>OZ010611.1:14776244-14783744 GCA_963932145.1 Acanthosepion lycidas
TTTCGATTTTTAAGTAACATAGTATTTTTTTATGTTTTATTTTTATTTTTTTTTTTTTTTTGTTATTTTGTTTATTAGTATATTTAGTTGTTTTTATTTTATTTTTTCCGTTTTTAATTTTTTAGGTTACGTAGTAAAAATTTATTTTCATGTCCGCATTTTTAGATGAGCTCGGATCTTTTGTTTAATAATTTATTTTGGTCGGGGAAAGTAATGATAGCTATTTTTTCCTCCGAGCAATGTTTGCAAGTTTTTGATTGGTTATTGTAGGCTGATGATTTTTTCCTTATCTTCCAAGATATTTTTGATGTGATGTTCGTTTTGTTTTTAATTTCCCAGATATACTTAGAAAGCATTGTACTGTTTGCATATTTAATATTTTTGAAAGATGTTTTGTGTGTATAATTTCTTTGTTTCCAGGGTCCTTCAGTTACTCCTATGTATACTTTTTCTTCATTATCTGGTGATTTTATCGTGGCTTGGTATATTACGTTGTTTTGTAAACAATTTCCGTTTAAGGGACATTCGTTCTTTATTCTGCAGTTGCACGTGGGTTTAATTAAACCATATGATATTTCATGATATGAGAAATATTCACTTTTATATTTACACACGCTCTATCTCTGATATTCAGCACTTTATTCCATAAATATAGCACATTTAAGACTATATTTCTTTATATATATGTATATATATATCTATAAGGTTATACCTAATATATATATATATAAAAGATTATACCTAATATGTATATATATATATATATATATATATATATATATATATAAAAGGTTATACCTAATATGTATATATATATATATATATATATATATATAAAAGGTTATACCTAATATATATATATATATATATATATATAAAGGGTTATACCTAATATGTATATATATATATATATAAGGTTATATATATATATATATATATATATATATATATATATATATATATATATATAGCTATATAAGGTTGTACCTAATACATACATATATATAAGTTTAGCTGCAAGCAGAAATATTTTTCCTCCCGATGATGGCCATTTCGGCTGAAACTAGTCGAGGAATCTAAATGAAATAATAATAATAAAAATGAAAGAATATTAATCTACAACCCAGTGTGTCTGAAGATTTTAATTTTTCTTTTATTGTTCAAAATATATATATATATATATATATATATATATATATATATCAGGTTATACCTAATTTATATATAAGGTTATACCTAATATATATATATATATATATATATATATATATTAGGTATAACCTTATATATGTGTGTGTGTGTGTGTGTGTGTGTGTGTATTTATGTATCTGTATACGTCTTAAATTGTACATTTACTTACATATTATCGTTTATCTAATGTTTCATTTTATTTAATCCTTGGTAGTTTATTTGTTTTTGCCTTGAGATTATATATTGAGGTATTAATTATGGGCGTGCCAGTTTAATTCGTTTGTAGATGTTTGCATGTGTCTCTCTCTCTCTCTCTATATATATATATATATATAATTATTTATTTAAAAATATGATTCCAACACGCTACATAAGAGGTCTCATGTTTCAAAACAAGAGGCGAAAACTTCAAAATAATATTTGAATTAACTTGAGTTAAAGTAGGCTCTGTTCCATCTTCATGCGAAATTTTTTGGGAATGACTTATTTCTGAAGTTTACGAGTTTTAATAGTATGGTCAGAATTGAAATCAAAAATTTCCATGGTAACATCAAGGGCGGATTGTTTAGAATCGGCAGGGGTGGGGTGTTAATAATTTGTATCAGTATAGAGTTACTTTCATAGATGTCGGGTCACGGTAAGGTGGGGGTGGCTAAATTTACGACCGAGGAAGTTTTCGCATAGTCTGGCTTGAGCGTCTACGGAGGTTTATTAATTTATTTTTATTTTGTTCTTTTATTATATCTCTTTATGAAAGGGATTTGTGTATAAGAAAAGAATAAGAAAAGAAAAAGTATAAGAATATATATATATATATATATATATATATATATATATATATATATTATGTTGGTGCAAAATTAATGACGTAATAATGTCATTTTTTAATGTTAAAAATACGTCAAAAAACTACACTATTACGTCATTATTTTTGCACCAACCTTATATATATATATATATATATATATATATATATACCTAAGTATATTATTGGTGTATATGGAATGAATTCCAATAACCAACAATTACTATTCTTAAAGAGTGCTCAATAGAAAGTAGAGCAGATATAATTATTCATTTAAAAAATTTATAACATAAATATGTTATAAAAATCACTACAAAAATAGCCATTTTGTTTCAACACTTCTGGTGTCTTATCAAGTGATGATGTTGAATGTAAAATAAACCATTTATTTTACATTCAACATCATCACTTGATAAGACACCGGAGGTGTTGAAACAAAATGGCTATTTTTGTAGTGATTTTATAACATATTTATGTTATAGATTTTTTAAATAAATAATTATATATATATATATATATATATATATATATATATATATATTACACTAAAACTAAAAAAAATTACTTCAACATTGGAATAGACTATTTCAATCCGTTCCTTACCGCCTTTTGTCACCCTCTAAGCACTTATTTATTTTCCAAAGCCAGTCTCTGGCAGGCGACTTGTTAATGGGTGTGATTTTGTGTGTGGGGGGGGGGGCGTATCTTATCTCGGGGGAAGCGGTCTGGGTTTGGAGTTTATTTATGCTTAGGATTTTTGTTTGTAGTTTAACATCAATTCCTGCTATATGGCGATTCATATAAAGGACGCTGAGTGTGTTTTTCTGAGATTCACAGTAATATATATATATATATATATATATATATATGTATATTATGAAATGGACAAAGTCCGACAATTTTTTTAAACACATTTTTCATGTTTATACGTTGTTTTTACAGATACAAATATTTAAGTCAATTCTCTGTTTATAATAAATAGTATTAACAATATTTACGGGCCTGAATCTCCGAGAAATTGTCATAGAAAATATGCGTCCTCTGACAGGAATCGAACCTGTATCCTATACGGAACTGTCATATCGCCTGACGTGCGTTTACCGATTCGGCCACAGAGGAGTGTTCGATTAGCAAGGTCGATTTTACTGTTTTTAAACACAATTCTGCATGATTTTCTCTCATTCATTCATATTTGCACAATACGTATCCAAATATAAACAAATGATGTCACACATTAAGAAATGGACAAAGTCCGACAATTATTTTAAGACATTTTTATGTTTATACATTCTTTTTATAGATACAAACGGTATTAACAACATTTAACAACCTGAATGTCCGAGAAATGTTCATAGAAAATATTCATCCTCTGATAGGAATCGAACCTGTATCCTATATGGAACCGTCATTTAGCCTGACGTGCCTTAACCAATTGAGCCACAGAGAATCGTTCCATTAGCAAGGTCGATCTTACTGCTTTTAAACTTCAATCTTCAATGAATCTCTCACATACATTCATATTTGCTCAAAGCATATCCAAATGTAAACAAATGACGTCACACATTATGAAATGGACAAAGACCAACAATTTATTTTATTAAGACATTTTTTATGTTTGTATGTTCTTTTATGGAAACAAATGTTTGACGCCATTATTTTACTGGGCCCTCATTTGTTCACAATGAGAGACAATCCACCAATATCCATATTGCACCAATATGGATATTAGTTTGTAACCCTGGGTTTCACGCTTTTGTGATCATCAGACAAACTGGTTTATTTTTTAAAAAGTGGATCTATTTATGCTTATTTGTGTCGGATTATGTTGGGGTGGGATTTCTTCCGTGTTTGTTTGGAATGGCACCCGTCCATACATACATACAGGGGTATGCATTTTAGTACAGCGCATATTTTTTATATATATATATATATATATATATATATTATATTAGCTCCTGAATTAAATTTAATTCCAGTTGAGCACTCTCAGGCTGAGGTATGGGTTTGTAAACAGTGACTATTATAGCTATATAGTGAGACTCTTCGCAAGGCAAATTGAGTCACTCTAGGTCACTGGGCGTGTTTCCAAAAATAAATACGCTAAAAATCCACCTTCATCCCGACCGTGCGCCGACAGCTGAGTGGTAGAATATCCGCCTGATACCAATTCAGTCAGGTTTCGATCCTAGCTAGAGGCAACCGGATGTCTAGCCGCACTGATGAGCTGTGATACAGCGAAACAGTCTGTCTGTGGATGACATCATATATATATATATATATATATATATATATATATATATATATAGTCATCCACACACAGACTGTTTCGCTGTATCTGTGTGGCTAGAAGTCCTAGGTTGCTTCAAGCCAGGATTGAAAGCCAACCGATTTGGTATCAGTCAGAGATCCTACTCCTAGGCTATCGTTGCACGGGGTATAGGAAGGGAATTTTTAACGTTTTCTATGCGAAAGACGTCAGTGACCCGGAGAGCACAATTCAATTCGGTTTAAGAGCAATGCGTTAAGAGTGGCATGAGCCAATTTTTCTTTTAAATTGTCCTTTTCTCAAGCGAGCTCAACCAGATTTTCCGGGGGCATATATATATATATATATATATATATATATATATATATAGATTAGTCTTTGACATAGATTGTTTCGGTCTCCAGTGTGGCTAGATGTCCAACTGCTTCAAACCGGGATCGAAACCCGACCGATTTGGTATCAGTCAGAGATCGTCACACAGCAGAGAAGAAGGGATATTTGTTCCGTTTCCTGTGCGAAATACGTCAGTGACCGGGAGAGCTCAGTTCAATTTGGTTGAAGAGCAATATGTTAATAGCGGCAGGAGTCACTGTTTTTAAAATTACCCTTTTCTCAAAAGAGCTCAACCTGATATATATATATAACATATTGGACTAAGTAACGCGTTTCATCGGACGAGGTTTGTTTAGGTTGATGCGACTACGCATGCGCAAAAACGAAAAACGCTGCGAATTTTATATTTAGTAATTTTTTTTTTAATGTGTCTTGGGTTTATAATCTATCCAATTCTAATTAGATTCTTTTTATTTTTGTTTCCAATCCCTTATTATATTGGTTGGTTGTTTTTGTTTAGCGGCATATCAACACCTCTATGGGTAATTTGAAGTTAAAATCTAGATATTTTGTAGGCATTTTTCTTTTCTTTTTAGAAATAATGGTTTTCGTGATACAAGTTTTACTAATTAATCCATAGCTGTGGGGAGAAGATATAAATTCATACCTTTCCCAAAGGTATTTCCGCATAAGTGAATATAACGTTTTTAACAGAAACTGGAACTCAGCTCTCTGATTATCAATTAGAACACCCGCACATCCAAACTTACAGCAACTGGTATATGCAAGCAGTCACCTATCTAGGTACTGGCCAGGCTCAATGTTGCTTAACTTCTGTGATCGTATGGGAACCGGTGTTTCAACATGACGTGGCTATAAGCCTTCTGATGAGCTTTATTCTTTAGTACCCCGACTTTACGAAATTAAACGTAGTACTTGATTGGCAGTTAGGACTCATTATTTTAATGTTGAAATTGCTAGATGTAAGTTCTATGCTAATAATTTCTTGTAGTCTTTCTGCTTTTGGAACTGCTTCCGGTTAGTACTTTCCTACGATCTTCAAAATTTTTAATTCATCGTCAGTCGTTATCTTCTGTCTCCTTGTAACATGTTCCGTTATTGTCTTTTCTTTCAATGCGTCTTAGTGGCTTTATTGTCTTGCTTGGGTTATTATTTTAAAAAAAAAAAAACATTGCTAGTCCTCTCGGATCCAATTAGGAATTTTGCAAGCCAGGGTGAGGAGACATATCTGGTGTTTTTACCATTTCCGCTTCTTGTAATATTATACTTGTGTATTTTTATGAATATTCCAGAATAAAAACAGTATTTATGGAATCGGTAAACCGTAAAAAAAATATCTTTGAAAACGCTCTCTTTTTCCATCGATTTACTTCCAGGTCAAGGGAAGCAACTCAGATCATGCATGAGGAAACTTAGTTAATAAAAGTTATCTCTCTTTAACAATAAATAAAGGATTGCCTCAAAAGTCGGGCGGAGGACAGACGAAGATTGCGACCATTTTGTGTTTTGGGAGAAATTCATCCATCATTTCAGAAGGTTGTCCTGAAACATTAGCAATCTGCAATTGTAATTTCAATTTTTTCTTTTTTAATTTTATGAGAATTGCAATGAAAAGGGAAAAAAATAAATGAAAAATGAAGGAGAACAGAGAATAAAAAAAACAAAAAAGGAATGAAGAATGAAAAAGGAAGAATATAGGAAGGAGGAATTAAAAAGATAAAGAAAAAATAGGAAAATGAAAAACCGAAAACAAAAAGGAAAAAAAAAAAAAAGGAAACAGAAAAAGGAAAGGAAAAGCAAAAAAAGAAAAGAAGAAATAAAGGAAAAGGAAAAAGAAATAAAAATGTGAAAAAACAA
The DNA here is from genome assembly GCA_963932145.1 of Acanthosepion lycidas. NCBI lineage: Eukaryota > Metazoa > Mollusca > Cephalopoda > Sepiida > Sepiidae > Acanthosepion > Acanthosepion lycidas. The sequence continues at coordinate 14,782,718 of OZ010611.1, forward strand.
ATAAAAAAAGAAAAAAAATGGAAAAAAAAAGGAAAAAAGATAAAAAGGAAAAAAAGGAAAAAAGAAAAAAAGAAAAAAGAAAAAAAGGAAAAAAGAAAAAAAGGAAAAAAGAAAAAAAGGAAAAAAGAAAAAAAGGAAAAAAGAAAAAAAGGAAAAAAGAAAAAAAGGAAAAAAGAAAAAAAGGAAAAAAGAAAAAAAGGAAAAAAGAAAAAAAGGAAAAAAGAAAAAAAGAAAAAAGGAAAAAAGAAAAAAGGAAAAAAGAAAAAAGGAAAAAAGAAAAAAGGAAAAAAGAAAAAAGGAAAAAAGAAAAAAGGAAAAAAGAAAAAAGGAAAAAAGAAAAAAGGAAAAAAGGAAAAAGGAAAAAAGAAAAAAGGAAAAAAGGAAAAAAGAAAGGAAAAAAGGAAAAAAGAAAAAAAAGGAAAAAAGAAAGGAAAAAAGGAAAAAAGAAAAAAAGGAAAAAAGAAAAAAAGGAAAAAAGAAAAAAAAGGAAAAAAGAAAAAAAGGAAAAAAGAAAAAAAAGAAAAAAGAAAAGAAAAAGGAAAAAAGAAAAAAAGGAAAAAAGAAAAAAAAGGAAAAAAAGAAAAAAAGGAAAAAAGAAAAAAGGAAAAAAGAAAAAAGGAAAAAAGAAAAAAGGAAAAAAGAAAAAAGGAAAAAAGAAAAAAGGAAAAAAGAAAAAAGGAAAAAAGAAAAAAGGAAAAAAGAAAAAAGGAAAAAAGAAAGGAAAAAAGAAAAAAGGAAAAAAGAAAAAAGGAAAAAAGAAAAAAGGAAAAAAGAAAGGAAAAAAGAAAAAAGAAAAAAGAAAGGAAAAAAGGAAAAAAGAAAAAAAAGAAAGGAAAAAAGGAAAAAAGAAAAAAGGAAAAAAGAAAAAAAAGGAAAAAAGAAAAAAAAAGAAAAAAAGAAAAGAAAAAAAGGAAAAAAGAAAAAAAGGAAAAAAGAAAAAAAAGGAAAAAGAAAAAAAAGGAAAAAAGGAAAAAAAGGAAAAAAGGAAAAAAGGAAAAAAGGAAAAAAGGAAAAAAGAAAAAAAAGG
>OZ010611.1:14786244-14816244 GCA_963932145.1 Acanthosepion lycidas
AGTTTTTCGATAATTTTAAATTTAAGAAACACTCATAAATATTCATCTGGTTAACTGAAAAGTAAGAGTAAATTATGGAAGATGCTAAGTGACATAATTTAATTTAATTATGGAGGATGCTAAGTGACATAATTTAATGTCTAATTAATGAAAGTGAGTAAATGATTTCAATTCTTTTTTTTTTGATGGAATTAATATTTAAATTTTTTATGTTATTAATATTTAAATTAATTTAGTTTGGGATTAATTTATGTATTATATATTTTAAATAACAGTAGGTTATCAATTTCACCGTTTTCTTTTAACTTTTTTAACATTTTTATAGTCATGTACATTGGTTTAGGAAAGGAGTAATTCTTTTAGGAATGGTGATATTTGTAAAAAAATTTAAAAAAGAAAACTGGAGCAGCTGGGGTGGAGTCAAAGATTTATATTTTGATAAAATTCAATAGAGGCTCTCATGAGGTTTTCCTTCTAACAGATCGCAACGTCTATCAGATGAAATTTAAATTTTTATTATTGCATTATTCCAAAATTTTAACACATCAGCAGATAGCTATTAATGTCAACAACTGAGAACAAATGGTTATTAATTAAAAAAAAATTAGTAATTAATGTTTAATGTTAGCCATAACTCCATGTACAAGAAAGTCATTTTCAATAAAAGTTAAAAAAAAGAATCAAAAATACATAAAAACTTATTTTAGTCGAATCGTTTCGTCTTCTGATAGACTTTATCAAGGCAAATGTAAGTATTTTATTATTGCGGTAACCTAAGGACGGTTACTGAATAGAATAATCAAACGAAGGTTGGTAATGAACGATAATACTTAGGACAAGAACAACACATATAAGTTACGCCAGCGGCGTGTAAAGAAATAATCAACTACTAGAAGTGAGTCAAGTGAATTCCACAATGAATCTTCAACTGCAGGATATCTACCAACCGCCCCACGCGGTCAGATGTGGCATAAAGCAGAATTTAATGTGGGTTATCTGAACCTGTAGGCCAGGCAAAAAATTCCCCATAGAGCCTGTCTAGAACAGTGTCAGGTATTTGTTTCCCCCCCAAGACGAGACTCGGCCCTTTGATATAGCTTCATCTGTGGATCATCTCTGCCTGGAGGCAGAGAGTTTGACCAACACAGCATCTACAGACCAACATACAGTATTTACTACTGTATTTATGCAAATAGGGACGTACCTGTTATCGTCCATAGATATACTACAACGATTATGCAACAAGTATTTATAAACAAGAATGGTTTTAGTTTTTCAAAAATGTTTAATTTTAAGAAATGCTCATAAAAATTCAGCTGGCTAACTGAAAAGTCAAGGTAAATTATAGAAGATGCAAAATGACAATTTAATCTTACTTATTATAAAACGCAGATTGTGTGTGTGCATGTGTACGTTTATATATTGGATCGGATTTTCTACATTTTTCAACAGATTTCAACAAAACTTCACAGGACTACGTAAAATTACCTTGCGGTGGTTCTAACAGTGCCAAAAATTGGAAAAACACAATTGTTTTTGCATGAAATCAATTTGAAAACACAATAAAACACGATTCTGTTGCCAGAATGAAAGGTGGACAACTCATATCGAGTTATACTTATTATAAAACCCAGGTTGTTTGTGTGTGTGTGTGTCTGTACGTTTATATATTGGATCGGATTTCCTACAGTTTTCAACAAAACTTCACAGGACTACGTAAAATTACCTTGTGGTGGTTCTGACAGCGCCAAAAATTGGAAAAACACAATTGTTCTTGCACGAAATCAATTTGAAAACACGATTAAGAGGCATTATTGAAAGGGGGACAACTCATATCTAATTATACTTATTAATATTGAGTTATCGAGTTATACTTATTATAAAACCCAGGTTGGTTGTGTGTGTGTGTGTGTGTGTGTGTGTGTGCATGTGTGTTCGTTTATATATGGGATTGGATTTCCTACATTTTTCAACCGATTTCAACAAAATTTCCCCTTTTTTTTTGGCAGGTAGTGTTTCTTATTGTCTTGCACACTTTTTTCTTTATTTTTACATTCAGAATGCTTTACAAATTCCATTTACAAGACAATTGTTTATAATAAAATTCTATTCAATCGATAGACTCATAACGATTGAAAACAATGTTTTTGTTTGAGTTTGGGTTTGACCAATTCGTAAAAAAAAAAAAATCAAAAAAAAAACTAATTAAGACATGCGTGTCCGTCAACCTTAAACAATAATCTTTGTCAATTTTATTTTTCAGTCTTTATGATGGTCGATACTTGATCTATCTCTTACTGTTACATCCCCGGGCAACGCCGGGCTCTACTGCTAGTGTCTAATAAACAAAATTTCTGTTGTTGAAATTTTTTTCTTTTATGCAATTATTTTAGTATGGAATAAATTTATGTATTATATATTTTTTAAAATAACAGCAGGTTATAAATTTAACTGTTTTCTTATAATTTTTAAAGATGTATCTATTGATGTATGTTGGCTTCGGATAGTAGAAATGAAAACAAATGTAAAGATTTTATTTTGCAACAAGTATTTATAAGGAAAAGTAAAATAAATATTCATCAGGTTAACGGAAAAGTCAAGGTAAATTATGGAAGATGCAAAATGAAATAATTTAATGTCTAATAAACAAATGGGAGTATTTTTTTTTTAAATAATGGAATTAATATTTTATACTATTTTAGTTTGGGATTAATTTATATATTATTTATTTTATTACTTATACATTTTTTTTTTTTTTTTTTGCCCAAGTCATCAACACATTCTGTGGCAGAAACATCTAAGCACATCAAATAACGGTTTCCCCTGCCCAGGATGACACAGGTTCAAATCCTGCTGCAGAGTGTGTATTTTTCATTTAATAAAATTCCTTGAATATTCAGTCCAGGAGACAAAAATAAATGTATTGTTTAATAAATAGTGTTCACTCAAATATGGCTATCTCCTAAAAAAAATATGTTCAAGTAATAAAATATGATGGATTAATAAAAAAAAAATCCCTTCTTAAGAAATTGCTTAGTTTGTGTCAACAGATGAAACTAAATAGATATGAATGTTTTGAGAGTCTGAAAAAGATTTGTGTTAATAAGACACTATTCAACTTTGTTTGATCATCAATGCCCTACATGGATGAGATGGTCTAAATGCACACTGGATCTAACAGCGCCTTCCTTAGTATGTTCGAGTCCTGCCAGAGAGAACATATTTTTTTCTTTAATAAGATTTCTCAGATATTTAGGCCGGTAGACAAAAATAAATATATTGTTTAATAAATAAACAGAGCATCTACTCAAATACAAGTACCCACTAAAAATAATATTTAAGAGGATAAAATTTGTTGGATTAATAAAATAGAAATCCATCACTTCTTTAGATCTTAAATGAAAGGTCGTTATGAAGATCTTCATTCTCTTTTAATATCTTAATATTACTTATATTATTTTAAAGTTTAAATTTTATTTTAAATAAAAAAATCTTTTAATTTATTTCATTCATAATTCTATTTTATTTTAGTTATAATTAATTTATTTTAAATTTATTTATTTATATTTTAAATTTATTTAAATTTTATTTTAAATATTAAATCTGAACTGTTTGAATTTTAAATTTTGTTTATTTAAATTTTAATAGTATTTAAATATTTTAACAATTTTATAGTCATATGTGTTGGCTTGGCTTGGGAAAAGCTTGGTAGTAAAGGTCACTAACACCCAAGGGCTTACTGGGTGTGGAAGAATTAAAAAACGAAATCATTACTAAGGAGTGAGCACAAAAGAGTAATCAGGAGGAGAGAAGATAGCAATTGATATTGCATTTAAATTTTTGAAGATTAAATTTAACTGAAAAGTATGGAATTGGTAGACAGTCAATCGAGAACTACAAGAAAAGAAACTTTTTAGCATAGAACTTATGGTTACATCTAGCCAGTTCAACTGTAAATTGATGAGACCTAACTGCTAATCCAGTATTGTGCTTAAATTCATAAAGTCTAGGCACTATAGCAAAGGAGCTCATCTGAAAAGCTACCATGAAAATATTTATAGAAAAGGCACAGAGAGGCAATATTAAGGAAGATGGAAAGGAACGGAAGCTAAGGAGCCAGATCAGGACCAATAATATTGCTGATTCTTCTTTGGATTTTATCAAAGAGCTCAAGGTAAATATCAGGGGTGCCGAACCATAATGTGGCAGCAATATTCTAAGCATGGACAGTGAACCAACTTCATTAGCGCATATATATATATATATATATATATATATATATATGAGGAGGCACAGAGTAGTAATGGATATCGGGTTGGATTGAGGAATCGGAGAGTCGAGTTCGAATTCCAGTCGAATCCATTACATTCACTTACGTTCTAATACCCTTGGGAAAGGTATGAATCCTCTTCTTCTCCCCCCAGCTATGGGTAAAATAGCAGGACAGACTGGGTTCTATAGCCTTGGATAGCAACTGGTCTAGGAGAAGGACAACTCTGAATTCGAAACCTGCGGAGGGTCGTTTGGGAACCTTGTGGCATTCGGTGCACCAGGTCTCTGTATTCGTCCCTCCAAAAAGTGTGGATGGTCCTGCACGAGGCCTTCACCACTATAATCAAATCTCATGTGCCGGTGTCGGGCTGTCGGTTTCCTGGAAACTGATCTGCTTGACCCTTATACGTCGAATCTCGACGGGAGAGTCGATCATAAATATATATATATATAAATAAAATCGCACACTGTCATATAGGAATAAAGTGTCACTGCTGACACTTGGGTTTGAACACGGATCGCATGATGGGTAAAGAAAAAAAAAATATATATATATAGTCTCTCCTACAAACAAGAATTACAAAACTTACCATTGACTGAAGAAGTATTATGTTGGTGCAAAAATAATGTCGTTTTATCATATATGTTACTATGTGAGAAAACGACATTACTTTTGCACCAACCTTACACACACATATATATATATATATATTAGATTATTTTTGCACCAATCTAATATATATATATATATATATATATATATATATATGTATAAGGTTGGTGCAAAAAATAATGTCGTTTTCTCATATAGTAACATATGTGAGAAAACGACATTATTTTTGCACCAACCTAATACAAGCAAAGCATTGAAACATGAAAACTATGGATAAAAAGCAGAACAGACTGGGTTCTATAGCCTTGGATGGCAACTGGTCTAACGCAGAAAGAAATAGCAACTTATTGTGGAGGAAAAAAATCTGCATTATCAGTAATGTATTGAAAGATACATGATCGCCTAAGTGCCTATCCCTCTTGACACATAACTGATTATATATATATATATATTTTAGCTTTGTAATTTTAATATTTTTATCTTCAATATATATTTTTTATCATTATTATAGTTTTTCCTTTATTTTTTATCTTCATTACTTTTATTTGTTAATAATCTTTGCTTTTAATTATTTTATTATTATTACTTCATTTTATTTATTATATGTATTATATTATTTTATTTATATTTAATATTTATTTTTTAATTTATATTTTATATTTTATATTTAATATTTAATTTTATTAATTTCATATAATAATTATTTTATTTATTATAAGTATTATTATTTGTATGTTATATAGCGTTTTAATTTTGATTTTAGATGCTACCTTTTTATCCTGTCTTAAAAAATTTCTTTTAAAAAAATCTTCAAATTTTTAAATACTTTTAAGAAATTTCCCTTTATATATATATATATATATTAGTTTTGTCCTATTTCTTGCTGGTATAGATTTGGGAGTTTTTTTTATTTTTTTAAAAAAGGAGAAAGTATATTTTTTGTCTTTTCATTTAGAAATAATATTTATTATTTTGATTTTTAAAATTGTTTGCACTATGTTTAATTTTGCATTCTTTTTCAACCTTAAGCTGAGATGTTAATATTTTAAATGTAAGTGAAGGTTTATTTTAACTGTCTTCTTCAACCAGACAAACCCTATCATGATATTGAGAGTTTATTTAAGTTTATATCTAGATTCTTATTTGCGGCTTCCTTTTTAGCCTTCTTTCTCTCTTTCTCTTTTATTCTCTTTTATTCTTTTTCTCTTTTATTCTGTGTCTCTTTCTCTTTTATTCTTTTTCTCCTTTTTCTCTTTTATTCTGTGTCTCTTTCTCTTTTATTCTTTTTCTCCTTTTTCTCTTTTATTCTTTCTCTCTTTTATTCTTTCTTTCTTCTTTCTTTCATTCTCTCTTTTATTCTTTCATTCTTCTTTCTTTCTTCTCTTTTATTCTCTTTCATTCTTTCTCTCTGACTCTTTTATTCTTTCTCTTTCTTTTATTCTTTCTCTTTCTCTCTTTCTTTCTCTTTTATTCTCTGTCTCTTTTATTCTTTCTCTTTCTTTTATTCTTTCTCTTTCTCTCTCTTTTATTCTCTGTCTCTTTTATTCTTTCTCTTTCTTTTATTCTTTCTCTCTCTTTCTTTTATTCTTTCTCTTTCTCTTTTTCTCTCTTTCTTTTATTCTCTTTCTCTTTTTCTCTCCTTTTCCTCCTCCTCTCCTTCTTTTCCTCTTGCTCTCTCTCTTTTATTCTCTCTTTCTCTTTTTCTCTCCTTTTCCTCCTCCTCTCCTTCATTTCCTCTCTCTCTTCTTTTATTCTTTAAATTTTAATCTCCTATTTAATTTCTTCAGACCTCTGAGTTGGTAAGAGGTCAATAAGAAAGTCTTTGAGGGCCAAAATAGCTGAATGAGATCATTTTCAATTTCTATTCTGTGTAATATAAATATATAATATAAAAGGCACAAACACTAATATTCCACGGTTATAATTTATTAAACTGTAATCATAATTACAATCCAATTCATAAGACGTACCCATTAAAAAAGACATTAGCCAATGTAATAAATTATAGCCACAGAATATGAGTGTTTGAGCCTTTTATATTATATTCTTGCTCTGTCCTGGACATTGAGTTCTACCAGGATTCTACCCTCTTGGAAATATACACACACACATATATATATATATATATATATATATATATATATATATTGTTTGCAATTATCTATATTAAATGGAAAAGTTGTTACATATCAGAAAACAGAGCATTTGTAAATATAGACAGTATAGACATAGGAATAAACACTATATGGTGAATGTCAGTTTCATACATCAAGCAATCTTTAGTCCATATTTTCTCCATATAGTCCCCTGGGAAGTAGAAGAGGCGGGCAAAGGAGGAAACCGTCACTGTGCAATTCTTTTGCTTAGATCTGTTGCTTTAGGTCAATGATGTCTTGGATACAATCACTGTTCTTATATAAAAAGTGGGCGGTTTAACGAGACCGGAACAATGATACAAAGGGAACTAGTTTTCAGTCACCACCGGCGGACAATGGTCGCCAGTCGGTAGAGATTGGGAATCTTGTATTCATTTTTTTTAATTTGCAAGACCATATATATATATATATATATATATATATATATATATATTGCTAATTATAAAGTTTCGTCTTGAAATAAAGTAAAAAAAAAAAAAAGCTTTTAAAACTAAATAGTCAAATAAAAAAAGGAAAGAAAGACAAATGAAAAAATATCAAAGGACGAATAGACGTCGTCACTCACTTGCAAGGCGGATGATGGAACGAAAGAAACAGAAAGTTATTATTATTGTCTGTCAAATAACTTCAAATTAAAATAAATATTTATAATAAAAAAATTAGATCTATTTTTATTTTTTATAATAAACATAAAATATTTTAAAACAACAGAACAGGGCGCCTGCCATAGAGCTGATGTTAACAAACAATTCGCGTAAAAATTTATTATTCATCGAAAAACATGTTTTTCTTAAGACAATAAATGTCCTTAATAAATCTTATTTATAAAAGCAATTAAAAGCTTTTTTTAATTAAATATCAAAGTTTTGGTGCATTTTTATTTTAGGATTCGGAGCAGATTCTCGAGATATGAGTAGCAGTGAACAAAATATGATTTTTAAATTGTAGGATTCCTTGCAGAATACAAATTTTACATTTAGCAAGGAGTCCTACTTTTAAGTAATAAAACAAATTTTCTATCGTAAATTTAATTTCATGAAATTTATGTAAGTGTGGGGGGGGGATAGCATATGTAAAAAAAAAAAAAAAAATAGTTCAAGAATAATTTCATTCATTTGTGAATAATTCCTGAAAGTTTCATAATTAAAATCCGACAATTATTTCATTTTGCAAGACTTTTGCAATGTTTTTTCATCTGACAAAAAAAAAAAAAAATACTAAATCGTAACGTTGACTAAAAACAGGATTTTAAACCCAAATTTCGAATGTTCTAGAAAGGAGTAAAAAATTTAATCAAATATATTTTGGTCTTTCCTCTAACAAAGATTTTGTTTTGACTATATAAAAACATTATTTTTATTACGTTTGGGGCCTTTTTTTCAGCGTAGTAGTACTTTGGTAACTTCAATCACCTCACATTTTTAGCCTTGTGCCAGACTAAACTGAGAAACAAATATAGCGATTTTATGTCTGTTTTTTTTTGTTTTGTTTTGTTTTGTTTTATTTTTTTAGATAAGGAGTTATTTAATTTACGTTTTAAGACGCCATACATAAACTTCTTTTTAGCACGACCCTTCGGGACATAACTGTCTCTAAAAGTTCCTACCTAGTGTGGCTCTTCTTAGTTTTTCTCCTTTTGCTAAGAACACAACACGCCAATGGATGGGCTGTTCCAATTCATAAAAAATAAGGATTTTTTCTTACTTTTTTTTACGTAGCATTAACATTCTTAGGTCGCGAACCTTGTCCGAAACGAAAAATAGAGGTTTGTAATCGATTTAGTAGGGGTGGAGGTCCTGTTTTTTTTTGGGGGGGGGGGGTCACATATCAAATTTATGACATTTACAAACGTTATTGGTTATTAACAGATTTGCGTACGAAAAATTACTTTCTAGAAGTGGAGTTACAAAAAAAAAAAAATAGCTTTTTAAAATGAACAAAAATAGATATATCAGTCAGTTATATGCGCCATGCGTGATACACGCTTAGGCGATCATGTATCTTTCAATACAAGACTGATTTTTTTCCCTTCAGTAGGTTGCTATTTCTTTCTGCGGCAGACCAGTTGCTATCCAAGGCTATAGAACCCAGTATGTCCTGCTATTTACCCATAGCTGGGGGGACAAGAAAAGGATTCGTACCTTTCCCAAGGATATTAGCACGTCAGTCATGTGCCATGCGTGATACACGCTGAGGCGATCATGTATCTTTCGATAAATGACTGACGAAGCAGATTTCCATTTCTTTCTGCAGGAGACCAGTTGCCATCCAATGATATAGAACCTGCTATTTACCCATAGAGAATTCATACCTTCCCCAAGGGTAATTAGCACTAGAATTAGACTGGAATTCGAACTCGGCTCTCCGATTCCTCAATCGGAGCCACTATCCGTTACTCCACTGACAGATATATCTATACATTTTTGTATTTATACATACATAATAGATACATACATTTGTTTGAAGTGAATAACAAAAAATGACATGTAAGTATATTAATAAAATTTTGTGTCATCTGTATTTCTGCAAATGAAAAAGACAAAAAGTTGTTGAGAAATTTGTCCCGGTTTTCCCCATATGAAAGGGTTGAGGTTAAAAAATTGCTACAAAATCAGATAAAAACAAGATTAAAGTGGACAAACTCTTTCTTTTAGGCGAGCGATTAAAGAAAGACTGAAAAACTCCTGCTTCGATGTGTAAACATAAAAAAAGAAAATGTTTATTTACATATTCAAAAAAAAAAAAAAAAAAAAAAAAGGGCAAAGGGATAAAAAGACAATTAGGAGAGAAAGAAAGGGAGAAGAAAAAGTCCTTTAATTTATTTTAAGCGAAGAGAAAATCTTCATAACAGAAAAAAGGCTTGCTCAAAATATTTCTCTGAGCGTCTAAAAGTTCTTTAAGCGAGTAGAATGTTGTTAAGGGTTATCATCAAAGTTCTTGTAGAATAAGAAAATATTGGTAGATATAGGAATTTTGCAGTTCGTAGGTCGACGACAAAAGTCTTGTAGGTGAAAGGAGGCAGCTTTCAACTCGTCTTTAATTGTGGGCTGACGTTTGTTCTCGACAGCCATTTAGTAGGTAGTTCTTTGGTTGAAAGTGGTTCCAAAGTTGACCTGTGCTTCCTATCGCCGATCTCACAGATGGTGGTTGAATTCTCACTGTCAAAGAGGCGAAGATTCTCCAGATTTATGGAGATTTGGGAGACTCAGAAGAATCGGGGACTTGTCCCTCCAAAATTTAATACAAATTTCCTGGCCCATCTATTGGTCAGAAAACACATTCTTATCTCTGATAAGAATCAAGGATTTGGGAGCCGGTTTTGAAAGTAATGAAAACAGGTTGGAGTGAACAAACTGTGAGGTTTCTTCCAGATTTTATGGTACCATGGAAAGAATAATGGTGGTGAAATTCCTTTTTATATTTTCCATCTCTCTTATTAGTCAGAAAATATATTCTTATCTCTGATTTGGGAGCCGGTTTTGAATGTAAAAAGGTTGGTGTGAAGATTGGGAAAATAGCATGGAATGTGAACTTGTAAAATATTGTTCTGAAATTAAATTCCAATAAAGTACGTCGGCTTTTTACCACGTTTCTTAATGTCTACTCTTTTCTTTTTCTTTGAATCTCTGCAGCAGTGAACTACCGCAAAAACTCAAAGCAAAACTAAAAATCTTCGCTCCCAGTGGAACTACAGTGGCGTAGGACTTAAGGCTTAAAAAAAAAAAATGAACAATTGATTTACCCACGCCAAGAAGATTAATGAATGGTGATAATGACGAGAAAACACACGGGTAATTTTAACAAAACAAGATAAGCAATTTATATTATGAATTTACACACTTAAGGTCGTGTCAGTAGCTCATTTCAGAAAAATACATTAGAATTAAGAAGTTTAAACGAATTGTTATGAAGAGGAAATGTCCACACAACAGATTAAATGGTGTGACATAAAATAATATTCAAAAATGTTTAAGACAAAAGTTAGAGTTTGTTGCTCAACAAAGATATCTTTTGTGTGTTTGACCCAAGTTTGGGGGCTAACTATCTGCCCATAGCTGGACCCTAAGAGATGCTACCTACCCGAGTCAGGGTGAACCTGTGAACACCAGCAGTTAAAAGGTCGTTCCACATTCCTCAAAACCTCCCGATCAGAGGCCTTGCAGTTGGATGTAGTTTATCGTCTAACCCAGGACGTGGGTGTAGTTTATCGCCTAACCCAGGACGTGGGTGTAGTTTATCGCCTAACCCAGGACGTGGGTGTAGTTTATCGTCATACCCAGGACGGATTCTGTAAAGTGGACATTTGTTAACATTTGTCAAAAGGACGATGTTTTTCCGTTGACACTGCTATTAATTTTAACTACCTTCACTCTTCGTAATGTTAAAAGCAATGATTAGAATTGTAATAAAACCTCAAAATATTATGAAAGTGAATTTATATATTTTTGTTCCTGAGAATTTACAACAAAAATATTAATCATTATTTATTAGATTGTTTATTTAGAAGAATAATTTTCTATTTACAACATTCTAAAAATTAATATAATTGTATTAAAACTAATGTAATGCATATTTGGTATCTCTCCCAAACCCTGTACCACCATCCAGTCCCTCAAGCTCTCCAGGTAGATTGTTTTCTGCTATTCCTCATATCTTCAAATCCGTCCTGTGAGTATCAAATTTTCTAAGCCCTCTTTATGTGCCCTCGAAATGTCAACTCTCTCTTTCTGATGTTAAATATAAGTGTCCATTTTGTTTCCATTTTCTACAGAACTTTATCATTGATCATATATTTGATCCATGGCATTCTCATCATCCTTCTGTAGAGCCATATTTCTGTTGCTACAAGTCTCTTCGCCATATAGAAGACCCGATATTACATAACTGTTCAGTACTCTTTTCTTTGTTTCTATCGTTATTTTTTCTGTTTTTTAATACTTTGCTTATCTTTTGAAAGACATCTTTCGTTATCCCAATCAGCCTTCGGATTTCCGTGCTAGAAACCCAGTAGGATGAAAAGCAAGACCTATCAAAGGGCGGAAGAACAGAGGAGTCGACGACCAGCTAACTAAATGTAGTGTCTCGACAAATCACTGTGGAGAAGATGACGGGAAACCACTTATTATCAAGCCCAAGAAAACTCGTGACTCTTAACAATAAAATAAGTTTCCTTGCAGTTCCTATTCCTTTTTTTTTTATCATTTCACCTCATACAAGGCAGTAAAGCCACTAAGACACAAGGGGTTACTGAGTGTGAAAGAATAAGAAAAAAGAGAAACATGATTAAGAAGCGAGAACAATAGAAGAGTAATCAAGAAGACAGTAGATAAGGATTGACATTACATTTAAATTTGTTTACTGATCATTTCACCCCATTCAGGGCAGTAAAGCCACTAAAACACAAGGGGTTACTGAGTGTGAAAGAATAAGAAAAAAAGAGAACCATTATTAAGGAGCTTGAACAATAGAAGGAGAGTAATCAAGAAGGCAGTAGATAACGCTTGACATTGCATTTAAATTTGTTTACTGATCATTTCACCCCATTCAAGGCAGTAGAGCCACTAAAACACAAGGGGTTACTGAGTGTGAAAGAATAAGAAAAAAGAGAAACATGATTAAGAAGCGAGAACAATAGAAGAGTAATCAAGAAGACAGTAGATAAGGATTGACATTACATTTAAATTTGTTTACTGATCATTTCACCCCATTCAGGGCAGTAAAGCCACTAAAACACAAGGGGTTACTGAGTGTGAAAGAATAAGAAAAAAAGAGAACCATTATTAAGGAGCTTGAACAATAGAAGGAGAGTAATCAAGAAGGCAGTAGATAACGCTTGACATTGCATTTAAATTTGTTTACTGATCATTTCACCCCATTCATGGCAGTAAAGCCACTAAAACACAAGGGGTTACTGAGTGTGAAAGAATAAGAAAAAAGAGAAACATGATTAAGAAGCGAGAACAATAGAAGAGTAATCAAAAAGACAGTAGATAACGATTGATATTGCATTTAAAGTTTTAAAGATCAAAGTTGGTTGAGAAACATTAAACCGGAAGAGTGATAAGTGCGAGAAAGAAATTGCTAGCATAGAACTTACGGTTACAATGTAGTTACCTAGATATAACTGTAAATTCTATGCTAACAATTTCTTCACTTGAAGTTCTCCCTTGTGGAACTCCCTTCCAGCTCCATGCTTTGCAACCAACTTTAATCTGCAAAAATTTAAATGCAATGTCAATCGCTATCAGCTGTCCTCCTGATTGCTCTTCTTTTGTTTTTGCTCTTTATCAATGTTCCAATGTTGTGACTCAATGGCTTCACTGCCTAGCTTGGGGCCCAAATCAATAAAAAAAAAAAGATATCAAATAGCATAGCATAGCTAGACGGTGGTCCGGTACTTTTGGGCCTGCTGTATATGTGTAGTCTTGAAATACGCTAACTCTAGCATATGTATTTAAACGATTGCTATCTTGGCCGGACAATTAACGTTATCCAGTGATGTATTCAGGCATGTTTCATCATTGTTGACAATGTGAAACCTGTGAACGGGCCCAGGCTGCGTTTTTAATGCTGCAGCACCGTTGTGTGCGGGAGACACACCTTGGTTGTTATCGTATACATTTCAGTTATTTTCCTTGACAGAAGTTCGTTTGACGGTATGTCTCGCTATACTTTTCATCTGAAAATCAACTTCACACCAATAACTAACGCATAAATTAATTTCTATCTTAATACAAAATGATGAAAATGAGAAAATCTGCAGTCATTTGGTAAAATCTCTTGACGAGTGGAGGGAACGATTGCAAAACCGTTCGTTTACGAAACTTCAGAGTCGAGGTGCTGATTATAACATCAATTAACTAAGTAACAAATTTTACTTGTATTAATTATATATATATGTATTAATTATATATATATATATATATATATATATATATATATATATATATATATAAGGGAGTCACTGTTCAATGTATCTTGTATTTTTGTTTTGTGTTGGACCGGGAGGTTAGGGGTAACTTGAAGATTGCCCCAGATGACTGACTGACACACACACACAATCTACACCACATTCTTTGTTATTAACGAAATTTCCTGTCCTAGTACTAGGCTTAGTTTCTGAGAAGCATCTTTAGGTATTCCTAAGCACAGTCGAACTTCAGCTGCCTCTCCCCAATTGCTAGCATCCACTTCCTTGCAGTTCCTAGTCTTAAAACTTCCTTATTAAACACATGTTACGTCAATGATATTCTCAGTATTCGACGAGAGAACGTCATCTGCCGTTTCAAGTCAAGGAGATTGTCCAGGATTCGCTGCCACATAGGAGAATAGACAGAAATTAAGCATTCTTTGTTTCTAAGGATATTTTCCTATCACTTAATATTTTGCTTACTTTCTGAAAAGCATTTTTCGATATACCTATGCTTCTTCGGATTTTACTGTCTCATTATGATTGTAAATAAAAGTTTCCTAAATATTGCTGTCACGTATGTCTGGTGATTCTGCTACATATCTAGAGATTTTTTGATAAAATGCAAAGAATCTGCAATATTATTGGCCCTGACCTAGCATTCCTGTTTCAATCAAATTCACATGTAGCTTCCTTGAGCCTTTTCTATAAATACGTGAACAGCAATTGTTCTGATGAAATATGCTCTGTAGTAGCTTTGTGAATTTGAGCGCAGTACTAGATTGGCGGTAAGGTCTCATTATTTTACAGTTGAACAGGTTAGATGTAACCGTAAGTTCTTTGATAACAGTTTCTTCTCTCGCACTTCTCGACTGCGGAACTCTCTTCTGGCTTCTTGCTTTCCGGTCAAGTTTGATCTTCAAAAATGTAATGTCAATCGTTATCTACTGACTTCTTGATTTCAGTTCTTTTATTGTCCTCTCTACTTAATAAGGTTTTTTTCTTTTTCTTTCACAGAATGGCTTTGTCTTACTTCGGCTGAAATGTTTTTTTTTTTGTTTTTTTTTTAATATTGGATATTACATAGAACAATGATGTTCAAGGCCCAAAAGTCACTCGAGGTAGAGGGTTACAGCCTTAAGCAAGATAATAATGCCACCAAGGTGCATGGGACAATCAGAAATGAAAAAAAGGGGGGGGGGAGAGAACAGGATAACCAATCCTAAACAAAAAACAAATGATAAACCTCTACATTATTTATTTACATTATTTAGACTATTGCCCTCATCTTTGTCGCCATATTTATTACAACGGTCCTGTCACTGGATCTAACTAACGCCTTTATCCACTGTGCCATGTGTCCTTGGCACAGTGGATAAAGGCGTTAGTTAGATCCAGTGAGGGGACCCAAAGAGTATGATTAAGGCAGTGGAGAACTTCCAGAGGAAAATTAACAGGAGATAACTGACATCCATTAAACATGGCACGTGGAACTAGAATAGTCTACCCCAGTGAGCGACATAAAGGGTTAAGTTCGACTCTCCAACCACCTGAAGAAGGCCGGAGCGTACAACGGCCGAAACGTTGTAATAAATATGGCGACAAAGATGAGGACAATAGTCTAAATAATGTAAATGTACATAATACCTCATTTCAGAAATATAGACAGATAAACCACTACTCTTTAAAAGGCCTGGGAGGAGCATTAACCGGGCGTTAGGCAAACCTATCAACTCCGACTGAGGAAAAAAATGTAAATAGTGAATAATATTTCAGAGATTTAAGTGGAGACGTTAAAGAGTACTATTAGGTTGGTGCAAAAATAATATTCACCCTTACGGGGAGGAGCATTAATCGGACGAGAAGCCAATCTACTGCTATTTGAAAACTCTGCGTTTAGCTTCTGGAAGGAATATATTCCCTATTCCCAATTTGCCTCCCTCCTATTGCTACCATCTGGTTCATTGTAGTCTCTGCTTACTTTAAGACTTCCTCATGAATCACATGCTCTGTCCATTGTATCTTCAGCATCCTTCTGTAGAGCCACATTTCTGTTGCTCGACGTCCCTTCATCTATGAAGAGATTGTCCAGCATTCACTGCTACATAGGAAATTAGATATCAAATCCAGTTCAACACACTTTTGTTTTAAGGGGCATTTTTTTCAATCTCAATACTTTCTTTGAGCTTCTGTAAGGCATATTTTTGTATTCCAATGCGCTTACGGATCATCTTCGAAAGGCCGTAACCCGTAGTCGATCATGGCTCTCCACAATTTCCTCTCTTTTGTAGCTCTTAATAAAGGTGGCTTTTTTGTTATCTCTCCTAAACCTTGTTTCGCCATCCATTTACTCAAGCTCACTTGTTACACATGTTTTTTCCTCACTCTTTCTTGCCTTCAATCTGTCCTGTATGAGATTTTCCCAACCCTCTTTGCCCATTATATATCTTAGAAATTTCAACTGCCGCTTCCCGATATTAAGTATAAGATTCCATTCTCTCCGAGAACCACCAATATTCGGTTCATAGTAATCCTCAGAATCTTTCTGTAGAATCACGTTTCTGTTACTTCAAGTCTCTTTTTCATCTTTGAGGAGATTGTCCAGCATTCGTTGCTATACGGGAGGACAGATATCATTTAACTGTTCAATATTTTTTTTCTTTATAACGAAATTTTTCTGTGTTTTAACACTTTGGTTAGGTTTTAAATGCATCCTTTGGCCATTAAATGTCATATATATATATATATATATATATATATATATATATATATATATATATATATATATTATGGATATATATAAGTATGTACGCTACTGTCGGAGTGTGAATGACTAAACCAGCTACACGATTCAAAGTTCTTGAGGGTATGGGATGTTAGCAACCTAGTGGGATATAAAATAAGACCTATCAAATGTTGGAAGAACTCTTGAGGAATCAACGGCCAGCTAACAACAGGTGATGTCTCAATAAATCACTGTGGAGAAGGCAACGAGAAACCTCTCCACTATCAATCCCAACAAATATCATGGCAATTATCAAACGACAACAAATACCCAACTAAAATTCCAAAAATAGGAAAGTTAAAAAAATAAATGCAAGAAAATTGAGTTTTATTTTAGGAATAAAATCCTAATTTATTTACCAATGTGACAAATAAAAATTATTCACCTTCTATACACATCTCGAAATAAAACCAAATTTTTATCCCATGTTGGAATTTTTTGTATGGGATGATGCAGTCGCTGAAACTGTCTGACAGCCATGACTGGGTTATCCTGCTTGTGTAGCATGGGGGAGAATCCTGTTGCCAGACATAGTATCTTCCAAGAGCCACCCTCTTCACCCAGGGCAGCACTACTTCCTCGAGGTACTTGATGGAAGCCTTGTGGGAAAGTGAATGGAGGGATAACATCGCCATCACTAGTGATCACTTCAAACAACTTCGTCATCACCATTAGACTCATCCGACTCTTTCCGAATCCTCAAATTGTCACCCAATCACTCGTATTGGTTCGTATTGGAACTTCAGGCGCAAATGCTAAGCAGTACAGCATGCCGTTTCCAAATTTTGAGCGGTTCGAATTGCATCATGGTGCTCTTCTCACAAACGGTGCCCAACTGACCCTACTATAAGTGCAGTCGACAAAACCAAAAACAAACAACGCGCATTCAAGAAATAAAGAATAAAATATGGCAACAATTTACTCATCGCACTGTGTAATTATATATATATATATATATATATATATATATATATATATATATATGTGTGTGTGTGTGTGTGTGTGTGTGTGTGTGTGTGTGTGACAATCCTTGCAAGTGATAGAGTAAGTTCCTCCAAGTTTTTACTCGTTGTTTTTTGTTTGATTTTTATTAAGTCTTATATTTTATATATACAGTCAAACCTCTCATCAACGGACTAATAGGGTTAATGTGGGGTCTGTTAAAGCCGATTGTCCGTAGATGCGAAGGGATTATTTTTGACTTATAAAACCACTATAGTAACTACAGGTAGTTATGATCATAATGTAAATACTATAAACGTATATATATGGCATAAATAAATATATACTTAATATAGATATATTAATCCAAATAACAAAAAATAATAGATTTGTCACAGCTACTTTCTCACGCACGCGCTAATGTATCGTACTTTCTATACTGTAAACCCGTCTTTATTTACAAGTGAAAGGCCCGTCACCACCAAGCGGTCACTGAGAACTAATACGACTTGTTCCGATATTGCCCGAAAGCTTAGAAATACCTTACGATTTGGATTTGTTGTTTTGTTTTTTTCCTGCAGAACTACTTTTTTTCTTTTCTTTTTTTTAATTTCGCCAGCAGATTTTGTTCGTTGCATCCGACGTCCGTTGATGGTGGGAGGTCTGTAGATGAGAGGTTTGACTCTCATATATATGAGAGACAGAGAGGATTAAGATAAGTAAAAGTTTGTCACTTAGCTGATTGATGTTAACTTCATAGAGTTTCATAGGCGGACCTCTCACTCCACTTTTCAGGTGTGTGTGTGTTACCAATGATTATATATATATATATATACACACACACACACACATATATATATGTATATATACATATACACGCACACACACATCCTACCGGTGAGGGAAAAATGTATATTTCTTACTAATATAAATTAAGGCTCTGTAATTATACATCGAGCACTCTTATTAGCATCAGTAACTCAATATGTGAGATATATATATATATATATATATTGACAGTGTGGTTCGTACTGTACAAGGCACCGGGGATACTCGAGGTAGAGGGTTACAGAGTAAGAGACAGTTTATGCGGATAAGGGTGGAAAATAACAGTTAAGCCTATATTTATACTGGTTAAGATTTTAGTACTCAGGGAAGCACCCTCTTGGGAGTCCGTTCCACAAAGCAGCTAGAAGGCTACAAAGTAAGAGACCCATTTTATACGGATAGGTGCGAAAGATAGCGGTCAACCATAGACTTGAACAGGTTAATAGTGTAGCGATCGGGGAAGCATCCCCTTGGGAGCCGGTTCCACAAAGCAGTGATTCGGGGAAAGAAGCTGCGAGAGTGGAACTTACATATCACCAATGGAATACGAAGGAACTGAGGGTGGTTCACTACAATGGGCGGGGCATTGAGGGTCTTAGCCGTCAAGGTTAGAACTGGTGGAACTAAAGAATGTAATTCGTCCGATCACTTTCCATAGAGATAGAGCAGTGAGAGGGAGGTTGTGGGGGAGAATAATTCATCACCCACAAGGACGCGGAGACGCTTTTGGAGTCTATCCAGACTGGACAGTGATGACTGGGCAGCTCCGTCCCAAACATGACAGCAGTATTCCATTTTAGGCCTGATCTGGCTCTTATAAAAGTAGAAGAGTCAGGTACTTCATAGAACGGGTTCAGGGAACCGACTATATATATATATATATATATATATATATATAAAATGATAAAAGTATAGGTTTAATTTATGCTATATTTTAGGTAAAAGTGCTCAATATCAGAGATTGAGCGTATGTAAATAGAAAAGTGGACATTGAAGTAAACACGAAAAAACTCAAACACAATATACAGGCCATAAGGACGGAGTTCAACGATTTGGTGGTGACCTCAATGTCCAATTTTCGTGGAAATATAGAAGGCAGGCTGTGTCTCACAGGATTATAAAGACGCCTCTATCAAATACCTCTACAAAAACAAGGGTTCCATATGTGTCTGTGATAATCATCGGTGGATATCGCTACTTTCAATTGCAGGAAAAATCCTAGCTAAACTGATTCTAAACAGAATCATTATACACCTTTTTGACGACATCTATCCTGAATCGCAGAGTGGTTTTCGGTCAGGACGTGGCACCATTGACATGATATTTTCTCTTCGTAAAATTGCAGAGAAGGTTCGCGAGAAAAACCAGGAGTTGTACATGGTGTTTATGGATTTGACGAAGGTTTTGACACTGAATCGAGAGGCTCTTTTGCAAGTTTTGAGGAAACTCGGTATCCCTGAAAACATGATAACGGTCATTTCTTTTCATAAAGGAATGAAAGCTAATATCGTGTCTGATGGTATGATGTCAGAATACTTTGATGTCACAAATGTCACAAAGCAAGGTTGTGTCATGGCCCCTGTCCTTTTTGCCCTTTTCTTCTCGGTGATGCTGAAATATGCATTTGCAGATACAGAGAGTGGCGTCAAGTTTCAGTTTCGAACAACTGGTGGTCTCTTCAATCATCAGCGCTTCAAAGCCAAGAGCCACCTTCGTTCGCATATTATTCGTGATTTGTTGTTTGCTGATGATGCGGCTCTTGTAGCGACATCCTTTGAGGAGGCCCAACATCTAATAAATCGTTTCTCTGCTGCATGTAAAGCATTTGGTCTTACACTTAACATAAAGAAAACTGAAGTTGTGCACCAACCTTGTCCTACTCCGAAGCAATTGCGTGGTTAGAAACAAAAACCAGTCTACAAATTTTCAGAGAGACCATTAAAAGTAGAAGACAAAGCCTTGAACTATGTGAAGTCTTTGACCTATCTTGGTAGCAAAGTCAATTACAGTGGAACTTTAGATGATGAAATCAGGCATCGGATTGCTAAGGCTACCAGTGCTTTCGGCAAACTTCACCATCGCTTGTGGAATGAGCGGAGTATTCGACTGGATACGAAAATTCGGGTTTACAGAGCTGTTGTCCTTGCCATCCTTTTGTATGGCTCAGAGTCGTGGATTCCATACAGGTACCATATACACCAGCTGGATGTTTTCCATAAACGCTGCCTGTGTGCAATCTGTGGAGTTAACCTTCGAGATAGGATATCTAACGTAGACCTGTTTAACAGGTGTAATATTGGAGGAATCGAGACTTTTCTCATACAGTCTCAGTTACGGTGGACTGGTCATATCTTGAGAATGTCTGATGACATGATACCCAAGATCCTAATGTACAGCCAGTTAGATCAGGGCTACAGGAATGTAGGGCGCCCGTAGCTAAGATATAAAGACAAGCTGAAAAGCAACTTGTCAGCAGTCAAAATACCACATAACACCCTTGAGCGCTTAGCCTTGGAGCGAGTAAAATGGAGATCAACGTGTTTTAGTGGACTCAGCAGTTTTCAATCAGCTCATCAGAATCGTCTTCAGAAGCGAAAGTAAGATCTAAAAGGTCAGCCAATCTAACAGTGATGTCATCCCACAATCCTCACTCTATATGCGGCCTCCTTTGTAAATCGCTAGCAGGTCTTAAACGCCACTTAAGATTATCGCACAAAATTAACTGAATCATTTAAGCTGTCAGATCCTCATACGTCGAAACTGAAGTGAGAGTCCATATATATATATATATATATATATATATATATATATATATATATATATGAGGTACCTCTACTAAAATCGCGATACCTAAAGTTTAAGATGAATTTTTAAAACTGAAAAAATTTTCCTGAAGCTTTCATTTTAGCTTTAATTGAAAGGTAAAAGATTAAATTTACTGTTTCCAATAAGGAAAATATGCTGCTATATTCCAATCAAATTCTATTGATTGGAGTCGATTTGTTTTCCTAAAATAGCTAATTAGAGCCCTTACATTGAAATGCAATTCTTGGTTTTGAAAAAATTCATATATATATATATATATATATATATATATATATATATAATGACACACAGAGGCTGATTGAAAGGTAACTCCGCATTTTAAAATACTTATAATTTATTTATTAACTATAAATGGGTATGAGAGGAAAGCGTTTAGCATGAGGTTTTATTTAAAATTCGTTACGCGTACCAGATTTCGTTAGCAGCTTCTCAAGCCGCCCAGGAATCAAATCAACTGATTTCACCAGGAACTCTTGTAGTATGAAAGACATAACTTCATGTATGCGCCCGTCAAGTCCTTGCAAGGTCTTCGTTTAGTATTTTAGACTTGCTCCTTTAACGAACTCCAAAGAAAAAAGTCACAGGGTGTTAAAGTCAGGACTCTTGACTGGCCACTCATGCATAAAACAGAGAGTTACTTTTCAATTACAGTATATATATATATATATATATATATTATATATATATATATAATTATTTATTTAAAAATATGATTCCAACTCGCTACATAAGAGGTCTCATGTTTCAAAACAAGAGCCGAAAACTTCAAAATAATATTTGAATTAACTTGAGTTAAAGTAGGCTCTGTTCCATCTTCAAGCACTTTAACTCAAGTTAATTCAAATATTATTTTGAAGTTTTCGGCTCTTGTTTTGAAACATGAGACCTCTTGTGTAGCGAGTTGGAATCATATTTTTAAATAAATAATTATATTTATGCTCTACTTTCGTATCGAGCACTATTTTTTTTAAAAATAATTACAAAAATACTAAGGAACTTTGGATTATTTACCAAACCAGTTTCTTTCCTATTTTCTACAATATATATATATATATATATATATATTGACCCGGATATAAGAGAGATTTTCTCTGGTCTCAAATTAGAGCCAAACAAAATAGAACAAACCCGGATATAAGAGACTTCTTCTCCGGTCCCGACAACTCTTATATCCTGGTTACACTGTGTATGTATATATATATATATATATACACATACACACTCGCAGGAAAAATCAGAACAAATAGAGCATAATTCCACTGTACATAACATTTAATTTAAAAGAGGGCTCAAACATAGTAGAGCTAAATATTATTTATTTTATCTTAAAATGCGGAAATATACATTTTTTTTCATATAGATAGATACCATAAAATTTCTCTCTGAATTGCTAGGATGAAGAGTTATTATTTACAGTGTACTATTTATACGCGGACTATTAAGGAGAACAGGTTCCCCATGTAAAGACTTCAGTTCGGAACTTCATGTAGGTTACTCAGATCGATATATACCTGATGAAGGCCGGAGGGCACAACAGCCGAAACGTTGCGATAACAACAAACAAAGAGGACGAGGACAATAGTCCGTATGCAAAAAGATCTCAGGTTATACTTTTACCTCCAGTAATTTACTGAGAAAAGAGCATAGCTTGATGAAAAAGAAGGATTCAAACTTAAAAAAAAAAAAAAAAAAAAAAAAAAAAAAAAAGAAAGAAAAATTTATCGTCAAATAAAAAAATAAAAATGTTTGTAATCCTTTCTCACGCGTTCGAAATTTTGGTTAAAAATCATGTTTTTTTTTTGGCGGGGGGGACCAAATGTTAGTATAGGGATTTTAGGGTCTTTTTTAGCGTTAAAAACACATTGCTTTACAAATTCTTGCAAAATCAAATAATTGTCAGGTTTTAATTAAATTTTCAGGACTTATTCAAAAAAAAAAAAAAAAAAAAAAAATTAAATTAATTTTTTTTTTAGAAAATATTGGTAAAAAAAAAAAAAAAAAAAAATGTGTTTCTTTTCTTACCCCCAATTATCTGTTGTTTTTTTAAATTAAATTTCCAGAAACTGGAATGTCAGCCTCTTCATATTAATTTTAAAAAAGCAGAACTACTTATTTCAATCATCAATTTGTTTTTTTTTTTTGGTCAAACAAAAACACCATTATTTACCAAACATCTGCTCTTAATCTTAAAATAAAAATGCAATAAAACTATGACATTTTATTTTCCCCATTCACATTAATTACGCCATTTAGTTCGATATACCATATTCTTTGACTAATTTGTCATGCCAGGGTAGCGTGTTTTGACCTTTGTGAGGCTGAAAACTATTTGGGAGTTCCCTTAGAAAATATTTACAACTGAACAGAAGGTTTTATGTAAAGAAATCTTTTGAGACCTCTAGAAAGTGTGGCCCAATGTTGTAACGTTGAAACTCGCTACTGGTTGTTTGCATATCAGCCGCGTGATTAAACTAAGGTTTTATTATAAAATAATCAGAAAATAAACGATGAAAATGAAACCACATGTTTTTTAACCGATATTGCTTTTAGAAATTTAATAACACTATTTTTTTTTTAATAAAAGTTTTATGGGAAGAAGATGCGTGTTGAGGACAATGAAGAAAAGGGAGAACACGAGAGACAAATAATAAGGCTTTAAAAATAATTATAAATAAATAAATAAAATCAAAATTTATCTTATTTTAATAAATAAATGGCAAGTAAGTGACCCGATATGTTAGAATTTGAAAGTCACAGACAAGTTATTTTAGAAAAGCATTTTATTGGTATATTTTAATTTATTTTATTTTATTTTTATTTATTTTATTTTTTTTTTTGTTTAATACAGACTTCTTGGGCATCTATTCTACATCGTATATCATGAGTTCAAAAAATATAAATAAAGTATATTTTTAGATTTTACTCTGAGATGACCGCAATTTTTAAATAAAATAATTCTTAGAAAATGACCCCCCCAAAAAATTGTAATCAGGTAATTAGGGGGGGGGAACTGATGCTACTACAGTACACAATTATGGATTACATTTATTTTACTGTTACATATAATAATAAAAAATAAATAAATAAAACATACAAAGAATTTGAAGTTTCTTTTTTTAAATGATTTTTAAATTATAATTTAAAATATTTTCGAAGATGCGGACAACGGGAAAATGCCAAAAAAAAAAAAAATATTAAAAAAAAAAAAAAAAAAAACATTTTTCTATAGACATGAAGACAAAAAGAATTCTATACTTGCGGCACGTTTATTCTTTATCCAACCGGCAATTCATTTATTAAATTTTTATGTCAACCATTTAGTTATTATTCATAGATTTTTTCTTAATTTATTTTCATCTGATGTTTATATATATATGGTAAATTGCCGTAAAAAAAAAAAAAAAAAAAAATTGCAAAAGCAAAACAAAAAAAAAAAAAAAGGAAATTGAAGAAAGTAAACATTAGAAAAAAAAAATCAGTTTTTTTTTTTTTTTGTTGTGGTTTGTTTCCCAATTGAATTAAATTAAACACCAGGGTCAGGACTCGTGTAAAAAAAAAAAAAAAAAAAGAAAGAAAATCCCCGCAAATGAAGTAATTAACCCTTGCTAAAATTTGACCAACATATCAGATAAATAATGGGGGAAAAAAACATGACAAATAAATATCTTTCTCACCAGGTTAGTGGGTCTTTGTTAGACTAAGTAAAAAGCAAACAATAGTCGAGTCAGTGCTTTCTGGAGGGTCGCTTTTTCGAGGTTAAAAATCCAACAAGACGAACAAAGGTGGTTGGAGGACGATGAGGTGTAGGCAGAGAGCTATTCAGAAGGGGAAAGGCTGAGAAGCTTTTATAAAGGGAGGTGGAAGAAAATAGGAGGAAGGGAAGCAGTTGCCGCGGAAGTAAAACACAAAACGACTTCATCGCGTGTTGTTCGCTATTATTTAAATTTATTTTGCTTCACTTTGAATTTATATAAATTAACAAAAATTTTAAAGCCATATTTCATAATCTGGAACTTATATTCATATTTCTATGGCCATTTTACGAATAAAAAAAAAAAAATAGCTTACTAAATATTTAAATTAGAAATTTATTTACCGGCGAGTTGACTGAATAATGGACCCCGCTTTTAAAAAAATGATGATCCCGATCGGCTATAAAGATTTTTCATTTTTAACTGCCTGGGCGGTGAAAGGCAGCTATATAGCAGGAGTTTTTGTTTACGACCGAGTAGTAGTGAGTTCGATCCTCGCTGGAGGCACCATAATTTCCTCCTTGTGCCACATCTAACCGACGCTTTAAAATCGCTATTATGGTTTGGCCACATCGATGTGGTGTAACAGTAAAAAAAATAAAATAGTTATCTCATTAGATTAGAGAACAATTCAAAATGAGTAGTGAATTCGATCTTCACTATACGCTCCGTGCTTTCGGCCTTGTGCCACACGCGTAGAATATCATTTGGGCACTTCGACGTGGTGTAAATGGTTAGCAAGCTCAATTTACGACTGAATAGTCTGGGTCCTCCGTGCTTTCGGCCTTGTGCCACACCTAAGCTACGCGTTTTGGCACTTCGACGTGGCATAATGGTTAGTCAACTTGTTTAGAGATGAATTAGAGAGCAGTGAGTTCGATCTTCACTAGGGGCTCCATACATTCGGGCTTGTGCCACATCTAATCTACCCATAGTAAATCGTTAACAATAATTGTTTGTGCAATTCGGCGCGCTTGTCTCGCTAGATCAATTACGATTGAATAGTGAGTTCGGTCCTCACTGGGTACCCCATACTTTCGGCCTTGTGCAACATCTTTGCTACGCTTAGAAAATCCCCAGGGCACTTCGATGTAGTGTGAAAGGTTAGCAAGCTTGTCTCGCTAGATCAATTACGATTGAATAATTGAGTTCGATCTTCAGTGAGTACCCCATACTTCCGGCTTTGTGCCACATCTAAGCTACCCTTAGTGTAGCTTAGATGTGGCACAAGGCCACATCTACACCGTAGGGCAGGAACTTCGACATGGTGTAATAATGGTTACCAAGCTTGTCTCGCTAGATCAATTATGATTGAATAATTGAGTTCGATACTCAGTGAGTGCTCCATACTTCCGACCTTGTGCCATATCTAAGCTACGCTTAGAAGATAACTGTAGGGCACTTCGACGTGATGTAATGGTTAGCAAGCTTGTCTCGCAAGATCAATTGCGACTGAATAGTGAGTTCGATACTCACCGTGTGTGCCATACTTTCGGCCTTGAGCCACATCTAAGCTATAATAACAGTTTCTCAGTTGACAATACTGGCGCGCGCTTATGACGCTTGGTAATGGTTAATAAGAGAGTTTGTTTTATCATTTCTACCGTGTAATGAGTTTGATCTCATAATGAGTTAGATGCCCAGTATTTGTAGCTTTGTGTCAAACAGAGTGAAGCTTTGTAGATATTACGGGTCAGTAAATAATAGGGCTACTATTTGGTTTTTCTTTTCTTTTTTAAGCATTCCACCCCAAGCAAAGCGGGATGCCACTAGTACACAGGGGATTACTGAGTGGGTGCGAAAGTAAAGAGTTGTGATGTAAGAAAGGATGAAGAGAAGGGCATGGGATAGTTCAGGGCATCTAGAGATGTCGATTGACATTACATTTGAATAGTTGGAGATTATAGCTATCAGGGAAACAAGTAATAGGAAGGGAATTCCACAGACGGGAGGTGCGAGACATGAATCTATCGGAGTAGAAGAGACGGCCACATTTAACTATTTCGACAGTGAAAGGGTGGGACCGATATGCCAACCTAGTAGCACGTTTAAATTCATGCAGTCTGGGAACTAGCAAAAGTAGCTCGTCGGAGAAGTTACCGTGAAAGTATATGTAGAAAAGACAGAAGGATGCGGCGCCACGTCTGTGATAGAGCGACTGTAGACGAGATGCCAGATCAGGGCCAATTACATTGCATATCCGTCTCTGGATTTTGTCGAGGACCTTATGGCGAACAGAGGGGGCACTAGAGCATATATGACAGCAGTATTCCATGCAAGGGCGAATGGTTGATTTGTAGATTTGAAGGATGGACTCAGGCGAGAAAGACTTTTTGGCGCGACACAGGGAACCAACTTTCCTTGCGGTGGATGAAGCTACTGATTCAATGTAATTGTTCCATCTCAGGTCAGTGGACAGTGTGAGACCAGGCAGGCGTAAAGAGGTGCTCTTGTGGAGTTGAGCATCAGACATTCTAATGGAAGGCAGGGATGGTCCCCTGTGGTGAGTAATAGAGAGCAGTTTTGTTTTAGTGTCTTTAATGTTAACCAGCCAATTCCTGCCCCTGTCTACAACCGATTGGAGGTCCTTTTCGAAGCTAACGGTCAGGTTAGTTTTGTCAGCGATACCAGATTTGCTATTGAGGCAAGAGTAAATAGTAGTGTCCTCAGCATAGATGCCTATTTGGAACTGATGACATCGGGGAGATCGTTAACGAAGATAAGGAACAGAGTAGGGCCTAGTATAGAGCCTTGGGGAACACCCGCGTTCGTGGGAAAGGAACTGGTGGAGAATCCGTTAAGGACGTCCTTCATTACACGGTTTGACAGGAATGATCGTATTAAGTCAAATAATAGACCTGAAATCCCATATCCCTTAAGCTTACGAAAGAGGCCCGCATGCCAGACCCTATCAAACGCTTTAGAGATATCTAGAGCTACGGCACGAGCTTCACCGTTATTGTGGAGTGCTCGGTAAACAATTTCAGTTATGGCCGTGAGCACATCAGCTGTAGAACGAGCAAAGCGAAAACCATATTGCTTATCAGAGAGCAGATCATGGGATATAAGGTGATTAACCACTTTGGCATTGATTAAAGCCTCAAAGATTGCCGAAGAGTAGTAGGAGACTCATAGGACGATAGTTAGATAGGTCAGAAGGGTCTCCAGATTTCTTAAAAAGAGGGACAATAGATGAGTACTTCTAACAGGCTGGGAAGCAAGATTCATTGAGGCAGTAGTTATATAATTTGGAGAGGGCAGGAGCCAGTTCAGAAACACATTTCGTCAATACATTGGATGGTATCCCGTCGCTACTACGAACCTTAGGGGAGTTTAATTTTGAAATTAATTAATTTGTCCAATACCAACGACGGGGTTATGTACAAACTCGCTCAATAGAGCCTCAGTTCTAGGGGGGGATCGGGAGTGGGTACACCGGATGAGTCGAGCGTTGAGTTAGAAGAGAATATCCAGGCAAAGCCCTCAGCCTTATCAGGTGAGGAGGTCAGGACCTCAAATTGGTTGAACAAAGGAAGTATTGAAGGTTTGCTGTTGTTAAGTAGTACACTCTTGCAAAGATGCCAATAATCCTTGGAGCCGAATTTGCGAGATGCAATATGTTGTTTCATTCTATCAGCAAATAGTGATTTTGCTTCATTGAGGACATGCTTGCACTTGTTACGGGCTGAGACAAAGAGACGTCTTTTCCGATCTGACATGTCACTATGATATAGACGAAAGAAGTGATTCCTATGGGCAATGGCAGCTGAGCAAACAGCAGAGAACCAAGGGGATGAGCGCGATTTCACATTATATTTCTTAGCGGGGATGAAAGCCTTGATTCCAGCTTTTACCCAGGAGGAGACTTCGGAAGCGCATTCTTGAACGAGGAGCTTAAAGAACGCATCCCAAGGGACATCGCGAATGAAATCCCGGAACGAATCCCAATCAGCTCGTTGATAACAGAAAGATGTTCTGTTGGTAGGAGCTTCTTTGCTGGGAGTGTAGTAGAAGGAGATGTTCATAGACACTACAGCATGATCAGAGTTGCCAAGAGGGCAGAGATGCGAGGGGCGACAGGACTCGAGGATGGAGGTGAAACAGAGATCGAGAAGGGAATCCTTACCGCCCAGGTTGTTGGGGCAACGTGTGGGAAAGTTGACTATTTGAGTTAAGGATTGAGAAATAGAAAAGTTAAGGGTTTGTATGCCAGCAAGGTCAGTTATAGAGTTTTTAAGCCACTTGGTATCGTGGGCGTTAAAGTCCCCGAACATGAATATATGAGCAAACGGTTGGAGAGAGATAGCCTTGTCTATATTGTCGGAAATGCTTTCGAGTACACCACAATCTTGGGAGGATGGAGAGCGATAAAGGAAGAAGAGATAGCTTACAGCATTGAGAAGAGATGGACGGAGACACAAGTATGAGTGGTCTGAAGATTCGAAAGAAATGGTCCTTGACGCAAACTCCAAGGACGTGCATGTGGGTTTGAGAGTCTTTTCTAAGGATAGGATGGTGACCGGGGATCGAGAGGTCAGAGAAGGGGATAAACAAGTTGAGGTTGGTCTCTCAGAGAGCCAGTATATCAGGAGACTTCACAATGGGGAACAATTCCACGCGGTTGGTTCGAATACCACGGATGCTAGAAAAGGAAACATTAAAGGGTTTAGGCGATTTTGAAGAGCTGATTTAGGTTTGCTTTTTGGATCGTTATTTGTCATGTTGGTAATTTAGGAAGTGAAAAACAGAAGGCCTAAAGTAGAAGTAGCAGAGGGCCATCATCTGTGACACGCGGTGAAAAAACTGGCGCAGCCTGCAACGCTACAGTCTAGTCGGACTTTATTTTGTGACTCACGTTTGTGTCCTTGCGCCAAAGCGAAGCTTTGTAAATAACAACGATATCATCTGGTTTCCAT
>OZ010611.1:14821244-14901244 GCA_963932145.1 Acanthosepion lycidas
AAATTTATTAAAAGCTACAAAGGGCAGGAAATTGTGGAGGACCATGACTGCCAATCCCTCCTCTTAGGTTATTAATGAATGTAATAAGCCCCGACTAGAAATCGAACTCAGTTCTCCGATTCCTCAACCCAGTCTACCCTAGTATTTTTCCCATAGCTTGGCGGGGATTTGGCATTCATACCTTTCCCAAGGGTATTAGCACATATGTAAATGTAATAAACCCGACTGAGAATTCGAACTCGGCTCTTCGATTCCTTAATCCGAGCCACTATCCATTACTATAACGGTCCTACCTTTCACAATGCCACTGCATGCTTGGATTTCGATGTCACATTCTCTCTTTCGACGCTCCGCAGTTAATCAAATTACTGCATCTACTTTATTTTGATATCATCAACACGTAACTCACACCTTAGGTTGTCTCTCGGCGCAATGTAATCTTAAAATTCCATTTCGACTCGTAATGAGTTAATGTATGCTTACTAAATATCAAATAGCCAGGAATTCGAATGTTGATTTTAAAGGCAGGCAGGTCCTCCTTAAACGCTTCTTCCGCCCCCGACCCACATTCGGCCCTTTCATAGTTTGAGCTAAATAAACAGCATTTATCATATTGGATTTCTTCTGACGTAAATATTCACGAAACTACGGTTATTTTTTCTTTCTTTCTTTCTTTCTTTCTTTCTTTCTTTCTTTCTTTCTTTCTTTCTGTTCTCTTGGAAAGTATGGAATCATCAAAGACGCGAGAAATAGCGAAGATGAAACGATTCGCTTCTTATTTATTAAAGTGAAATAGACGCTGACAAATTCGAACAGACCGCTCTTAATGGGCGTACGAGCGAATTATTCCCACACGCCATCTCCGATTCAAAACCGGGGATGTTGGATGCTGGTAATAAGTAGACGAAAACTCCGGGGAAATAAGTGTTCTTTTGACGGAAAGAGGAATTCAAATCTTCGTTTGGCAATTGTCATTTTTCATCTTTCTCGTCCAATTAGCTTTCAGTAAAACACATCCTTGAATGGCAGAGATTCCAAAATTGAATTGAATCAATATCCCCCTCGCCGTAGAGCAGTGGTTTGCTTTCTGAATACTGCTATACTCATTTCAAGACTTACTGGGTGCTCCAGATTTAATAACTTGTGGCAGACTGAATAAACATGATACTTATTATAAAACCCAGGTTGTGTTTGTGTGTGTTCGTTTATATATGGGTTTGGATTTCCTACATTTTTCAACCG
Organism: Acanthosepion lycidas; assembly: GCA_963932145.1. Classification (NCBI taxonomy): domain Eukaryota; kingdom Metazoa; phylum Mollusca; class Cephalopoda; order Sepiida; family Sepiidae; genus Acanthosepion; species Acanthosepion lycidas. The sequence continues at coordinate 14,822,487 of OZ010611.1, forward strand.
ATTTCAACAAAACTTCACTTTTGAAGTTGTTTGTGTGTGTGTGTGTCTGTACGTTTATATATTGGATCGGATTTCCTACAGTTTTCAAGAAAACTTCACAGGACTACGTAAAATTACCTTGTGGTGGTTCTAACAGCGCCCAAAATTGGAAAAACACAATTGTTTTTGCACAAAATCAATTTGAAAACACGATTAAGAGGCATTATTGAAAGGGGGACAACTCATATCGAATTATACTTATTAATATTGAGTTATCGAGTTATACTTATTATAAAACCCAGGTTGGTTGTGTGTGTGTGTGTGTGTGTGTGTGTGTGTGTGTGTGTGTGTGTGTGTGTGTGTGTGTTCGTTTATATATGGGATCGGATTTCCTACATTTTTCAACCGATTTCAACAAAATTTCCCCTTTTTTTTTTTGGCAGGTAGTGTTTCTTATTGTCTTGCACACTTTTTTCTTTATTTTTACATTCAGAATGCTTTAAAAATTCCATTTACAAGACAATTGTTTATAATAAAATTCTATTTAATCGATAGACTCATAACGATTGAAAACAATGTTTTTGTTTGAGTTTGGGTTTGACCAATTCGTAAAAAAAAAAAAAAAAAAAAAAACTAATTAAGACATGCGTGTCCGTCAACCTTAAACAAATAATCTTTGTCAATTTTAGTCAATAAAAAAACTATCCCTAACATTCCCTACCTCGGTGGAAATCCTGCTTTACAGGCAACGACAGTCTGGTTTTCCAAGTGACCATCTAACATAAGTCATCAGCTTAAACGATCTTTCTAATTTCTCTTAAAAGCAGAAAACAGTGGCCCTATAATTTAAGGATCACTTTTTTAATGGTATGTAAAGCGTCATTCAAACAGGTGTTTTATTTCGTAATAGGGAAGGACGCTTTTTTTTCCCCCCAAAACCCGATCAAGACATTAAAGAAACGGAAAATGGTCTTCGAAAAGAAAAGAAAAAATGTCGACTTTTATATAATATCCAGTCTTCTTTATAGAAGGGGATTGTAAATAATTTCTTCGCATATTAAAATAAAAACTTTAAGGAGTAAATTTTTTAAAATTCACTAAATTTTAAGAGGCGTGTTCCTTATTCTACGTGAATTCAATGTAACTTGACCTACATCCTTGTGAAAATTAATTGAAACAAGACGAATAATTCCGTTATTATTTACTTATTTTCGCATTTTTTCAATGAAACATAACCCAGCGCACTTGTTAGTAATTCGTATGTCCATTCCACGAAGTCTTTCCGTGTAGATTGACTACAGATTCTCAATTGGTATTAAATCAGGAGAGTTTCCAGCCCAATCTAGTACTTTGATTTGCTACCTTTCTTGGAGTAACGTTCATTGCAGACAATGGCCGTAGGACAACTAATCGACAGTCGAGAAAATAGTGTCTGTGTGTGATGAAAATATGATGCAATCACGGATGACACAATATTTTTCAAGGCCAAACAAATTTCATCATACACCCCGAAAATAGATTCATATTACTGCACACCACTACAAATGACCTAATCTGAAGAAAAAAAAAATCGATTACACGTTGTCACTCCAGTGGGTCTAAAACTGACCGTACGGTGAAAGAAAGAAAACTAAAGCAGTTGTTTCATTTAATTTGCACAAGGGTGTACTTCCGCAAGCCAAAAAATTAAGGAATGAAGAAAATAATAAATTTAATAATAATATTATTAATGAGAAAAGGTCAGTCAAAATATAATTTAAATTTAAACAATATTGAGTAAATAAAAAAAAGTAAGATTATTACCCTGCCCATGAAATTCCCAACCCTGGGGGAAATCCTACTTTCGAGGAAACGACAGTCCGGCCTTCCGACTGATCAAGTGACCATCTAATAAAAGTCTTCATCTAAAACGACCGTTTTATTTTCTCTTAAAAGCAGTGACCCTATAATTTAAGGATGTCCTCTTTAATTCTATCAGAAGTGTCATTCAGACAGGAGTTGGCATTTATTTTTACATAGGAATAGGTAAAGCGAGGCAGTTCTGAGAGAATAAGAAGCCTTACCAGGATTCATTATTGGTGGTCACAATCTTAACTACATAAGATGATACAGAGTTGATAGCATACATGGAAAGCTAATTACAAAAATTCCTACGGGAGGCAGCGAAGGAAAGCGAGAAGAAAAGACTAAGTATAACCTACAAGAAGGCAGAATGCATTGTGATCAATAAAAAGATGACCCAAAGCGATCAATTAGAAAGCAATCAAGTGCAAAAATTTAAATATCTGTGAAGTGTTCTAACAAAGGACGGAAAATGCAATACTGAGATTCGAAAACATTGGTTTGACTAAAGTTGCCTTTCAAAAGCTAAGCAGAGTATTAAGGGACAAGAAAATTACGATAGAAACAGAGTATTGAACTGTTATGTGATATATGTTGATAAAGGCGATAAAGTTTAGGTTTTTGTCTCTGAAGAAACAGTAACAAAGATATACCAGGAGTATTTGATTTTCCACATAAATATTACTAAGAAATATTTCACATCTCTATCACTATTTCCATGGAAAGTCTTCAGATGAACTAAATTCTTTAGTTCCAGCAGTTCTAACCTAAGACCCGTCATGCCATGCACATTGTAGGGAATCACCTTCATTCACTTTTCATTCCATTGGTGAGATGTAAGTTCCACTTGAGCAGCTTCTTCCCATGAAATGTTGCTTTGTTGATCTGACTCCCAAGAGAATGCTTATCCAATCCCAACAATCTTAACCTGTTTGAGTCTAGAGTCAACAGTTATCTTTCCCATATATCCTCATAAACTGAGTGGCTTTTGAGCTTTGCACAGGGTTAACATTATTCTAAAAAAAAAAAGGAAAAAACATCATGAAACTGTTGTTACTCAAATGTAATGCAGGAATGAGGCTGCTGGCAACAGAAAATGATGAGAATGATACAATGAAAGGCAATGCCAGTGCTACTCAACCTATCAGCCTGTGCATTGTATAATACACACTGCATTCTACAGAGTTTTAGAGTTGTCAACCCACAAGGGTACCATTATTGAGAATACAGCTTCAGTTACTTCATCTGGATCAGCAAACAGTGGTCTGTCAAAGACTGGCACCATGTCTCTTGACCATTTCCAGTTCTTTTGGACAGACATTTGAGTCTGGACAAATGGATAGAGAGACAAAAGCTCCTGTATGGAAGTGAATGCTGGACAATCCCCTCAAAGATGAAGAAGAGACTTGAAGCAACAGAAATATGGTTCTATAGAAAGATGCTGAAGATAACACGGGCCGAATATGCGAGCAACAAGGTTTTAGAGAAAATGGAAACGAAAAGAAAACTTATAGTAAAAACCAGGAAGAGGTAATTGAAATTTCTGGTGCACGTAATGAGGACGGAAGGCTCGGAAAATCTGATACCCACAAGACAGATTGAGGGAAAGAGAGACACAGGAAAGCAGTGCGTAACATACTCGATGGGATTGAGTAAATCGATGATACAGCAGGGGTTTGGGAGAAATAACAAAACGTCAAAAGTTATTAAGAGCTACAAGGGACAGGAAGATGTGGAGGGCCATGATTGCTTACGTCCTGAAGTGAATTGATACGTACCACCGGGAACTAACTAGGATGATGGTGGAATAAAGGTTAGCTGCTCGGAGAACCAGGTTCGAATTCCAATCGAGTTCATTTAGGCGCTAATAACCTTGGAAAGGGTATGAATCGATCCCTTCTTCTCTCAGCTATGGGTAGATAGCAGGACAGTCTGGGTCCTAAAGCTTTGGTTGGCAACCAGCCTAGGAGAAGGGAAATTCTGAATTCAAACCACCTGCTGCCTTGTAGGTTTTGCATCTTTAAGGGGCGGGGTTACCTCAACATCACCGGTGCTAAAGGAACCGCCAAGGCATTGAACTATTCTCCCTTGAATGTCACCATGAACCACAATTGTGAGATGGACGGGAGCGGAGACCACAGCGGTGGCGCATAATGCGCTACCTGACTAAGACGAGGAATGAAATCGGCACCTTTTTTCATATTGGTTTATCCTGAAAGTAATAAATAAAAAAAAAAGTAAGAGGGTACAAATGAAAGGATTCAAAATTAGTTTTTCTATTTCACTGAAGCAGAGCTTAAACGTATGAGAGCATTATCGCCTACTCTGTTTTTTCTTCCGTTTTTTTTTTTTTTTCTTTTTGAATTTTCCGTCCTGTGTATGACGATAAACTACATCCGCGTCCAGGGTAAGAAGTTAAACTACCTCCAAAAGAAAGGCCTCTGATCAGGAGGCTTTGAGGAGCATGAAACCACCTCTAGATTGCTGATGTTCCCAGGTCCAATCTGGCCCGGGGTGGTAGGACCTGTAAGGGTCCCAGCTATGGGCAAATAGTTAACTCCGAAAAGGAGGTAAGAAGCATTTTGAAAGTGTAAAAATAGGTTTTAATACCAGAAATACTTTGTAAAAGATTATTACCAGAAATAATTTTATGAAGAAAAAAATATTACCAGCAATATATTTTTGAAAAAAAATATTACCAGAAAGAGATTTTTGACAAAACAAAATATTACCAGGCAAAAAAATTTGTCGGCATTAAATTAACTATTGAGGTTGATATGCCGTAAAACAAACCAAACCAAACCAAACCAAACTATATTTAGATTTTCTGTTGTCGTAATTTAATGACAATTTTTATAACTCTAAAACACCTGCGGAAATTTCATTATGTCGCCACGAAGTGTTTTAAGTTAACGACTTTAACAAAATATTGCAATTACAGCCAAAAGTATCAACGCTGGTCATTATTTGAAGAACTAAAATAAAAAGATTTAAAATTGTCAAGGTTTTCTATTTCACTGAAGCAGGCGTTAGGCGGCTGAGAGCATTATCGCTTTCTCTGTTTTCTTCTTTCTTTTGTTCTTCTTATTATCTATGTGTTCATTTTCTCTGTCATTTAATCGACATACGTGATACACTCTGGCATGTCTCTTTCGATTTATAACCGACGAAGCAGAGATTTTTCGGCAGCGGTAGACTGGTTACCAACCAAGTCTATACGCAGTGACCGACCTAGGGTTTTTTTTTTGTTACTTATGTTACAAACACTATTTCATTTAATGAAATTTCAAGAAATTAAATCATCTTCCCATTTTCTTTTATTAAAGTATGACGCCTTAGAGAATGTAAATCAGCCAAATTTTATTTTCAAACAACTTTTTCGAAAACGTTCTCCGAATGGTAAACTATAACAATACAATCAAAATTTAGCATTATTTAATTAGAAAGTTGAACTTCGACGCCATTACAAGCATTTTTTTTTAATTTTCACAAGGAGAAAGACTAAAAATATAGAATAACGAGTTTATCACAATATACAACTTAATACAATCTAAAGAAAATCTTCATTATCCTACCTTTTTTTCTCGCCTTTAGATCTGCAAATCTTTTCTTGGCACTTTTTACACCTATCTTCTTTACAAGATCTCGTCCTGGGTATGACGATAAACTACATTTAGCAGCAAGGCCTCTTATAAGAAGGTTTTGAGTAACTTGGAACTATTTCTTAATTGCTTTTGGATAGACCTGGTGGTAGCACCTGTTAGGTTCCCAGCTATGGGCAAATAGCAAACCCCCAAACTGGGATTAAATATATTTTTATTGTAAAAATTTCCAACAAGAGAATTTAATAGTAAAAAAAAAAAAAATTTCAAAGCTCTCAAGAAAATTAAATTTCAATATTAAATGACCCATGAAGAGTTGATGTGCCATAAAACAGACCAAATCAATCTTTACAAGATTGTTTTTTATTGATAAAATAGCTAAAGAATTTAATCTGTCTTCAGTCATATACGACAGCATTGTATGTTTTTATAAACTTTAGTTTTGGAAGATTCCAACACATATGGCGGCATGATGGCGACCCAGGCGACTGCCCGAATTGCTAGTACCTTGTCACGGCCAAGTTTTTACTGCTATTTACCCATAACTGGGAGAAGAAGAAATGGATTCATGCCTTTCTCAAGGATATTAGCATGTAGTAAATATAATGAACTCAACTGGAATTCGAACTCGGCTCTTCGATTCCCAGTCTATCCTACTATTTATCCATAGCAGGGGGAAGAGATGGATTCATACCTTTCCCAAACATACTAGCATGTAGTAAATATAATGAACTCAACTGGAATTCGAACTCGGCTCTTCGATTCCCAGTCTATCCTACTATTTATCCATAGCAGGGGGAAGAGATGGATTCATACCTTTCCCAAATATATTAGCATGTAATAAATATAATGAACTCAACTGGAATTCGAACTCGGATCTCCGATTCCTCAATCCGAGCCACTATCCATTACTCTAACGTTCTTATCTTTTCCTATCCCAATCTATGTTCGGGTTCCCGTGTCAAACTCTCCGTTCACTCTTTCTACACAAACCGGATAATTAAATTGCTTCAGCTGTTTCATTTTATCATTGTCAAAACTTAAGTCACACGTCAGGTAGTCTCTTACCGCTGCGTAATCTTAACATTTCATTTCTCCTTCTAATGGGTTAATGCATATCTTGTTAAATATCAACTAGCCAGGAATTCAAACGTTGCAGGCAAGTCTAGTTAAACGCTTCTTTCTTGCCTCATTCGGTCCTGTCATAGTTTGGGCTAAATAAACAACATTTATCATACTGGATTTCTCCCAACGTAAATATTCACTAAACTTAGCCGGTCCTGGCTACAGAATCGACTCTATAGTACTATTCAACCCATAGCTGGGGGAGTAGAAATGGGTTTAAACCTTTTCCAAGCGCGTAAGTGAATATAACGAACCCAACTAAAATTCGAACACGGCCCTGCGCTTTCTCGTTCCAATCCGATATACAGTACACTACAACATCCGGCAACGCAAATTCTTCTTCTTCTTCTTCGCTCACTAATACTGAAAAAAGATGGCCTTATATCATTTTCTTCTATTTTGGTCTATTATTAATCTCAAATAATGGAAGGATGGAATATAAATAGTTACACTCTACAACACTTGCTTTTACACCTTTATTTCTAATATATATATACATATAGCTTCAACGTACCTCAGAGTTAGGCTAGCCGAAAATTAAACAAAATAGGGATTTATTCTGTCCGCGGCTACTATACTAAAATTTTCGCGCAATTAAGAGGGCATAAAGCGGTCACCCATCACGGTACTGACCAAGCTGGACGTTACTTAACTTCGGTAATCGTACGAGAACCTGTGTGTTGACGTGATATATCCAACTTTACAGTATCTGGTATTCCCATTTAGGAACTGACCAGGCTCGATTTTGCTTAACTTCGGTGATCGGACGAGAACCTGTGTGTTGACGTGATATGGACGTAACCACATTATACTACCCACGCATTAAATCTTACAGCACCTGGTATCCCCATTCGGTCACCCATCTAAGTACTGAACAGGCTCGGCGTTGCTTAACTTCGTGGTGTGACTGTAAGAAATAACTAAACATCCATGCCTAAGAAATTGACACTAGAGAGTGAATCCTTTGCGGATGGTGCTTGTCGTATTTAGCCTTCTCAGTCTCCTATAAAAGGTAGAATCATTATATTGAATTAGTTGTTAAGACTACTGCTATGAAAGTCGGTCCCTTGAATTGGGCTAGACAATCTTCCTCGCCAAATTCTGTCTTCCACATTTATAAGTCTACGACTCGTCAGGGCCCCGAATATTGCCTTCACATCTGGTCTGGTGTTTATGTTTTATATCTAGATGTAGGGAGACAGAAGGCGATGATCTCCCTTTGGAGATGTGTCAGCCGCCTAGTGACGCCATTTCATACAGTGACGAGAGTGCCAAGTCATTCAGTTTGTTTAGAGCAACCAAACCGAGCGATTGCCTTTTTAGCCTGAACCAAGTGGCCCGGGCTGAGACTAAATCTGCCCCATCCAGCACATGCTACAGTTTACAAGTCCATGGTGCCGTTTCCCTTTGGGGATATATATTTCCCAGATATAGAAAGAAACTCCGGCTCGCAGTCCTCAGTTTGCGAAAACCCAAGACTCACCACTTCTCCTTAACGGAATATGTCATTGCCTATGGCATAGTAGATGAATCCGGCCCGTTTGAATCTGGTGTCCTAAACATGACTTCTCCAGAAACAGAAGAATTTCGATATTGTATGTAAGACCCTTCCTTTTTATTTCTCCTTACACTTTGCTTTGCTGTGTAGATATATTATATACTAGCTTAAAAGCCGCCCCATCGGGAGGCATTTCAGCAAGCTCCGACGGAGGGCTCTTGATTGGGCCTTCATCCCAATAGGTAGAGAGGAGTGGATGCGATAAGCAAAAATAAACTACAGAAGACCTCAAAATTGATCGCTGCATATTGCATTAATATTTAACTTAACTTTTAAAAGTTCAACGATAATTCTTCCACCACCATTTAATTTAAAGACAATTTGATGAACGTAGGTCCTTACTTTCGGAAAAAACAATTACTTTTATTTCATGGATGACTTTTGCAGCAATTAATTTCGATTATTCCCAAATTTGTTTCCAAGTTATAAAAATTATTATCGTACAAAAAAATTCGTCGCAAACAATAGAAGTAATTTCATGATTGCGGGTCTGGATCCGGCTTGGAAGTTTTTTATTTGCTCACGGAGTCGGCCTGATTCCAAAATTATATGGTATGTTGGTCTACGGTCTCTAGGAGTAAGGTTGAAAATACGGACAATTTTATTTTGAAACAGTGTAATTTCATAACAGTATTTTTTTTTCATTTGAACATGAGCTATTGAAAGTAAGATTTGTGTCCCTTTAATTGTTTTTATCAATAGAAGCCAACATGGCGGAATCTGAAAAACAATCGCAGTAATGAAAACTTGGGAATTTAAAATTTCAGGATTGCGGGTCCGGATTCGACCCGGAATGTCTTTAATTTGCTAACGAAGTCGACCTGATTCCAAAATGGTAGGATATGTTGGGCCTTTAGGAGTAAAGTTGAAAAAGTTTGACATACTGACACACTGATGTTCGCATTTTTTTATCTAGATTATTCTCCGCGTGTGTCACGTGTAAATATGTATATATATAGATTTATATATGTCTTAGTGGTCTAAAAGTCTCTCTGAGAACAAATCAAGTTTGTCATTCCTTTTACTTTAAGCCATTCCGTTTCTTCCGTGAAATACGATGTTGCTATATCACGGAAATGATAATGCCCATAATGGGGAAAATGTAAGAATAAAACTTTCTTCGCTAGCTCTCTCCCGTTAAGTAGATAGTCTTTACTATTAGGTTGGTGCAAAAATAATGTCGGTTTCTCACATAGTAACATATGTGAGAAAACGACATTATTTTTGCACCAACCTAATAACTCCATAGATGTATCGGCAATGTTATCGGTCCCAATCTGGCAAGTTGGCTTCGATCCCTTCCCACTGTCATAACCTGGCTTTCTTTTACACATTCTATAAATATTTTCTCGGTAATTGTTCTAAGGATCTTTCCTCTTTAGTACCTCGTTTTCACGAATTTAATCGCAGTACTAGAATGGCAGCTAGGTCTCATCATTTCACTGTTGATATGTATATATATAACCGTAAATTATATGTTAATAGCTTCTTCTCTATCACATCTCCCTTACGAAACTTTCTTCCAGCTTCTTTGGCAACTTTAAATTCCGTTTTTTATTGTCCCCTCTGCCTCTTTCATTTTCTGTAACCACTTGCATCCTAGTGGCTTTTATTGCTTTGCTTGGGGTGAAATGATTTTAAACATATGCCTTTCTTAGATCCAAGTTAGCACCTGATGACGTGTACTTAGTTGGTCGGGTGATTTACTGATGTCTATACCAGTCTTGACCTCTGCAGATGGCATCGAAACATTTTCACCACCTTCGTGTTCCATTAATAAGGAAGGAGTTCCACTGTGACATCATCTTCCAAACAACTGCTGCTTTATGGAACAGACTTCGGACAGGAAGTTTTCCCAATCACTACAATCTTGACCTCTTCATGTCTAGGGTTAAGTGTTATCTTTCCTTTCGTCTTCCAATAGTAAGAAAAAGTTCCATTCGGACAGCTTCTTCATAAGAACTGCTGCTTTTTAGAACAGACTCCCGACAGGATGTTTTCCGATCACTAAAATCTTGACCTCTTCAAGTCTAGGGCTAACCTTTATCTTTCCTGCATCTCTCCATGAAGTTCACTTCTTGCCTTTTCTTACGCTCATCCAACACCACACAGTAACCCTCTACCTTAAGCGGCTCTTGGGCCTTGCATTGAATTAACATTATTAGTAAAAAAAAGTCACATGATTATTAACATGTGTTTTTCTTAACTCACTTCAGGTTGCCGAAGACAAAAGACTCGTGCTTCGATTACGCCATCCATCACTCATTTTGGAACGGGACACGAGGCTGAATCTATGTAAATCGAAGACTAGATTAGTGTCGATCAGTGTTTATTCATTAAAAATTAGCATGCCGAAAATCCTTCCTTGAAGAGTTCTTAAAATTACGTAATCTCGGCACCAAAGATTAAATGAAAAATATAAGGATACTCGATCGAATATCGCATGATGCAGCAATATCTCACTTGAAGGTTTAATATCATACGTCTTATTTATTTATTTATTTTTAATTACATTTTGCCTCGAGACTGTTCTTTGCAATCTCTCTCAAACTGTCAATGTTTTGTCCCTGTATCTGGCGGTCTAATTTTACTTAGTTTATATATATATATATATATATATATATATATATATATATATATATATATATATATATATATATATATAAAGCAATATTTATTTGGTTCCATCTGGCATAAATGCACATCATCTGCATCTCTCGAAGATGTCACACTTATATGCAAACCAAAAATTGCGTTTGGACTTAATTTGTTCTCTTCTGACTGTCACGTTTTTCTCTCTTTGTTTTATTTTTATTTCTCCTTTCATCAGGCGTATTCTTGGGTCTTTGGAGATTTTTATTCCGTTTTTTTTCTTTCCTTCTTCAATTACTGCTATCTCCTTAATTTTTTTTGTTATTTTATTTTTCCACACTTCTCTATTTTCCCTTCCTTTTTGTATTTGTTTATTTGTACTTTTTCCCTTTTTTTTTTTCTTTTTTCCTTATTTCTTTCTTTTCCATCTTTAATAACACGATATGGTTGTAATCTTTTTTTCTTCGTTGTTTTGGCCTTTTCTTTCGGCTTTTTGCTTTAAGACATTCTTTCTTTCTTTCTTTCTTTATTTATTTTTTCCTTCCTTCTTTCCTTCCTTTTCTCATTTCTTTCGATTTAGTATTTAGACCAGCAAACTTTCTTTCTTTTTATTCCTTCATTCTTTTTTCTTACTTTTTATCTGTCTGTCCGTTTGTCTACATGTTTGCCTTTTTTTCTTCTTCCAACCTTATTTATCCTTCCTTCCTTCCTCCCTTCCCTCCTTCCTTCCTCCCTTCCTTCCTTCCTTCCTTCCTTCCTTTCTTCCTTCCTTCTTTCCTTTCTTATTTTCTTAAGTCCTCCCTTCCCCCCTTCCTTCCCTCCTTTCTTCCTTCCTTCTTTCCTGCCTTACTTCCCTCCTCCTTCCATTCCCTTCCTTCCTTCCTTCCTTTCTCCCTTCTCTCCTCCTTTCCTTCCTTCCTTCCTTCCTTCCTTACTTGCTTCCGTCCTTCCTTCCGGCCTTCCTTCCTTCCTTCCTTACTTCCTCCCTTCCCTCTTTCCTTACTTTCTTCCTTCCTCACTTCCTTCCTTCCCTCCTCCTTTCCTTCCTTCCTCCCTTTCCTCCTACCTCCCTCCCTCCCTCCCTTCCTTCCTTCCTTCCTTTCTTCCTCCCTTCCTTCCTCCCTCCCTTTCTTTCTTTCTTTCTTTCTTCCTTCCTTCCTTTCATCTTTCTTCCTCCCTTCCTTCCTTCCTCCCTTTCTTTCTTTCTTTCTTTCTTTCTTTCTTTCTTTCTTTCTTCCTTCCTTCCTTCATTTCTTTCTGTATGCATGTGTTTTTTTCATTTCTCCCGACAGACTTTTCATTTTCTTTTTCTTCCTTCATTTATTTTCTTCACTTTCTCTCTTTTACTTTATGTTCTTTCTTTCTTTTTCTTTCTTTCTTTCTTTCTTTCTTTCTTTCTTCTCTTTCTCTCTTTCGTTAAATCATTGTATCTTTATTTCTTTTCTTTTAAAATTCTGTTTTAGTTTCTTTCCTTTATTCAACAATCCTTAACTTTTTTTTCTTTTTCTTCTTCACTTTCATTTTCACAATCATTTTTCTTTTCTTCATTTAATCATTTTCACTTTTTCTCTACCATTTTTGTCTCCCTATCTTCTTCCTCCTTTCGTTCATTCAAAATAACCTTCACTGCTTTTGTTTTTCTTTCGCGTTTTCTTTTTCATTCTTTTGTCTTTCTTTCTTGAGTTTCTTCCGGTGTTCAGTCTTGTTTTCTCTCTTCGTTTTCTTTCTTTCTTTCTTTCTCCTCTTTGTCTTTCTCTCACTCTCTCTTTCTTTTATTCTTCCTCTCCATTTCTCAGTTATGATTTTCCTTGCTCTCCATTTTTCCTCCCTTACCTTTTCTCTTTCCTTCCTTTCTTGTTTAAATATTGCTTTTTGTACTAAATCAATATGGCGGTTGGCCCTCGTGCAATTCATTGATTGAATGATGGAGTGGAAGAGGGTTCAGAGCGAGTTGGGGGTTTTGGAAAACATTGGCTGACAATGAAGGACACTTGTCAACTGCAGGATGTTTCAACCCAAACAAGAAATGATTTGCTACTCTAAGTCTTCAGTTGAAAGATGAAATCCCAGAAGTCATCACAAACCTTTCATTCATTTATCAACGCATATGAATGTGCATGTGTGTGTATATATGTATATATAAATGATTATGCGCACACGCACACACACATATATATAGAGATAGAGATAGAGAGAGATAGTTATATGCCTAATAGAAACAAACGAACTGATAGATAGATAGATAGATTGAATGAACAGTCAGTAATAGATAGATAGATAGATAGATAGATAGATCGACATGAAAATAGATAGATAGACAGATAGATAGATCGACATGAACAGAGATAGATAGATAGATAGATAGATAGATAGATAGATATGAACTTCTAGAAATATATATGTATATAGAAAGAGAGAGATAAATACACACACACACATATATATATATATATATATATATATATATATATATATATATATATATATATATTAGAGAGAGAGAGAGAGAGAGAAAGGAACAGTGCGCCATAGATAGATAGATAGACATGAACATTCAGAAATATAGATAGATAGATAGATAGAGAGAGAGAGAGAGAGAGAGAGAGTGAAAGTGAGAGAGAAAGGGTAACAATACGAGATTAGATAGACACACAGGAATATATATATATATATGTATATATATATATATATATATATATATATATATATATATATATATATATATATCTGAAGAAGTATACTCTTAAGGTGTGCTATATTTATGGAATAAAGTACTCAATATCAGAGATAGAGCGTGTGTAAATATAAAAGTTAACATAGAAGTCAACACTTAGAGGCCACAGGCTGTTTCATGTTGGACGCAATCGTCAGGCCACGAGTCTATATATATGTGTGCGTGTGTGTGCGCGCACGCGCGTATATATATATATATATATATATATATATATATATATAATGATTAAAGTACAGTCTTAAGATTGCTTGCATTATTTGCATTATTCTGACTGTTTCAGCCGTTGTACATCCCGGACTTCTTTAGGTGATTGGAATTTCGAACTGAACCCTTTATTTCGATCACCGGGGCGGATAGTTCTAGTTCTACGTGCTTTGCCTCTTCCGGGCGAAACGTTGTGAATACGGCAATGAAGATGAGGATAACAGTTCGAATAATGTCAATAATGCAAGTAATGATAATACATCATCTCAGGGATATAGACAGATATAGTTTGAAGGTATTCTATATTTATGGGCAAAAGTGATCAACATCAAGAATCGAGCGTATGTAAATAATAAATTTGACAAAATTGAATCAATACCTTGTAAAATAGCATCATGAAAAATGCAAATATACTGTTATGGTAGTGTAGGTGTTAGTATGACTGTCAGACTGGTTTAGAGTGAACTACTATCGGTTCGACTAGATTCCACTGTTATGGTCCAACGTTAGGACCATGGAAGAACACCACGGAACACAAAAGTAGAAATAACAAAGAATATATTACACGAAAAATAATACAGGAAGTGAAAGGTGTTAGTATGACTGTCAGACTGGTTTAGAGTGAACTACTATCGGTTCGACTAGATTCCACTGTTATGGTCCAACGTTAGGACCATGGAAGAACACCACGGAACACAAAAGTAGAAATAACAAAGAATATATTACACGAAAAATAATACAGGAAGTGAAAGGTGTTAGTATGACTGTCAGACTGGTTTAGAGTGAACTACTATCGGTTCGACTAGATTCCACTGTTATGGTCCAACGTTAGGAACATAGAAGAACACCACGGAACACAAAAGTAGAAATAACAAAGAATATATTACACGAAAAATAATGCAGGAAGTGAAAGGTGTTAGTATGACTGTCAGACTGGTTTAGAGTGAACTACTATCGGTTCGACTAGATTCCACTGTTATGGTCCAACGTTAGGACCATAGAAGAACACCACGGAACACAAAAGTAGAAATAACAAAGAATATATTACACGAAAAATAATACAGGAAGTGAAAGGTGTTAGTATGACTGTCAGACTGGTTTAGAGTGAACTACTATCGGTTCGACTAGATTCCACTGTTATGGTCCAACGTTAGGACCATCGAAGAACACCACGGAACACAAAAGTAGAAATAACAAAGAATATATTACACGAAAAATAATACAGGAAGTGAAAGGTGTTAGTATGACTGTCAGACTGGTTTAGAGTGAACTACTATCGGTTCGACTAGATTCCACTGTTATGGTCCAACGTTAGGACCATGGAAGAACACCACGGAACACAAAAGTAGAAATAACAAAGAATATATTACACGAAAAATAATACAGGAAGTGAAAGGTGTTAGTATGACTGTCAGACTGGTTTAGAGTGAACTACTATCGGTTCGACTAGATTCCACTGTTATGGTCCAACGTTAGGACCATCGAAGAACACCACGGAACACAAAAGTAGAAATAACAAAGAATATATTACACGAAAAATAATACAGGAAGTGAAAGGTGTTAGTATGACTGTCAGACTGGTTTAGAGTGAACTACTATCGGTTCGACTAGATTCCACTGTTATGGTCCAACGTTAGGACCATCGAAGAACACCACGGAACACAAAAGTAGAAATAACAAAGAATATATTACACGAAAAATAATACAGGAAGTGAAAGGTGTTAGTATGACTGTCAGACTGGTTTAGAGTGAACTACTATCGGTTCGACTAGATTCCACTGTTATGGTCCAACGTTAGGACCATAGAAGAACACCACAGAACACAAAAGTAGAAATAACAAAGAATATATTACACGAAAAATAATACAGGAAGTGAAATGTGTTAGTATGACTGTCAGACTGGTTTAGAGTGAACTACTATCGGTTCGACTAGATTCCACTGTTATGGTCCAACGTTAGGAACATAGAAGAACACCACGGAACACAAAAGTAGAAATAACAAAGAATATATTACACGAAAAATAATGCAGGAAGTGAAAGGTGTTAGTATGACTGTCAGACTGGTTTAGAGTGAACTACTATCGGTTCGACTAGATTCCACTGTTATGGTCCAACGTTAGGACCATAGAAGAACACCACGGAACACAAAAGTAGAAATAACAAAGAATATATTACACGAAAAATAATACAGGAAGTGAAAGGTGTTAGTATGACTGTCAGACTGGTTTAGAGTGAACTACTATCGGTTCGACTAGATTCCACTGTTATGGTCCAACGTTAGGACCATCGAAGAACACCACGGAACACAAAAGTAGAAATAACAAAGAATATATTACACGAAAAATAATACAGGAAGTGAAAGGTGTTAGTATGACTGTCAGACTGGTTTAGAGTGAACTACTATCGGTTCGACTAGATTCCACTGTTATGGTCCAACGTTAGGACCATGGAAGAACACCACGGAACACAAAAGTAGAAATAACAAAGAATATATTACACGAAAAATAATACAGGAAGTGAAAGGTGTTAGTATGACTGTCAGACTGGTTTAGAGTGAACTACTATCGGTTCGACTAGATTCCACTGTTATGGTCCAACGTTAGGACCATCGAAGAACACCACGGAACACAAAAGTAGAAATAACAAAGAATATATTACACGAAAAATAATACAGGAAGTGAAAGGTGTTAGTATGACTGTCAGACTGGTTTAGAGTGAACTACTATCGGTTCGACTAGATTCCACTGTTATGGTCCAACGTTAGGACCATGGAAGAACACCACGGAACACAAAAGTAGAAATAACAAAGAATATATTACACGAAAAATAATACAGGAAGTGAAAGGTGTTAGTATGACTGTCAGACTGGTTTAGAGTGAACTACTATCGGAAGACTAGATTCCACTGTTATGGTCCAACTTTAGGACCATGGAAGAACACCACGGAACACAAAGTAGAAATAACAAAGAATATATTACACGAAAAATAATGCAGGAAGTGAAAGGTGTTAGTATGACTGTCAGACTGGTTTAGAGTGAACTACTATCGGTTCGACTAGATTCCACTGTTATGGTCCAACGTTAGGACCATGGAAGAACACCACGGAACACAAAAGTAGAAATAACAAAGAATATATTACACGAAAAATAATACAGGAAGTGAAAGGTGTTAGTATGACTGTCAGACTGGTTTAGAGTGAACTACTATCGGTTCGACTAGATTCCACTGTTATGGTCCAACGTTAGGACCATGGAAGAACACCACGGAACACAAAAGTAGAAATAACAAAGAATATATTACACGAAAAATAATGCAGGAAGTGAAAGGTGTTAGTATGACTGTCAGACTGGTTTAGAGTGAACTACTATCGGTTCGACTAGATTCCACTGTTATGGTCCAACGTTAGGACCATAGAAGAACACCACGGAACACAAAAGTAGAAATAACAAAGAATATATTACACGAAAAATAATACAGGAAGTGAAAGGTGTTAGTATGACTGTCAGACTGGTTTAGAGTGAACTACTATCGGTTCGACTAGATTCCACTGTTATGGTCCAACGTTAGGACCATCGAAGAACACCACGGAACACAAAAGTAGAAATAACAAAGAATATATTACACGAAAAATAATACAGGAAGTGAAAGGTGTTAGTATGACTGTCAGACTGGTTTAGAGTGAACTACTATCGGTTCGACTAGATTCCACTGTTATGGTCCAACGTTAGGACCATGGAAGAACACCACGGAACACAAAAGTAGAAATAACAAAGAATATATTACACGAAAAATAATACAGGAAGTGAAAGGTGTTAGTATGACTGTCAGACTGGTTTAGAGTGAACTACTATCGGTTCGACTAGATTCCACTGTTATGGTCCAACGTTAGGACCATCGAAGAACACCACGGAACACAAAAGTAGAAATAACAAAGAATATATTACACGAAAAATAATACAGGAAGTGAAAGGTGTTAGTATGACTGTCAGACTGGTTTAGAGTGAACTACTATCGGTTCGACTAGATTCCACTGTTATGGTCCAACGTTAGGACCATCGAAGAACACCACGGAACACAAAAGTAGAAATAACAAAGAATATATTACACGAAAAATAATACAGGAAGTGAAAGGTGTTAGTATGACTGTCAGACTGGTTTAGAGTGAACTACTATCGGTTCGACTAGATTCCACTGTTATGGTCCAACGTTAGGACCATAGAAGAACACCACAGAACACAAAAGTAGAAATAACAAAGAATATATTACACGAAAAATAATACAGGAAGTGAAATGTGTTAGTATGACTGTCAGACTGGTTTAGAGTGAACTACTATCGGTTCGACTAGATTCCACTGTTATGGTCCAACGTTAGGAACATAGAAGAACACCACGGAACACAAAAGTAGAAATAACAAAGAATATATTACACGAAAAATAATGCAGGAAGTGAAAGGTGTTAGTATGACTGTCAGACTGGTTTAGAGTGAACTACTATCGGTTCGACTAGATTCCACTGTTATGGTCCAACGTTAGGACCATAGAAGAACACCACGGAACACAAAAGTAGAAATAACAAAGAATATATTACACGAAAAATAATACAGGAAGTGAAAGGTGTTAGTATGACTGTCAGACTGGTTTAGAGTGAACTACTATCGGTTCGACTAGATTCCACTGTTATGGTCCAACGTTAGGACCATCGAAGAACACCACGGAACACAAAAGTAGAAATAACAAAGAATATATTACACGAAAAATAATACAGGAAGTGAAAGGTGTTAGTATGACTGTCAGACTGGTTTAGAGTGAACTACAATCGGTTCGACTAGATTCCACTGTTATGGTCCAACGTTAGGACCATGGAAGAACACCACGGAACACAAAAGTAGAAATAACAAAGAATATATTACACGAAAAATAATACAGGAAGTGAAAGGTGTTAGTATGACTGTCAGACTGGTTTAGAGTGAACTACTATCGGTTCGACTAGATTCCACTGTTATGGTCCAACGTTAGGACCATCGAAGAACACCACGGAACACAAAAGTAGAAATAACAAAGAATATATTACACGAAAAATAATACAGGAAGTGAAAGGTGTTAGTATGACTGTCAGACTGGTTTAGAGTGAACTACTATCGGTTCGACTAGATTCCACTGTTATGGTCCAACGTTAGGACCATGGAAGAACACCACGGAACACAAAAGTAGAAATAACAAAGAATATATTACACGAAAAATAATGCAGGAAGTGAAAGGTGTTAGTATGACTGTCAGACTGGTTTAGAGTGAACTACTATCGGTTCGACTAGATTCCACTGTTATGGTCCAACTTTAGGACCATGGAAGAACACCACGGAACACAAAGTAGAAATAACAAAGAATATATTACACGAAAAATAATGCAGGAAGTGAAAAGTGTTAGTATGACTGTCAGACTGGTTTAGAGTGAACTACTATCGGTTCGACTAGATTCCACTGTTATGGTCCAACGTTAGGACCATGGAAGAACACCACGGAACACAAAAGTAGAAATAACAAAGAATATATTAAACGAAAAATAATACAGGAAGTGAAAGGTGTTAGTATGACTGTCAGACTGGTTTAGAGTGAACTACTATCGGTTCGACTAGATTCCACTGTTATGGTCCAACGTTAGGACCATAGAAGAACACCACGGAACACAAAAGTAGAAATAACAAAGAATATATTACTCGAAAAATAATACAGGAAGTGAAAGGTGTTAGTATGACTGTCAGACTGGTTTAGAGTGAACTACTATCGGCTCGACTAGATTCCACTGTTATGGTCCAGGTTAGGACCAAGGAAGAACAACACGAACACAAGAGTAGAAATAACGAAGGTATATTACACGAAATAATGATACAAGATGTGGAAGGTGTTAGTATGACTGTCAGTCTGGTTTGGAGTGAACTACTATCGGCTCGACTAGATTCCACTGTTATGGCCCAGGTTAGGACGAAGGAAGAATAACACGAACACAAGAGTAGAAATAACGAAGGTATATTACAAGAAATAATAATACAAGATGTGGAAGGTGTTAGTATGACTGTCAGTCTGGTTTGGAGTGAACTACTATCGGCTCGAATAGATTCCACTGTTATGGTCCAGGTTAGGACCAAGGAAGAACAACACGAGCACAAGAGTAGAAATAGATAACGTATATTACACGAAATAATAATACAAGATGTGGAAGGTGTTAGTATGACTGTCAGTCTGGTTTGGAGTGAACTAATATCGGCTCGACTTGGTTTATTACCGATATTTTACAGTCCCCCGACGAGGAATGTATGTGGCACAAGACCGAGTTTAACGTGGGTTTCTCCGAGCCCGTAGGCTTGGCGAAAAACATACGCTTTGAACCCGCATAGACGGGTTCAAGGACATTCTACCTCCCCAGATGAAATTTGCCCTTTGGCAAAGCTTCGTACGGGTTCCTCTCTGCCAAAGCAGAGAGTTCAACAGAAGTCGCACACAGTCAGAGACAGCGGGTGACTCGATTCAATACCGTCCGTCTCTCTTGAGAAGCGTAGTATACATAGCGTTAGGAAGAGTTCATTCTGTCGCTCTAGGTAAGAACCCATGGCACACACTTATATATATTTTATGATGTCAATGAACACTCGTTGCCACTTTTGTAATGTCAACGAATACTTGTTGTCACTTTTGTAATGCTCGTTGTAGTAGAGTCTTTGTAATCGCAGCTACAACTATAAAAACGCCGTTGAACAATACTTCGAAAATCACTCGCACTAATAGTACTTGCTCGATAATACTCGCTTGATCCCCACCCACTACCACCACTGAGTCAGGTTGTGACACAAGGTCAGTTTTTAACGTGGGGACCCGAGTGTTTTCACTCAAGCCGTTGGTCCAAGCTGGTCTTAACTGGTCATAGATTGTCCAAGCTGGTCAGATCTGGTCTAAGCTAGTCATAGCTGGTCTTGGCTTGCCGTAGCTGGTCAGAGCCGGTCCAAGCTAGTCGCAGCCGTGATACGACCAGCACAGGGACGGAACCCTGGGCCAGGTAAGTATCACACACTCAAAAAAGTAACCACCGAATTCATTCTGTTTATGTGCCATATCCTTTCAGGGCGTAAGCGATTATGGCTCTCCACCTCCCTCTATCCCTTGCAGCTCTCAACATGTTCTTTCCCTCTTCTTCCTGTCCCAGAACACGTTCTGTCAACCACTTGCTCAAGTTCGCCAGGTATGTCACACGCTGCTTTCCCTTGTCCCTCTCTTCCTTTATTGGACTCGTGAGTATCAGATTCTCCAGGCCCCCCTTCCTCATTATGTGTCCGAGAAACTTCGGCTGCCTCCTCCTGATGTTAAGTATAAGTCTTCTCATTGTTTGCATCCTCTCTAAGACCTCGTCGTTGCTCACACGCTCGGTCCATGATATTCTCAACACCCTTCTGTAGAACCATATATCCGTCGCTTCGTGTCTCTAACACAAATCACCAGAGAGCAAACACAGGCGCTCCCATTTTGAATAAGTAGGTCACGTGATGCTAAAGAAAATTTATATATGGGAATTAGCGTGGCGTCTAAGTTGATCACTATACGGATTGCTATTCGATGGTGACAAGTATTGATAACCATCGAATAGTGATCAGAATAGCAATCCGTATAGTGATCAACTTAGACGCCACGCTAATTCCCATATATAAATTTCCTTTAGCATCACGTGATCTACTTATTCAAAATGGGATCGCTTGTGTTTGCTCTCTGGTGATCTGTGTTCAAATTCCAGTATCGGCAGCGACACTTTATTCCTATATAACAATATACAACGCAGATATTGTTACAATACTTTATATGTATATATATATATATATATCCTTGTGAAAATTAATTGAAACAAAACGAATAATTCCGTTATTATTTTTCCAATGAAACATGTCCCAGTGCACATGTCAGTACTTCGTATGTCTATTCTGCAATAGGTTTTTTCTCTTTTCAAATCTATTTTTCATCACGTCTCCCTTCAGGGCGTAATCGATCATGACTCTCCACAGTTTCCTTTTCTTTATTATCTATAAATTACCGTAATTTCATAAGTTGGATGTTGATGTCGTTTCCCATTATCTTCTGCGATACTCTAAATTTTGAGATTTCCTTCTCCTATACTGGCTATCAACCAAGGCTAAAGATTCAACTGTATGCTACAATTTAGTAAACAGCTGGAAGAAGACCACATGGATTGTTGATTAACTCAAAAATTGAAAAAAATAACGTCGAAAGTGAACACAAATGATTAGATCCGGATTTGAACACCGACTGCTAATTCTACATTCACGTGACGATAGCTATTAGGCTACTCCCAAATTAAAACGTAGGAAGAAATAATAAACATAAATCGAGAAGCGGCAAGCCTTCTATAAAGACCGCCATCTTTTTTAATGGAGACTTCTTTAAGAAAAGGTTGGATAACTGAATTAACGGCAAGGAGAGGAAGAAATTAATTAGATAAATATTTTCAATATTATATTTAAAATATATAAATATATACACCCTTGTGTAAATTGATTGAAACAAAACGAATCATTATCAAAGTCAGCACCATCAAATTGTTTTGTTTCTTGGCACCAAAAATCGTGTTGAACAGTGTTATAATATTAAAATTTATTAAATGATTCGAAGAAAATAATTTTTGGTCTTGGTATATTCAATCGTGTTATTTTTAAAGACTTAGGGTCTGATTGTTATTGCAAAAATAGTATTTCTCAATAAGCAGACCAATATTTGTTGGTTTAAATACTAATTGAGATGTTTCTACGATTTCACTTTTAGAAATATTGCCATCGGTCAATATCATAAATATTGAAAAGAAATGAATAAATGTTTTTTTTTCCCCAAAACGGTAACTAACCATGAAAGATTAAGGTCATTTTCAGATGAACTGCCCTCAAATTATTAGGTTGGTGCAAAAATAATGACGTAATAATGTCGTTTTTTGACGTAATTTTAACGTCAAAAAACGACATTGTTACGTCATTATAGCATTAATAGCATTTAAAAAAAGATGGGTGGTGTGTTGACACCGTTAGAATTTTTTTTTTTTTTTTTTTGATCAGTGTCAGAAATAAGGCGTAAAAAGTTAACAAACACAACTAATGAATCAAAATACCTACGAATAGATACATTGGGATCTAGAATTATTTCTACTTAATAAACACTAGGATCATTTGACCGACCCCCCAATAACTGTTAGAATAATACAAAAGACCTGTTTATTTATTAAACTGTATATGTCGATGCATTGCTGATTTTATTATAGGAATGCATTGAAAATCAGGAAGAAAGGCATTGTCAGTGGTCAGGAATGAAGGGAAGCATTACTGATAGAATAGGGCTATTATTTGTATAATGGAAATGCATTGCTAATGATTTTATTATAGGAATTCATTGAAAATCACGAAGAAAGGGATTGTCAGTGGTCAGGAATGAAGGCAAGCATTACTGATAGAATAGGGCTATTATTTGTATAATGGAAATGCATTGCTAATGATTTTATTATAGGAATTCATTGAAAATCACGAAGAAAGGGATTGTCAGTGGTCAGGAATGAAGGCAAGCATTACTGATAGAATAG
Source organism: Acanthosepion lycidas (assembly GCA_963932145.1). NCBI lineage: Eukaryota > Metazoa > Mollusca > Cephalopoda > Sepiida > Sepiidae > Acanthosepion > Acanthosepion lycidas. The sequence goes on from OZ010611.1 coordinate 14,845,742, forward strand.
GGCTATTATATGTATAATGGAAATGCATTGTTAATGATTTTATTATAGGAATGCATTGAAAATCAGGAAGAAAGGGATTGTCAGTGGTCAGGAATGAAGGCAAGCATTACTGATAGAATAGGGCTATTATATGTATAATGGAAATGCATTGTTAATGATTTTATTATAGGAATGCATTGAAAATCAGGAAGAAAGGGATTGTCAGTGGTCAGGAATGAAGGCAAGCATTACTGATAGAATATGGATATTATATGTATAATGGAAATGCATTATTAATGTTTTTACTGCAGGAATCCATTTAAAAATACAGAAAGGTATTGTTAGTGGTCAAGAATAAATGGAAGCATTTTTGGTATAATCCTGTTCACTTATTAACTGTAATGAAGCAGCATGTAATCTACAGTCGGTTAGAAAAAACATGTTTTACAGTTTAGAATATAACAATGTCGAATACACACAAATCTTTGAGAAAGAAGAGAAGAAAACGAAATCTTTCTTACTTAGCACATCCGGTTCACACGAAATGTTCTATTCATAAAACTTTTGATAGACATAATTTTTTTGAAGTTATTTATTGAGCAACTATTCGTGGTCACGGTCTTTGCAGCGCAATCAACTCAGACTTCGTGGATTCAAAACGAAAATCGATATTGCTATGTATTTTCCAAAATATTTTCTCTGTTTCAATCGGACAAAACCCTGTCTTGTGCGTGGTCAACGATTTTAGAGATTGATACCTGGTCGCCTACCATCATATACGTTCGAAACCCTGCCCCACAAGTGCTTTTATTCCAATTCCAGATCCTAGTTTATGAAAAAGTTAATCTTGATTCTTTTTTCCAGGAACACTTGCAAGAGGATGTTGATATAAATTCAATGGAAAACCGCAAACGTTTTCGTCACTAATCAAAATAACCCCATCAAATCTAAACTAGCGATGAGCAAAATAGTTTATCAATTTTATTGACTATTACAAGACTGTATTTTGTCATATACCCTCGTGGAAATTAATTGAAACAAAACGAATAATTCCGTTATTATTTACTTTTTTCATATTTTTTTAATCAAACATGACCCAGTGCACGTGTTAGTTATTCGTATTTCGTTCCTTGCAGTTTGACTATAGATTCTCGATTGCATTTAAATCAGGAAAGTTTCCGAACCAGTCGATAGTACTTTGAGTTACTTACTGGTAAGGCTTGCCAGTGTGTTCGTGCATCGTTACAATTTTGTTTCTGGCCTACTGTCTTCCAAACTGAGCAATGGTGAGAGGAAAAAGATCATTCAGTCCTTCAGTAATTGTACGAACATTCATAATCTGGCTTCAAAGTCCATTCAAAAGCCATTAACAGGACGATGAAAAAGTGTTTAAAAAAGGGAACAGTAGAAAGGAAAAGTGAATCAGGAGGTCACAACAGAAAGAGGGATCATTTCAACTTAGAACTAAAGGAATCAATTAGAAAAGATCCAACTCAATATATAAGACGTTTGGTATGTGAGAGAGAAGTTTCAGTCATTACAGCCCAAAGGGCAGTGAAAAAAGACGAAAATGAAATCGGGCGTGATAACATTGAGGCACGTTGTTACACCAAAACAGAAGGTTAAAGGGTTAGATGGCGAAGATCATCTTGAATGATTTGTAAAATGATCCTAGAATATATATATATATATATATATATATATATGAATTTTGTTTCAATCCTTCATGAAAATCCTATCCTTAGCTTTCTTAATAGAACAGACCAAAATTCCTCTTCCTAAAGAATATTTCTGAGCAAACTAAGACGCCTAAAACAAACACAAGTCAACAATAATTTTCGTAACTACATCAACCAAATAAAGTAATTCTTGCATAAAAAAATACACGGTACCAGAAAAATACCACACAACAAATCATCAACATATACTGTAACCAGATATACAAAAATTCTAAGCAGGACGAATTCGCTAACACTTTCGCTCAGGCCCCTCAACCTCCGACGTCTTACTCTCTGTGTTGAGGTGTCTACTCGGTCCTAACCAAACTTGAGGGAGTGGCCGTAGGTCCCCTGAGCATCCGTATATTATTCGACCGGTCCACTGGTTTAACCCTGCTTCCTGCCCACATTGTGTTTGGTTTGATCCAGAAAGCAGAAGTGATGTTCATCCATTCACGGTCGACTGAAGATGTAGACACGGCTGGAGAGTCTGTGCTAAGAAATTTAGAATGCAGCAAAAAAAACTTAATATCTGCAGAAAGCCGGACAAACAACTATTCAATGATTGAATTGTTAATTTCTTTTATATAGCAGAAAAGAATAGTAGAGAAAAGAAAATGGGTTACAGAAAAGAAAAGTAATTGACGTAAAAATGCATACACTGGATTCTGGAGAGAGAGAGAGTGTGTGTGTGTTATGATTAACTTGTTAAATCATCTCAGAACGATATACGACTCTTGCGATGGGGGAATAAGATTTCTGTGCGCGGCTTAAAGTTTATTGTGGCGTTCCAACAGACTTTATGAATTTAAGATCATTACTATATTGGCGATAATGTCACCTCAATTCATATTGGATGTAACCATAACTTCTATGCTAGCCTTGATTATCATCCTGTCTAGGAGAAGGAAAACTCGGAATTCAAAACCGTGTCGCGATGTGCGTGCAGTATGTTATCTTTTAAATCTCAGAGCAAATTACACCAACGGGAAATGAAACAAAAGAAAAGAAAATAAGATATTTTGGAAAATAAAAAAGATTAAACATTAATCTATATTGAATTATTATTATTATTATATTCTATAAATTAAATGCAACAAAAGTATGATGTGATTTCAGTTTTCTGGTAATGTTCTTTGTGATTCTGTAGCGCCAGTCCAGAAAATTCGCCAAGATCTACGGACATCACACGCTGAAAGCCATTTTTACTCCATTGCTCTTAGAAAGGAGTTGCATCGAACTGACAGTTTAGATATTTCTAAACAGGTTTGGTGCTATGCATGACATCCAAAAGGAAAGTTTGAATCTGACGAGTCTATTTAAGTAACATGTGATCGCCATTTTAGGTGTTGCTAATGTTGAACGTCCTCAAGTCTTGTGGTTTCTCTTATCTGGTATAATTCTTTGGTTATGATAGGGCAGCGCCAGTCCACAATATTCGAAAAAACGTGGTCTTCGCAAAGATCTACGGACTTCACTCGTTAAAAGCCATTTTTACTACATTGCTATTAGAAAGCGGTTGTATCGAACTGACAGTTTAGTTATTTCTAAACAGGTTTGGTGCTATGCATGACATCCAAAAGGAAAGTTTGAATCTGACGAGTCTATTTAAGTAACATGTGATCGCCATTTTAGGTGTTGCTAATGTTGAACGTCCTCAAGTCTTGTGGTTTCTCTTATCTGGTATAATTCTTTGTTTATGATTGTGTAGCCCCAGTCCAGAAAATTCGAAGAAGCGTGTTCTTCGCCAAGATCTACGGACTTCAGTCGCTGAAAACCATTTTTACTTCATTGCTATTAGAAAGCGGCTGTATCGATCTGACAGTTTAGATATTTCTAAACAGGTTTGGTTCTATGCATGGCATTCAAAAGAAAAGTTTATTTAAGCACGTGACAAGTTTCCAGATTGATGTTACTTCAAATTACACGTGAAAGACGTAGTTTTCTGAAGTTATTAATTAATCAACTATTCGAGGTCACGGACTGTGTAACGTAATGTCCTCAAAATACAAACTTTGTGGATTTCTGACAAAGATGAGATAGCTAAGTGTGGTAACAATGTAAATGGTTATAGAAATTACAAAACAAGTGTTACAGATATGACATATATTAAACATTAAGTACGACAGAAGACTATTCTATGACTAGTGAGTGTGTGTCGCTTGACCAAGCGTTCAATCTGTTCCCCCAAGGCCTTCTCTCCTACTAATCTTATAGTAGGCGGAAGAGTCCAATATAGACTATTTAGAGGGAGGACACCACAACACTAAATATTTTTCGAAATATTTTGTCTTGTTCAATCGGACAAAATAAAGTCATGTTCACCTCATCTCTAATGATAATGGTAATATTAGCTGTTTCCTTATAAGGAAACATTCGACATCCAATAACCGTGCGACTTGCGTTAGGCTTTTCTTCATCTTCTTTCATCGAACTGGGATCAAAGTGTAGTATTTGTTCTCTTCGTCTCTAATGGTAACGGTAATATTAGCCGTTGCCTTATAAGGAAACATTAGATATCCAGTGACAGAACAACGAGTACTAATGTTGGTTGAAATTTATAAAATCAGTCTCTTCAAACAATTTTTTAAGAAAAACAAGCCCAGTAACTGTTATCGCCATTTCGAGTATTGACAGCGATTTCCTTCCTAAACGTTTTTTGAAATCGTGAGGATTTTCAACATCATAATTTTTCTCATTATTTTTTCTTGGAATCCATTTTAGTTGTTGCTGCTGCTGAAAGTCCTCAAATGATGTTGTCTCTGTTATCTTGTTTCATTCTTAGATTGTGATTCTGTAGCACCAATAGGGAATATATTTTCTTTATATGACTATATCTCTGAGATGAGGTATTATGATTACTGGCATTATTTACATTATTCGGACTGTTATCCTCATCTTCATTGCCACATTGACAACGTTTCGGCCGTTGTACGCACCGGCCTTTATGTCTATGTCTCTCTATATATCTGTCTATATCTCTGAGATGAGGTATTATGATTACATACATTATTTATATTATTCGGACTGTTATCCTCATCTTCATTGCCATATTCACAACGTTTCGGCTGTTGTATGCACCGGCCTTTCTGTCTATGTCTCTCTATATATCTGTCTATATCTCTGAGATGAGGTATTATGATTACTTGCATTATTTACATTATTCGGACTGTTATCCTCATCTTCATTGTCATATTCACAACGTTTCGGCCGTTGTACGCACCGGCCTTTATGTCTATGTCTCTCTATATATATCTGTCTATATCTCTGAGATGAGGTATTATGACTACTTGCATTATTTACATTATCCGGACTGTTATCCTCATCTTCATTGCAATATTCACAACGTGTCTGCCGTTGTACGTTCCGGCCTTCTTCTGGTGAATGGATCTCTGAGATGTGGTATTATGATTACTTGCATAATTTACATTGTTCGGACTGTTATCCTCATCTTCATTGCCATATTCACAACGTTTCGACCGTTGTACGCTCCGGCCTTTATGTCAATGTCTATCTATGTATCTGTCTATATCTCTGAGATGAGGTATTATGATTACTTGCATTATTTACATTATTCGGACTTTTATCCTCATCCTCATCCTCATTACTATATTCACAAGGTATCGTTTGTTATACGCTCCGGGCTTCTTCATGAGATTGGAATTCCGAACCAAACCCTTTATTTCCTCCACCGGGGTAGATTGTTCTAGTTCCACATGCCATGTCTCTTAAGGATGTCTCAACTTTCCAAGTTTGGGCTTACCACTACTGTTGCCTGGTATTGAACTCACAACCCTTTGTGTCTCGTCACTGGATCTAACCAACGTCTTTATCCACTGGTTCATGAGTTGAGTTAAAGGGAAATAACTGAGACATCCGGAAGAGTCATGGCACGTGGAAGTAGAACAATCTATCCCGGTTGACGAAATAAAGGGTTGTATTACAAATTCCAATCAGCCGAAGAAGGCCTGAGCGTACAACGGTCGAAACGAATGAAGATGAGAATAACAGCCCGAGTAATATAAATAAAGCAAATATATTTTCTCTGTTCTTGATGTTTGTTTGCTTATTAGCGACATGTCAACACCTCTATGGGTCATTTAATACCGAAATTTAATTTTCTTGGGAGTAATTTCTTTGACGATTATACTGATGGTCATTTTTTGTTACAAAAATGTATTGCTGGTATTTTTACTATAAACATATTTATACATTCATGGTAATTTGACTCCAGGTTTGTTCTTTGTTTTTTTGTGGAGTGTTAACTATTTGCCCAAAGTTGAGACCCTAACATGTGCTACCACCACGGCTCAGGGTGAACCTGGGAACAACAACAATTAAGAGTTGATTCCACACTCCTCAAAACCTCTCGATCAGAGACCTTGCTGCCTGATGTAGTTTATCGTCATACCCAGAACGATATTGTCCTTGAGAAGTTACAGCAGAAAATTAAACACTGTTTCTTTAATAGATTTAAAAGAATAATTTTATATTTACAACATTCTAAAAACTAATACAATTAAAACTAATGCAATATTTATTATTTACCAATTTATAAACAAATAAAATGGAAAACAATATTTTATTCATATATTTATAAACATTTACTAAATTATTCAAATATGTGAAGCAACTCAAAGGAAATCCTTATTATTTACCATTTTATAAAGTTTGAATCAACCGATGTTTTGCCAACCATTCTAATAAACAGTAAATAAATAGTGTTTATTATTTTAGTGTCTATAGCTTTTGAAGCAGTTTTTGGTCAACTACAACATTCTCCAGGTCCGACAACAGCCATATTCCCCAGTCGTCGTACCTTCAGACTTTTCCCCTTTCCAAAATTCAAATTCCACTTGAAAGGAACAAGATTTTCAGATCTCAATAAACATTGCTGAGTGAGGGTAGTTATAATAATAGCGGCGTCAACGAAAAAAAACATCCTTTTGACATTCTGCTTTTGGAGGCACGAATATCCAAGTTTACCATACATTTTTATAATCTTCTAAACAAACATTGGTGGGGAGTGTATTTCCAAGAGACAGCTGCTCCATCACCCCAAAAAGGGGTCCCAGTAATGCTTTCAACAATGGGAACGAAGCTGGATAAAGTGCATGGCGTAGGAATGGGACTATTTGGAAGAGGTTTCAATGTCGAATTGATATGTGTTGTAGTTTTCTTTTTATAGCACCAGACCCGATAGATTTTGTTTTATAGATATCGTATTTAGACAAAAGGAACCAGGAAGCTTACTCGAAAGTGGTCGCTCCTGGTTAGGTTATCTGAAAAATGGTGTCTGATATCTTATAAGCTCGATAACCACAACAACATCAGAAATAAACAACTTATCAAGATTATAAAAATGTATGCTAAACTTGGACATTCGTGCCTCCAAAAGCAGAATGTCAAAAGGATGTTTTTCCGTTCACACCGTTATTATTTTAACTACATTCACTCCTCAGCAATGTTTATTTACAAGACTATGAAAATTTGTGATAAAATTGGATATTCGTGCCTTCAAAAGCAGAGTGTCAAAAGGACGTTTTTTTTCCGTTGACACCGCTATTATTTTAACTACCTTCACTCAGCAATGTTTATTTATAAGATTATAAAAATGTATATTAAACTTGGATATTCGTGCCTTCAAAGCAGAGTGTTTTTCCGTTGACACCGCTATTATTTTAACTACCTTCACTCCATTTTTTATGTTCATCACTGATGAAGCTTCATGGCCTCACCGCAATGTTGTTTGAAATACACAGCAGAATTGTCGATATGGCTTTGTACATTCTGGAATAAATAAGTATATCAGACAGAAAGATTGTTCTAAATTTTGAAGACGTCATTATTGTCCTATGAATTGTTCGCACTGCATAATTCACGTATTGTGTTGCTTTTGTTGTTGCTACAACTTGGTGACCCCTCTCTTCACGTAAAGATGAAAATGAATGGATAGGACTAGACTCTACTGTAACGACAAAAACAACTGATTGAATGAATTCAATTACTCAACCAACACTGTAGATATTTTATTATATGCAATATTTTATTACTATACTTTACACTAAATAATACATACAGACACCGTTTCGAATAAATCAGTCTATAATAATGAGAAATTCAAATAGAAAATAAGATTCTAAACATTAAGACTAAGACAACCAAGATGAGGATAACAGATTAAATAAATCCGTGTATAATAATCATAATTCCTCATCTGAGAAATTAAAATAGAAAATAAGATTCTAAACATTGAGACTAAAACAACCAAGAGGAGGATAACAGATTGAATAAATCCGTGTATAATAATGATAATTCCTCATGGCAAAAATATCGAAAACATTGTGAGTATAAGAAACAAGATGAAGAAAACAGTGGATTAGCTGAGATTTATAGATGAATTTCTCATTTTATTCGCGTTCGTTGGTGCTTACAATTTAAAATCATATATAAGATACTGTAATAGATAGATAGATAGATAGATAGATAGATAGATAGATAGATAGATAGATAGATAGAATGAATAGAAGGGGATAGATAGATAGATAGATAGATAGATAGATAGATAGATAGATAGAATGAAGAGAAGGGGATAGATAGATAGATAGATAGATAGATAGATAGATAGATAGATAGATAGATAGATAGAATGAAGAGAAGGGGATAGATAGATAGATAGATAGATAGATAGATAGATAGATAGATAGATAGATAGATATGAATAGTCTGCGGTTGGTAGACAATCCGATGTTATCTACGATTGATAGCTGATTTTAAAATTGATACGCCCACAATACTTGAAGCCATATAAGTAAGTAAACATCCACTTAAAGTGAGCAGATGCAAGATTTTCAACTTCAGTGATTTCTTCTTCACTGTAAACCCGCCATCCATTCTGCTGGAAACTAAAGAAATAGCCTTGCTTATGACTCTGGAAAAAAGTGGAAATGATCTGGCACTCATTGGCGTCTTTCAACCAGAAAATGTTTCTTTCCACTGACTTATTCCGTATAAAATTGCTCTTAGGTCTTGTCTTATGATTTCGAATTCATTGCTTCTTTTTCTTTGCGCCATTTAGTTTATTTTTTTTATGTTTTTTTTTTTTTATCTATTTTCCATCTTAGTCTGAATCTTGGCCATAATTTTTCTTTTTTAGATTTTATAAATTATAAAAATGTATGCTAAACTTGGACATATCGTGCCTCCAAAAGAGGATGTCAAAAGGATGTTTTTCCGTTGACACCGCTATTATTTTAACTACCTTCACTCCTCAGAAATGTTTATTTTCAAGATTATAAAAATGTATGGTAAACGTGGACATTCGTGCCTTAAAAAGCAGAGTATCAAACGGATGCTTTTTTTCCGTTGACACCGCTATTATTTTAACTACCTTCACTCCTCAGAAATGTTAATTTTCAAGATTACAAAAATATATGGTAAACTTGTATATTCGTACCTTCAGAAGCAGAGTGTCAAAAGGATGCTTTTTTCCGTTGACACCGCTATTGTTTTAACTACCTTCACTCCTCAGAAATGTTTATTTACAAAATTATAAAAATGTATGCTAAACTTGGACATTCGTGCCTCCAAAAGCAGAATGTCAAAAGGATGTTTTTCCGTTGACACCGCTATTATTTTAACTACCTTCACTCCTCAGAAATGTTTATTTACAAGATTATAAAAATGTATGCTAAACTTGGACATTCGTGCCTCCAAAAGCAGAATGTCAAAAGGATGTTTTTACGTTGACACCGCTATTATTTTAACTACCTTCACTACTCAGCAATGTTTATTTTCAAGATTATAAAAATGTATGGTAAACGTGGACATTCGTGCCTTAAAAAGCAGAGTATAAAACGGATGCTTTTTTCCGTTGATGCCGCTATTATTTGAACTACTTTCGCTCCTCAGCAATGTTTGTTTACACGATTATAAAACTGTATGGTAAACTTGGACATTTGTGCCTCTAAAAGCAGAATGTCAAAAGGATGTTTTTCCGTTGACACCGCTATTATTTTAGCTACCTTCACTCCTCGGCAAAGTTTATTCTTTTAAAAAGTTATGATTATTATTGTGATAAAACCGAAACATATGGAAGTGAATTTATATATATATATTCTTGAGAATTGAAAAGAAAAAAACATCAGGAATCGAACCTGTATCCTCCTTTGTAGCTGCAGCCACCGTTACATCTGGTGTGCTTTACCGTTTGGCTACAGTGTGGGTCACAGCAAGGCAATATTTTCCCTTTAAGGAAAGCTCACTCCTTTATTCTAATAATTTTTCTCGAAAATCCCATATCTGCTTTGCTTCGTATATGAAATGTAAACAAAGCAATTTCTAAAGAATTAATGAATTCACTTTTAACCCAACATTTTTATTAATTCTGTCGTTATTATTAATGGATACTCATATTTGAAATAGACGCCCCTTCCTTATTTTATTTTAAACAGTGTTTGTGTTTAAAGTACGTTATAAAACAAACTCAGCTGTAATCATGTTGAACTAAATCTTTCTCGTACGATCAACGCAATTAAGCAACGTTAAGCCTGGTCAGTAACTACATGGGTAAACACTTGTGAATATCAGGTGTTGTAAGTGTGGATGTGTGTATGGTGCAATGGATAACAGCCAGGAATTGAAGATCGGTAAGCCAGGTTCCAAATACACTTGGAAAACCATCATCTTCTCTCCCAAGCTATGGGTTAATTAGTAGGAATTGTAAATGTCTTCGAAAAATGTTTACATTTTAAAAATATTTTCTGGCAAAGGTTTGATAAGCCGTAAAAAAATTAATCTCCTTACATCCATTTATTCATTGATATGTAGTTTCTCTCTCTTTCTATGTGCTATATCCCTTGAGGACATAAGTGATCATGGCTCTCCACATCTTCCTTTTTTTTACTCTCAGCAATATTTGCTATTTTACAACGCCTCTTTGTCTATGTGGTACTTATATCACAGCAATTTACTAAAAATTGACATGTAGTTTCCTTCTTTTTCTATATGCCATATCTCTTCAGGACGTTGTTAATCATAGCTCTCTACATCTTCCTGTTTTTGTTTTTCTTTATACCCAGCAATACTTGCTCCATCAATTCAAACTTGCCAATGGACCTCCAGCTAGCGTATATCTATTTTCCTCATTTACGTCTCTCCACAATTTCCTCTCCTTTGTAGATCTTAATAAGTTTTGTCTTTTTGTTATCTCTCCTAAAACTTGTTTCGCCATTCATTTACTCAAGATCATTTTTCTTCTTCTATGTGCCGTGTCCCTTCAGGACGTTGGCGATCATGGCCCTCCACAATTTCTTGTCATTTGTAGCTCTTAATAAATGTTGTCTTTTTGTTATCTCTCCTAAACCTTGTTCCGCCATCCATTTACTCAAGCTCGTTCTTCTTCTTCTTCTATGTGCTATGCCCCTTCAGGACGTTGGCGATCATAGCTCTCCACAATTTCCTGCGCTTAATAAACAATTTTTCCTATTTCTTGAGATCACTAAATAGGTAATGCGTTGTTTACCTCTGTTCCTCTTGCCTTCAATCTGTCCTGTGAGTATCAGACTTACCAGGCCCTCATTCCTCCTTATGCGTCCTAGAAAGTTCAGCTAATGTTAAATTTTCTTTTTGATTCCATTTTCTCTGAGGAGATTGTCCAACATTCGCTGCTATACAGAAGGATAGATATCACGTAAGAGTTCAATACTCTTTTCTTGTTTCTTAATCCTGTACTTAGATTTTCGAAGGCATCTTTGGCTACCCCAATGCCCCTTCAGATTTCAGTTTCGCATTTTGAGTCGTTTGTTAAAGCAGTTCCCTGATTTTTAAATTTCCGCACTTGATAGATTTTGGTATCTCCAATTTGCAATTCGCACTTTCAGCTGATCTTTTTGCTAGCAACCAGCCGTTCTGTCTTCTTGCAGTTGGTGTGTATTCCTTTCTTCTCGCTTTCCTTCACTACCATCTGTAGGAGTTTTTGTAGTTTCCATTCTTCGTCTCCTATCATCAAATCTCCAGAAATAGCTCTCAATTCACCTTGGCTTTTTCCCACTTACAAAAAAAAAAAAAACTCACGACACCAATGATCAACCACAGCTCCCGCCTATGGATACAAATGCGAAATGCATCACCCCAGAGCCGGTGAAAGCGTCTAGTCCTCGCCTACCGAATGTATGATACAGAACCCCCCAAAACTATAATACGGCCCCCACATTCTACTACATCTCAATTTTCATAAGGTACTGTTCATATAAAATACAAATTTTATTCTAACCTAATTATCTACAATAATGGATCATATACAATATAGGTGAAGATAATTCAACTAGAAAAATTGAAAATAAACTCAATGTATTTAAATCAGGCATGTCCAAAGTCCAGCCCAGGGGTCAATTATGACCCACAGTCAAATTTCATATGGCCCCCAACTTTTGTCATAGAATGTATCACGTACGGCCCCCAACAGTATTATCAATCAGAGTATGTAATCAGAGCATGTATTTTGAGGCCATATGAAATTGGTATTAGAGCTCATACTAAGGACAACCTTAGCTACTTCAACCCACTGACTTATGATTATATCACTAAAATCAGGGCCGGTGCAAGTGGCCCCCTCATGAATCTATGATAAGGAGTCCTCACCTCTACTACATTTCAATTTTCATAAGGTAATATTCATATAAAATAAAATTTTCATTGTCACCTTCCTATCTGTCTATTGCAGTCTAGTCATATCCATCTCCGAAGGTATGTTTATTATAAACAATGAAATTTGTAGAATAGTCGATCATATGCAATATTGCTGAAATAAATACAATTTATCTAAATTGTATCTACGAATATCTACAAATGAAACATGTCATAATAGATCATTCCATCTTAAATAAATCAACAATATTTTCCGACAATTTTTAACATCAACTATAGATTTTTCTTGTTAAAAAATTGAATAATTTTAATATATTTAAAATTATGGATAAAAAATAGTTTTTTTTTTTGTTTTGTTTTTTCGAAATTTAGCATGAACAAAATAATTTCACTAATTTTGTTGACAACCGTGCATTCTGTCTTCTTGCAAATGATATTTAGTCCTTTCTTCCTTCTTTCCTTCACGACTTCTTGCATTTTTCTTTCCTTGTTTGCTATCAACACTGTCATCTGCATATCTTTTGTTGTTAAGAGTGTGTCCGCCAATAATAAATCCCGGTTGGACTTTTAATTCAGAACCGTCTAGCTGTATAGGTTGAATAAGTCCGAGGAGAAGACACATCCTTGTCTTACAATTTTTGTATATCTGCTGAACGCATACTGCCAATATAGACTGTCAATTATTCTAATGTCCTTCCCAAATTACTGAACAGATCTTGGAGGCGTACTTTGTACAAAGAACCCGATATTTGTGCTCGGAATGTGATCAGAAAGAGTAATACAAGCGCAGACAGGTGTGTGCCTGTGTTTTATAGATTATACAAAGGTTTATCTATCAGAGATTAAACAGGAGTTTTTTCAGATTCGATTTGGTTGTGAAAAAGCAGCTGGCTGAATAAAAAGCTAGAGAAAAATATATTATCCAAACCTTACGCAGAACTAATTTCGCTATTATAGATAAACTTTCGGAAATTGATTTTTTTTTTATCGGATTTTTCTTTTCATAGATTTTAATAGTGTCAACGCGAGCGAAGATGAAACTTTGAGAAAGGTTTCTTACCCAATAACCCGTGGGTATTTGCAATCTAATTTTCAAAACGAAAAAAATTATTAAATTCTCCCAGTCTCTCTGTGAAAAAAAAAAAAAAGCGAAACCTCTCATGTTGAAGACTAGAGAAGAGATCAAATGAAAAGTTACAAAAGAAACGCTTGTTTAATTTGGATTTTGACCTCGGGAGAAGCAAGACCTTAACAAGTGGCAAAGAAAATCACTTCTGCGTTTCTAATTATTAGCTCTGTAAAAATGTTTCCAGCGAAAACCCGGCTTTCAACTGCTTCTTCTGGGTATTTCAAAAAACAAACACTTAGAATTTTTTCTGTGTTCAGGCAAAGATCAACTCTGAAACGAAGAACAAATAATAAACTCTTTCCCAAAGACGACAATGAGTTGAAGCGTCTCCTCAATACTATGAAATTTTTCAGTGATAACAGTGTTTTAGCATACCTACAGACGATAAGGGTATTAGCATGGGTGTATCTACCACACAGAGTTTACTGACTATTCTGTGTTAGGAAGAATAACGCGTTTTAGCCTTCCAGTAGCACACCGATACTAATATTAGCATTAGTGTAGACATTGATACACTAACACTGAGTGCGAATATAGAAAGACGAAATATGCGAGCGTAACAAACAAAACATTGAATAAGGCAAACAACCTTCGTACATATATTCAAAAGATTTACACATGTCCCAAAACAAATAATTGTCCATATTGTCCCAAAGGAACGAGGAGGTTTACAGAATGAGAACAAAGAAATAACATACCAACTCTATGGCCTTCAGTCATCCGCAGATAAGTGAACAGAAAGTACGTTTTTCTTTCGCTAGGCCGTACACATGTTGACCAGTTTCCATGTGTGTGGACAGCTTGGTGGTCAGGAAGGTAAAGAGTCCGTTCCTCCCAGAATGGAAGTAAAAACAAAAAAGGCAGAAGAGTCCTACTCTCTAAAAGGGGCCAAAACTCTAATGAGCTAAACAAAAGGGAAAACAACTGTGGTCTCCTTACAAGGGGGTATGCTCCCATTCTCATAAATACAGTAGTGAATACTGTATGTTAGTCTGCAGTTGGAGATTCATTGTGGAATTCACTGACTCACTTCTAGCAGTTGACTACTTCTTCTACGCACCGCTGACGGATCTTATAAGTGTTGCTCTTGTCCTAAGTATTATCGTTCATTAGCAACCTTCGTGTGATTATTCTATTCAGTAACCTTCCCTAGGTTACAACACATAGGTATGGATTTCGGATTAGATAAATGTGCAAAAGTCTTTCTTTTATATGTGCCGTGTCCTTTCAGGATGTAGGCGATCATGGCTCTCCACTTCCTCCTATCCCTTGTCCTTCTGCCACCTCCTCCAGACCACGTTCTGACCACTTGCTTAAGCCCGCCATGTATATCATGCATTGCTTTCCCTTGTCTCTCTTTCCTTCTATTCGACCTGTGAGTATCAGATTTTCCAGGCCCTCTTTTCTCATTACGTTTCCAAGAAATTTCAGTTGCCTCTTCCTGATCTTAAGTATATGACTCCTGCCTGTTTCCATCCTCTTCAAGACTTGCTCACACGCTCGGTCCATGATGTCCTCAGCATCCTTCTGTAGGACCACATCTCCGTCGCCTCGAGTCTCTTCTTCATCTTTGAGGGGACCATCAAACATTCGCTGCCGTAAAGGAGGACTGATATCACGTAACAGCTCAATACTTTTTTCTTTCTTAGCAAAGAAATCCTCCTGTCTTGCAATACTCTGCTCAGCTTTTGGATTTCGTCATTGACCATCCCAATACGTCTACAGATCTCAGTGTCGCACTTACCGTCTCGTGTCAAAGCACTTCCCAGGTATTTGAACTTCCGCGCCTGCTGATTTTAGTCCCCCCGACCTGTAAATCGCATTTCAGGCTCGCCTTTTTACTGATGACCATGAATTCTGTCTTCTTGTATTTTATGCTTTGTCCCTTACTCTCGCTATCCTTCGCAACCTTTTGCAGGAGGGTTTGTAATTTCTTTTCTATGTCTGCTATTAGTACTGTGTCATCTGCGTATCTTAAGTTAAAAGCTTATGGCTGCCAATGGTGAAACCCGGTAGGATTTCCAATTCTCACAGAATTGTCTCGCTGTATAGGTTGAACAGATCTGTTGAGAAGACGTATCCTTGCCTTACACTCCTTTCTATTTTTGTATATTTGCTGTACTCGTAAAGAGAGAACTACAGTAACACACTCAATAGATTTAGACTTTGTCACAAAGATTAGGGAAAAGAAGAAGGGGTTAGCGAAGGAGATGGAATACAGCATAGCCAAATGAAGGAGAAAGAAAAGAATACGGTAGGACTGTGCGTCTGGTACTGAATAACGAGTTGAATTCACAAAACAGAATATCAGCCATAAACATGTTGGCTGTCCTTGTGGTGTAATATAATTTCAACATCCTTAAATAGACCATAGCTGACATTAAGCCAAAGGATGTCAAAACGAGAAAGTCTGATGTTGATAGTCTGTATGTGTCCAGATCCGAAGGAGGCAGAGGATTAGTTCAACTAGAACTGTGTTACAAAACCAAAACAATCGGTCTTCAAAGATACCTGGAAACGATAGAAGACTGATGCAGATTCTGCGATAAATATCCAGAAACAATTGACCATTTTGTAAATGTTTCAGTGAGGACATAGGTACGGATTTCGGATTAGATAAATGTGCAAAAATAACATTCAAGAAAGGGAGAATTCCAGAAACACACTCAATAGATTTATATTTTGTGACAAAGATTAGGAAACTGGAACAAAATGAAGCCTATAAGTACCTATGAATTAGCGAAGGGGGATAGAATACAGTATATCCAAATGAAGGAGAAAGTAAGAAAAGAATACTGCAGTTGAATTCAACAAACAGAATATCAACTATAAACACTTTGGCTATCCCTGTGGTGCAATCAGGGACATTACTAATGAGCGGGAAAAAGGAAAGAGTAATAAGGAAGACAGAAGATAGTGGCTGACATTGTATTTAAATTTTGGAAGATCAAAGGGAGTCCCAGAAATGAGATATGCGTGGAAATAAACTGTTGGCATAGAACTTACGGCCACCTTTAGCCAGCTCATCTGTAACTTCTACTGTGCTTAAATTAAAAAAGTCTAGGGTACCATAGAGCTCATCCGAACAATTACTATGAAAGTGTTATCTCTTGTTGACCAAAACAAAAAATAGCAACAAAAATTAAACTATAAATAAAATGTGAATCTTACTATGACTCTGTATCACACTGGTTCAACTTTACTCCTAGAGGCTGTAGCTCAACATATCATACCATTTTGGAGTCAGGCCAAGTCTGTGAGCAAATTAAAAACATTCCGAGCCAGATCGGGACGCGCAATCCTGAAATTTTGGATTACCAAGTTTTCATTACTGCGAAATAAAATAATAATAATAATAATAATAATAATAATAATAATGATAAATAATTACTCTATGAAATAAAAATAATTGTTTGTGCGGAAAGTAAAGACCTACGTACATCAAATCATCCTTAATTTTGGATTAGCAAGTTTTCATTACTGCGATTGATTTCGGCGGTTTTTTGCGTTTAAATTTTTTGTACGATAACAATTTTTATAACTTAATTCGGGAATAGACAAAATTAATTGCGAAATCCAGTGAAAGTCACCTATGAAATAAAAATAATTGTTTGAACGGAAAGTAAAGACCTACGTACATCAAATTTTCTTTAAATTAAGTGGCGGCAGAAGAATTATCGTTGAACTTTTAAAAGGCAAGGTTAAATATTAATGCAATCCTTAAATGCAGCAATCAATTTTGAGTTCTTTTGTAGTTCATTGTTTCCTATTGCATCTACTCCTCCCTAGCTATTGTGATGAAGGTCCAATCAAGACACCTACTCAAGAGCTAGCTTAAATGCCGCCCTAGAGGGTGGCTTTTAATCGAGTTATAAATATTCACAAGGATATAATAGAAACCGTCACGTGACCTAATGAAACCCGCACGAGACATTCGTTAGGCGAGAAAGTCAATCTTCCTCTTTTTGCTCCTTGAAGTTATAGTAAGAAGACGTAAAATTTCAGGCACGTGACAACCAAACAGATAAGTACGAAAATTCATATTGTTCTTGGAACCCGGTCTTTTGCAAGTAGATACTGGTAAACATTGTATTTAGAATTTAGAATATATATGTGTGTGTGTGTGTGTGTGTGTGTGTGTGTGTGTGTGTGTGTGCGCGCGTATATATTGATATAATAGGAAATAACTGTTAGATTGATGATCCGAAGTTCTTTAGTGTACCGAAACAACGCTTGAGGATGAAACTGCCACCCAGTGGCTAATATTGGAATTAAATTTAAATACTGCTGACCAGTTTCGAAACATAGTAATTTCTGTATCGCGATGGCATCATATTTTAAAAAAATAATTATATATATATATATATATATATATATATATATATATACAGTCTGTTTCTTGCTAGATGCAATCGTCAGGCCACAAGTGCTCTGACGATTGCATATAGCATGAAACAGACTGTCGCCTCTAAGTGTTGACTTCTATGTTCACTTTTATATTTACACACGCTCTATCTCTGATATTGAGCACTTTATTCCATAAATATAGCACACCTTAAGACTATATTTCTTCATATATATATATATATGTGTGTGTGTGTGTTTATACGAAGACTTTTGTGTTTTGTTTGAAATTTTCATATATTTATGTTGTCCTATGATTCATACCCCTTAAACTAGGTCAATGTTATATATCCCCACACAACAAAAGTATTTATAGAAAAGGGAAGCAACTTTACAGCGGAAAGTAAGTGATGTCGAGATGCCAGATCAGGACCGATAATATTGCTGATCTCAAGCTAAATAGCAGGAGCAACGGCCCGTATGTGTCGTTTCTGATGTTTGGGACAAATATGTTTGACAAGAACTTTATAAACAACAGTTTGAAATTTGAATGACAGATTTGAAATCTGAATGTTTTCTGTCCTTCATTTTTTTTAAAAATCTGTTTTTTTTTTTTTCTTCTTTATCTTTCAATCTTTTTTTCTTTCTTTCCCACACTGTATTTCTTTGTTTGTCGCCAATATTGTATAGTTGATGTATATCATTTTTTTTTTATCTGGTGTTCCCGGGTCTCATAGTCAAAAAGCAGAAAATTTTCATAGTTACAAAGAGCGTCCCCCACCGCTTAGAAGCACCTTCATACTTATAGGTGTAGGAGTAGGGTCAATTCATACCACCTAAGATGTCGCAAAGGGAAGTGCCAAAGGACGTGAAGAAGTTTTGTTTATAGCCACTTGTATAAGTAAAGGTTCATTTCCTTAAACTTCACCCTGGATTGTATTTGCGCTCCTGGGAAAATAAATAAAAGCCATACATGCTGTGCGCCATATTGTTTAGAAAAATACGAAACTGCGAAGGACCTGATCATCTGAATCTTGAAGAGACCTGAGGAAGAGAAAGACAAAGAGAGAGAGAGAGAGAGAGAGAGAAATACGGAGGGAGGGAAAGGAGAGAAAGAGAAAGAGAGAAAGACCTAGAGAGACAACGGGAAAAGATAAAGAGAGAGAAAACGAGAGACAGAGAAAGAGAGAGAAAGAAAAAAGAGAGATAATGAGAGAGAAAGATGAACAGAAAGAAATAGACACGGAGATAAAGAGATTGAGAGAAAAAGTCACAGAGAGAGAAAAACAAAGAGAAAGAAAGAACAGAGTAAAAGAGAGAGAGGAACAAAAACCTAAAGAGAGAAAGGGAAAAGATAAAGAGAGATACAAGAGACAGAGAAGGAAAATAAGAAAGAAAGAAAGAAAGAAAGAAAGAAAGAAAGAAAGAAAGAAAGAAAGAGATAATGAGAGAGAAAGACGGGGAGAAAGAGAAATACACAGAGAGAGAGAGAGAGAGAAAAAAACACACGAAGAGAAATATGGAAGAAGGGCAAGAATATATATAGAGAGAGAGACATAGAGAGAGAAAGGGAAAAACAAAAAGAAAGGAAAAGAAAGACATAGAAAGAAAAAGGAGAGATAATCAGAGGGAAAGATGAAGAGAAAGAAAAAGAGAGACAAATAACACAGAGAGAAAGAGACAGAGAAAGACAGACAGAGGGAAATGAAGAGACAAACAGAGAGAGAGAGAGAGAAAGATAGAGAAAGAAAAAAGAGAGATGTTGAGATGGAAAGACAGGGAGTAAGGGAAAGAAAAAAAGACAAAAACAGAGAGATAAAGGGAAATTGAAAGGCAGAGAAAAGGAAAAATAGATAAAAAGTAAACAGAGAGAGAAAGGCGGATAGATAGACAAAAAGAAAGACAGAGAGAAAGAGAGAAGGTAGTTAGAGAGAAAGGCACATAGAAAAATAAAAAGAAGGGCAGACAGAGAGAAATACAGAATATGGGAACCAGTAATAAGGAGTGTCAGAGAAAAGCGATAATAACAGCAAAAATTGCAATATGAGCTCTGGTAAAAAATGGTTGCTGATGACATTAGGTTTATAATGCCCAGAAAGTCATGTCCTCAAGGACACATGGCACAGTGGATAAAGGCGTTGGTTAGATCCAGTGACAGGACCCAAAGAGTGTGAGGCAGTGGAGAACTTTCAGAGGGAAATTAACAGGAGATAACTGACATCCATTAAACGTGGAATAAGAACAGTCTACCCCACCTGAAGTCCGACCGAATCGTTGTAATAAATATAGCCGTAATAATTGCCGTAAAGAAGAAAGCAAGATAAAAGGACTAACCACCAAGAGGACAGAAAGTATAGTAATCAGCAAGAGAAAAAAGCTCAAGACGTGAGCTACAAATTAAAGGTATCAACATCAAGTAGGTGCAAAATATCTAGATGGAAAATGTGACACCGTGATCCGAAGTACGCATTAGTCTAGCAAAAGAGAAACAGAAAAAGTCATTAGAAACAAATAAAAGAGTGCTGAATTACAATATGATATCCATCCTCTTATATGGCAGTGAATATTGGGCAGTCTCCCCACGGATGAGGAAGCAGAAGGATACTGAGAATTCCATGGATGCAGAGAGTAAGCAACGAGGAAAATGGCAACTGAAAGAATCAGGAAAACAGCTTAGATTCTTTGGGCGCATAATGAGGAAGGGGGCTTGGAAAAGGCCACTCACAGGGCATATTGAGGGCAAGAGAGATTTGAGAATGCAGAGAGCCATTTAACTGATCCTGTGAATAGACGGTAGGACAGTGGTGGAGGCGTTAGCAAAGACAGAAAAACTACTAAGAGCCACACAAAATAGCCGGTCGTGGTTCTCCACAACTTTCTTTGTCCTGAAGGGATGTTTTCTGGTTGTTCTCGGTTTTTGGAAGCTTTCGATTGTGGCTTCTTCAGGATTACGAGTGTAAATATATCAACTAAAATGTCCGTCCATCTTACCATTTAACTACAGTTTTGCCATCCAACCAGTTTCGATCCAATATATGCAGGGTGGGATGGGTAGATTACCGCCATTTTATACTTTTCATTTCGCGCATGCGCGTTGATGGCTTTTGATTTTGTCGACTGCACGTTATATATAGAGTCAGTTAGGCATCTTTAGTGAGAAAAAGTCCACCATGACGCAATTCACAAATTTGGATACGGTATACTGTACTGCTTGGCATTCTCACCGGAAGCTCCAATATGAACGTTTCAGAGTGTTTAGATGTCAATCTGAGTGCAGAAGATTCGAAAAGAATTGGATGAGTCTAATATCAATGACGAAGGCGTTTGGAGTGATGGCAACGTTACACTTTCATTCATCTTCCGACAAGGTCTCAGACCCAAGGCGAAGGCCTACATCAAGTGCATTGAGAAGGTAGTGCTGCCCTAGGTCAAGAGGGTGACTAGTGGAAGACCATATGTCTGGCAACAGAACTCTGCACTATGCCACACAAGCAGAAGAACCCAATCATGGCTGTCGGACAATTTCTGCGATCACATCCACCCTTGCATCTGGCCACTTAACTCCCCAGACTGAAAACCTTTTTTATTATTGTGTGAGGCGCAGTTGTGCCACATCTAATCTGCACTTAGAAAATCACTATATATGTTCATGTGTGTATGCGAGCATGAATTTAACTATACGTTTGTGAATTTGTATATATATATATATATATATATATATATATATATATGAAAAAAATATAGTTTTTAGGTGCCCAATATTTATGGGACAATAGTGCTTAATATCAGAGATGAACGTATTAAAGGAAAATATAAACGTGAACATTAAAGTCAACACTCAGTGGCGACAGGCTGTTTCATGCTAGACGCAATCATCAGGCGGCCTGACGATTGCGTCTAGCATGAAACAGCCTGTCGCCACTGAGTGTTGATATCAATGTTCACTTATATATATATATATATATATATATATATATATATATATATAAGAAGGCACTATAATATGGCACTCACGTGCATTAAAACCGTAGATAATTCTATATGTATGTAAGTTTGTAAAAATTCTAATGTCTAAGCAGGCAACGGATGGTAACGTGTATTTGTAATGGTGTATGTGTGTCTGTCTAGTAGGAGGAGTTCTAAAGTTTTCACACTTGTGCGGTCACTCGGGGCAGTGGTGTGGCACTCCATTAATCTGAGACTCTTTTTATGTACGTACTCCTTGTATTAGATAGATGTTATCCATACATATATATATATATATATATATATATATATATATATATATATAGAGAGAGAGAGAGAGAGAGAGAGAGAGCGAGAGGGAGAGAGATAATGAAAGCACAGTGGAGTAATGGATAGCGGCTCGGTATGAAGAATATATATATATATATATATATATATATATATATATATATATATATATATATATATATATATATATATATGTCTGTGTATAATCTCAAACGTTATAGTGCCGACTTCGTATTTGAAATAGACGATCAATTTTTATTCATTATCAGTGTTTAATAACGTGTGTGCGTGCATGAATTTATGTATACATTTTTGAATATATATATATATATATATATATATATATATATATATATATATATATATATATATATATATATAATGTGTGTCAGTAAAAAGATGATCAATTCATTAACCTCCTTAAATTCTTCATTAAAATTTGCTCATGGGTTTATAAAGAATCTATTAACTTTTCTTGTTTAAAACTGAAACTCAAGTGGAGTTCTTTTTAGTCAGTATAATTTAGCTTCAACATTTGATGGAGTTTTTTTTTTTTTTGCTTTCTTTTTTTTTTTTTTGCTTTCTTTTTTTTTTGCTTTCTTTTTTTTTTTTCAATCTTTAATTTCTTGTTTTTCTTCTTCGAATCGCCCCTCGGCAGGCGTAATAATTAACACTAGTAATTTGTTTCGAGAAAACTTTACCAATTTTGTTTTTAACTCCAACTTTACAGATGCAATGAAGGCAAAAATTTCAATTGTTTAAGTTTTGAAGAAAAAACAGATCAGTACTTCTTCTTTAATGCGCCTTGTCTCTTCAAGACGTACGTGATCATGGTCCTCCACATCTTTCTGTCCCTTGTAGCTCTTAATAACTTTTGTCTTTTTGTTATTTCTCCTATACACTGTCCCGCCATCCATTTGCTCAAGCCCATCAAATATGCGTTTTTTCCTCTGTCCATCTTTCCCTCTATCCATCCTGTGAGTATCAAATTTTCCAAGCCCTCCCTCATTACTTCCTCTTCCTAATGTTAATTATAATTTTCCTCTTTGTTTCCATTGTCTCCAAAACCTCGACGTTGTTCATGTGTTCGGTCTATGTTATCCTCAGCATACTTCGGTGGGACCACATTTCTTTTGCTTCGAGTCTTTCCTTCATCTTTGAGGGCATTGCCTAGTATTCCTTGCCATACAGGAGGGCAGATTATTATGTAACAGTTCAGAGGTTTTTTCTTTGTTTCCAACGAAATTTTCCTGTCTCTTAATCCTCTGCTTAGCTTTTGGAAGGCATCTTTGGCTATCCCAATACGTCTTCGAATATTAATGTCGCAGTTTCTGTCCTCTGTTAAAACACTTCTCAGATATTTAAATGTCTCTACCTGCCTGATTTTAGTATCCCTGACCTATAATTTACATTCTGTACCAATCGCAAACTAACCTACAAATAGAAAACAACGTTCAGGTTTTCCCTCTAGACGCCAATGTACTAAGAATGAGGGGGATATACAATCGGTATAAAAAAGAACAACTAAACACAAAATATTAGGTTGGTGCAAAAATAATGTCGTTTTCTCACATAGTAACATATGTGAGAAAACGACATTATTTTTGCACCAACCTAATATAACGGGGGGGGTGCTGAATGGCTCAAGAAAGAACTAGGGACGAAAGATTCCTTCTCTTATTATGGGCATTATCATATCCGTGATATAATAACACTATACTTCACAGGCGTAACGGAATAGCTGAAAAGGAAAAGGAATGACAAACATGCGAGATACTTTTATACTACTAAGGCATACACATTATATATATATATATATATATATATATATATATATATATATATGTCCGACACGGAGAATACATGATATACCATATACATCTACACAGCAAAGCAAAGTGTAAGGAGAAACAAAAAGGAAGTGTCTTACATATAATATGGAGATATTCCTGTACCTGGAGAAGCCATTTTTAGGACTCCAGATTCAAACTGTCTCGATTCATCTATGTCCCGGGCGAGGACATATTCCACAAATGGGAAACAGTGAGTCTTGGGCTTTCCCAAATTGAAAATTGTGAGCTGATGCTTGATACTATATATATATATATATATATATATATATATATATATATATATATTGTAATAGTAATATTATCCGTTTCCCTAGAAGGAAACATTAAGCATCAGTTGAAAATGTTCAAAGCAGAATGACCCTTACCAAGACTCTTAGGCTCAAAACCTTTTTCTTGTACAAATTCAATCCCAACAGCAAGAGCGATCTAATAATTTTCTGTTTCCTTCAAGCATTAAGTTTTAATTGTATGCATGTGTTTCTATAATAATTGTACTTGTTGCTCCCTTCGTCAGTTCGCACGGCCATTACGCCCTGCCAATATCTCATAAATAATGGACTACTCCGTTTTGATCGTGTGGAAAAATGAAAAAAGGGAAGATAGAAATGGAGAGAGATTCAGTTATCGCAAACGACTGACGAACTAAATTATCCACAACTTTGTGATTCTACAGCACCCTAACCCCAATGTTCAAAGTAGAATGACCCTTACCAAGACTCTCTGGCTCAAAACTTTTTTCATGTACAAATCCTATCCCAACAGCAAGAGCGATTTCATAATTTTCTGTTTTCTTCATACACTGTTTTAATTGTATGCATTTGTTTCTATAAATAACAGAAAAACAATAATAAAAAGAATTAAATGAAGAAATCGAAGACAGATTTCCAGAAACAAATTCCTTCCTAACTTCATATTCGAAGTAGTTTGGAATATCAACATCTTGATTATGTCATTATTTTCTATTCGAGTTACAGGTGATATCCATTTTAGTTGTTACTGCTGTTGGTAGTTCTCAAGTGATATGGTTTCGGTTACTTGGTACAGTTCTTTGTAAATCTGTAGTGCCAGTCTACAATATCCAAAGAAGGATTTCAGTTTTTAACTTGCTCAAAGCCTTTTTTTAATCATTGATCTTAGATGTAAGTTCCACTCGAGCAGCTTCTTCCTACGAGGAAGAGTATGCTTATCCCTATCACTACAATCTTAATCTGTCCAAGTGTAGGGTTAACTGTTCCCCATATATTCGCAAAAGTTCTCTTAATCTGAAACTCTCGATTTATTTACTTTTTTCATCAATAGGACCAGATAGGCTCGCCTAACGTCCGGTCCACACTCCTCCCCAAACTTTTGAATAGGAATAGAAGTTTATTCCTTGTTTATTGTTTAGTATTGGGGTTATGGTTCCTATTAATGTATTTCCTTCTCTTCCACCTCCGGTAGATCCATGCGTCTTGGTGGCATTATCACCTTACTTGGTAGTGGTGCTTTTACTCTGTAACGCTCTGCCACGACTGGCTCTTGGGCCTTGTACAGAGTGAACATCATTGTATCATATGATGAACACGTTTCTGCATAGAACAGGAAACATTTGATCTCATCTCCATCTTCTCACGACAAACCCTAACCCAAACCCTAACCCTGCCGTCAGACGAATGATGTATTGTCGTGCCAATAACAAATGGTAATTAAAAGCATGGGCAGCAAGGCGTGGTTGGACTGGGATTTGATAGCAGAATGGTCACTTGGCGTGAGGATTGGTCAGCGGCAAACGCACGAACCAACATTTGTAGAATTAGATTCTAGGGAGCCCTTCAAGCACGAATGAGGCGTGCGTGGAAGAAAAACACGAGGGATAATTTAAAGTTTTGAGTGGGCGGTTGTGGCAAGAATTTCCATTCTTAATTAGGAAACATTAACCAGACTTAAGTGTTTATACAGCGCCCATTAAGTACATCCTTGAGTCAATCTTGACAGTCTAAAGTATTACGTATGTATAAAAGTCTTCTCGTAAAACCATTTTCAGTACATTATGATGTAAGGGATATCGGCTCTGAATGAAAAAGGCAGAGAGAAGACATGCAGTCTGGTTCATTACATTCTTATATACAAATGCCCTTGGGAAAGGTATAAATTCACCTCTTCATCTCCCCTAGCTATGGGTTAAATTGCCTTGGTTGGTACCCAACCTACTGTAGAAAGAAACGGCAGCCTACTGCGGGAATATCTTCTGCCTAGTCAGTAATCAATCGAAAGAGACATGATCGTCTGAGCGTGTATCATGTTTGAGATTTAACTGACAGATTCAGACACAGGTTCAAAAAAAAATAACGTTGGAAATTTTGCACAAAACTAATAGATAGTTTAAAAATTAATAGGTGTTTGCAAAAGTTTTCAACAGATATCCAGTTGTCAGTTGTGTATTCATTTTTTCGAACAGTTTTTCGATATGAAAAATCAATTTAAAAAAAGAATAAGTATCAGTTTTGTGAAAAGTTTCCAAAATTTTCAAATAGAGCGCTTGAATCATTTACACATGATTAACAATCAATTTAAATAACCAAAAAATGAAATGCTGTATCCAGACGTCTCCAGACTTTTCAAACAAAATTCCAGAAACTACACATGATTAACAATCATTTTTTTTTTAACAAAGTGTATGAGTTGTGTGCAAAAGTTTTCAGAGAAAATCAGATTTAATTTATGCATTCAGCGTCTGGTTTTCTTGAAAAAGCACTGGGATCTTTTGCATATATCTCATAATAAATTTAAAAATGATGTAGTCTGGGCAAATGTTTGCAGTAAAAATGACTATTTTCAATTGTCTGATTCGTCATTCTTTGTAAAATTTTTTCTAAATCTTGTTTTTTTTTTCCAAATTCTTGAAGCTATCTACATTAAAGATTGAAACCAGTTGAAAAATTAATTATTAATACAGCACAAATGTTTTGTTTGCAGTAGATAGATTAAAATATATAGGTTTTAACAAATATTTTTTTCTTTTTAAAAAAAGACATTTCAATAACTTAGTTACCTCCCTTGAGGTTTGCGCGTGAGCCTATATGATAAAATTTTAAAAATTGTACATGGCCGTAGCGTTTTTCACTTCTTACATAAGAATTTAATTTTCTGATGAACGCAACAATTTTTTTGTATTAGTAAAAAGCAAGACCCTGATGACGACTTTCTGCTAACATCGAAAGTATTCGGAATAAAATTAATATGTAACAACATAGTAATTTTCTTTCTTCCTTTAATAAGGACACTAAGAAATTTGTCCGTAATTTCGAGAGGACCCTATTAAAAATAAATAGACAAAACATCTCTAAATCTTTTAATGAAACATGTGTTAACGATATATATATATATATATATATATATATATATATATATATATATATATATGTAAGCAAATATAAATGGATATAAATCCGACAGAATGGAGAAAAATATTTGGAAAAAACAAACAAAAATTTTGGATAAGTCTCGTTTTTATGTCCATCGTCTTTGTCATGTTGAACTGATTATGTTAATTGTATTTTAATGAATATTGTCCTGAAGAAGGTTTATTAAACCGAAACGTCAGACGTTGACATTTCATTCATATTAAAACAACATAATTGCATTTAAGGATTTTCGTTTGTTTTTTCCAAATATTTTTCTCCATATATATATATATATATATATATTTATATATATTCATGAATTATTCATACATAAAACAAATACAAAGGTTAATGATTTAAATGGCGAGAAATCCATCTTCCCAAACAATTCAATAATATACAAAAACCCCGAATCTGTTTATGAATGAAAAGATCCTGTTTTATAAATTTCCGCTGCATTAGATCTTTTTATTTTACAAGCTTTCGTCTGTTCCTACAGACATCCTCAGGTATGAAATAGATTGTGTTCTTGTTTTTACTCTCAGTAATAAGTGAACAAACGAAAACAAGGTTGTAATCCGAAAAATGCTATGAGAAATGTGTGTTATTGTTTTGGAACGTGCAGTCGCAACGCTGAGTTTGAATTTAAATTTTAAGGTTAAAATTCTGCGTTTATGTACAAATGTAGTGATAAGAGAATTCTTTTTTACTGGTAAATTTTCCGTCAAAGTGGCATGAACTATATTGTTCAATAATTACAGAAATGTCGCACTTATTATCCAAAAGTTGCACTTGGATCAGTTATTTTAATTTCAATAAAGGTGCAATTAATTTACAAATTCATGAATTATTCATGCATAAAACAAATACAAAGGTTAATGATTAAATGGCGAGAAATCCATCTTCGCGAACAATTCAATAATATACAAAAACCCCGAATCTGTTTATAAACATGAATAATTCATGAATTTGTAAATTAATTGCACCTTTATTGAAATATATATATATATATATATATATATATATATATATATATATATATATATGCATAGCAGGACCTGCTGTCTAGGTAAGCAAGTTAGGCAGTAACTATCCTGAATAAAATAGATTAGCAGATATATTTTCCTTCTGT
Organism: Acanthosepion lycidas; assembly: GCA_963932145.1. Lineage (NCBI taxonomy): Eukaryota > Metazoa > Mollusca > Cephalopoda > Sepiida > Sepiidae > Acanthosepion > Acanthosepion lycidas. The sequence continues at coordinate 14,874,181 of OZ010611.1, forward strand.
GGTAAAATATTCACGTAATTCAACAAAATTATGAAGATTCCTACCCTGAGTAATTACTGACAGCATGTGTCTGATATATATATATATATATATATATATATATATATATATATATATATATATATATATATATATATAAAGAAAGAAAGAAAGAAAGATAGATAGGTGTGATAACGGTGTCAAGCGTTTAACATCTGCTTCAGTGAAATATGAAGATGAGACCAACTGGATAATTTTATTAACGACGCGTTTAGCTAGAGAAGCATGTGCTCGCTTTGGCTTCCTCAGGTTAAAATGCAAAAAATAAAAAGACATTGTCTGTGGTGAAAATTCTTTTCTTGATACACAAGGGTTCTTGCCAGACTGGATGGGAAATAATTCGTCGTGGCACAATTCTTAAATTCAATTTCATTCAAATTGTGAGTGGATCTATGTCTGCGTGTACATGTGCATATTTTAATTCAATGACACACACAAAAATATTTCTATAACATTTTTTAAAAGATTGAAATCTCAACGTAAGGCAGAAACTGACTCGGTATTGAAAAACAGAAAAGGGAACCAAGTCGAAAATATTAAGTCTATATTATCCAGTTCGAAAACCAACTCCATTAGTCCTCTAGAATAATCCTAATCTTGGAATTTTAAATTTTAGTTTCTTCTTTCCTGTCCGCTGCTTATTCTACTGCTGCTATCAACTTGACTAAGATTGAGACAACTTTCTTTTCTGCAATCGCTGTTGAAACATGGTACTAAAACAACCAAGATGAGGACAATAGACTAAACGTCAATAGCGGCAAGTGCTCATCGCAGAAATTCAGACAGACTGCGATCAGGTGATAATAAAAATAAAGATGAAGATATTAGTCAGAATGTAAATAATGACAACTGATCCCAGAAATTCAGACAAAAGGCGATCAGGTGATAATAACAACAAAGATGAGGATATTAGTCTGCATGCAAATAGTGTAAATAATGGTCCCATAAATTCTGACTGAAGGCAATCAGATGATAACAACAACAAAGATGAGGATATTAGTCTGCATGCAAATAGTGTAAATAATGATCCCATAAATTCTGACTGAAGGCGATTAGGTGATAATAACAACAAAGATGAAGATATTAGTCTGTATGCAAATAGTGTAAATAATGATCCCATAAATTCTGACTGAAGGCGATCAGGTGATAATAACAATGAAGATGAGGATATTAGTCTGCATGCAAATAGTGTAAATAATGATCCCATAAATTCTGACTGAAGGCGTTTAGGTGATAATAACAACAAACATGAGGATATTAGTCTGCATGCAAATAGTGTAAATAATGATCCCATAAATTCTGTTGAAGGCGATTAGGTGATAATAACAATGAAGATGAAGATATTAGTAAGAATGTAAATAGTGACAACCACACATCTGAGAAATCCTGTCAGTATTAAATTTGTATCTGAAACAAGTTCAAGAAATCCATTTACAGTTCAAGAAATCCATTTATTTTCGCTCAACCTGATATAAAATGTGCTTTTTTCATTTAATCTGGACCAAAATGCTTATATATATATATATATATATATATATATATATATATATATATATATATATATATATATAAATATAAGGCTGAAAAGGCAAAATCTTTCTGTCATTGGCGCAAAACCTTAATGCATTTTTGGTATCAAGTGACAAGTAACCTTGTCCAATTCTTCTGATTCCAACAGAAATATGAGAAGATAATGGAATTTCGAAGATTTACAGAAAACAAACCCTAAAAGGAACGACTTAGCTTTTCCGTTAAGAGATATATTTTATTTACTTCAGGTTGAGAAAAGAAATAATTTTTTTTATTCTGTATATCTAAAAGTTGGAGGCTGTCAAGGTTGGCGGGGTGATCTCGGCTGGTCTGGGATGGGCTGTCAGGGTGTGACGCATTACAATGGTCAGTTCCCAGCTTCTTATTAATAGTGTCAACAACAGATTCCATAAGGAAACACACTGTATACATGAACCGAACCGCCAGTTCTACTCGAGTTACGGTTTTCTCCACTCCCTGTCCATCAAGCGACGATCAGTGTATAGTACCTGTTCTAATCGCTAATTTTTAAAAGTCATATTAGGCTTTTCCTTACAAGGAAACATTCAGCAATTATTTATCGAACAGCCAGTACTACTCGAGTCAAACTTTTCTTCACACCCTGGGCGTCAAGATGGGATCAAATTTTAGTAGCTGTTCTCTTGATCTCTAGTTTGTAATGGTCATATTAGGCTTTTCCTCATGAGGAAACATTCAACATTTATTGATCGAACAGACAGTACTACTCGAGTGATAATTTCATCACATCCTTGGCGTCAAGCTGGGATCAAATTTTAGTATCTATTCTCTTGAACTCTACTTTGTAAAGGTCATACTAGGCTTTTCATCATAAGGAAACATTCAGCATTTATTTATCGAAAAGCCAGTACTACTCGAGTCAACCTTTTCTTCACATCCTGGCCGTCAAGCTGGGATCAAATTTTAGTATCTGTTATCTTGATCTCTAGTTTGTAAAGGTCATATTAGTCTTTTCCTCATGAGGAAACACTGAGCATTTATTTATCGAACAGCCAGTACTACTCGAGTCATACTTTTCTTCACACCCTGGCCGTCAAGATGGGATCAAATTTTAGTAACTGTTCTCTTGATCTCTAGTTTGTAAAGGTCATATTAAACTTTTCCTCATGAGGAAACATTCAGCATTTATTTATCGAAAAGCCAGTACTACTCGAGTCATACATTTCTCCACAACCTGGCCGTCAAGATGGGATCAGATTTTAGTAACTGTTCTCTTGATCTCTAGTTTGTAAAGGTCATATTAGACTTTTCCTCATGAGGAAACATTCAGCGTTTATTTATCGAACAAGGAGTGCTACTCGAGTCATAATTTTCTTCACACCCTGGCCGTCAACCTGGGATCAAATTTTAGTATTTGTTATCTTGATCTCTAGTTTGTAAAGGTCACATTAGACTTTTCCTCATCAGGAAACATACAGCATTTATTTATCGAACAGCCAGTACTACTCGAGTCATAATTTTCTTCACACCCTGACCGTCAAGCTGGGATCAAAGTTTAGTATCTGTTCTCTTGATCTCTAGTTTGTAATGGTCAAATTAGACTTTTCCTCACAAGGAAACATTCAGCATTTATTTATCGAACAGTCAGTTCTTCTCGAGACATACTTTTCTCCACACCCTGGCCGTCAAGATGGGATCAGATTTTAGTAACTGTTCTCTTGATCTCTAGTTTGTAAAGGTCATATTAGACTTTTCCTCATGAGGAAACATTCAGCATTTATTTATCGAACAACCAGTACAACTCGAGTCATATTTTCGTCACACTCTGACCGTCAAGCGGGGATCAAATTTTAGTATCTATTCTCGAGATCTCTACTTTGTAAAGGACATATTAGACTTTTCCACATGAGGAAACATTCAGCATTTATTTATCGAACAACCAGTACTACTCGAGTCATACTTTTCTTCACACCCTGGCCGTCAGCCTGGGATCAAATATTAGTATCTGTTCTCTTGATCTCTAGTTTGTAAAGGTCTTATTAGGATTTTACTTATAAGGAAACATTCAGCATTTATTTATCGAACAACCAGTACTACTCGAGTCTTACTTTTCTTCACACCCAGGCCGTCAAGCTGGGATCAAATTTTAGTATCTGTTCTCTTGATCTCTAGTTTGTAAAGGTCATATTAGATTTTGCCTCATGAGGAAATATTCAGCATTTATTTATCGAACAGCCAGTGCTACTCGAGTCATACTTTTCTTCACACCCTGGCCGTCAAGCTGGGATCAAATTTTAGAATCGGTTCTCTTGATCTCTAGTTTGTAATGGTCATATTAGACTTTTCCTCATGAGGAAACATTCAGCATTTATTTATCGAACAGCCAGTACTACTCGAGTCATACTTTTCTTCACACCCTGACCGTCAAGCTGGGATCAAATTTTAGTGTCTATTCTCTAGATCTCTAGTTTTTAAAGGTCATATTAGATATTGCCTCAAAAGGAAATATTCAGCATTTATTTCTCGAACAGACAGTACTACTCAAGTCATACTTTTCTTCACACACTGGCCGTCAAGCTGGGATCAAATTTTAGAATCTGTTCTCTTGATCTATAGTTTCTAAAGATCATATTAGGATTTTACTTATAAGGAAATATTCAGCATTTATTTATCGAACAATTTGTACTACTCAAGTCATACTTTTCTTCACACCCTGTCCATCAACCTGGGATCTAATTTTAGTATCTGTTCTCTTGATCTCTAGTTTGTAAAGGTCATATTAGGATTTTACTTATAAGGAAACATTCAGCATTTATTTATCGAACAGCCAGTACTACTCGAGTCATACTTTACTTCACACACTTGCCGTCATGCTGGGATCAAATTTTAGAATCTGTTCTCTTGATCTCTAGTTTGTAAAGGTCATATTAGGATTTTACTTATAAGGAAACATTCAGCATTTATTTATCGAACAGCCAGTACTACTCAAGTCATACTATTCTTCACACCCTGGCCATCAACCTGGGATCTAATTTTAGTATCTGTTCTCTTGATCTCTAGTTTGTAAAGGTCATATAAGGATTTTACTTATAAGGAAACATTCAGCATTTATTTATCGAACAGCCAGTACTACTCGAGTCATACTTTACTTCACACACTTGCCGTCAAGCTGGGATCAAATTTTAGTATCTGTTCTCTTGATCTCTAGTTTGTAAAGGTCATATTAAGACTTTACTTATAGGGAAACATTAAGCATTTATTCATCGAACAGCCAGTACTACTCAAGTCATAATTTTCTTCACACCCTGGCCGTCAAGCTGGGATCAAATTTTAGAATCTGTTCTCTTGATCTATAGTTTCTAAAGATCATATTAGGATTTTACTTATAAGGAAACATTCAGCATTTATTTATCGAACAGCCAGTACTACTCGAGTCTTACTTTTCTTTACACCCAGGGCGTCAAGCTGGGATCAAATAGTAGTATCTGTTCTCTTGATCTCTAGTTTGTAATGGTCATATTAGATTTTGCCTCATTAGGAAATATTCAGCATTTATTTATCGAACAGCCAGTACTACTCGAGTTATACTTTCCTTCACACACTGTCCGTCAAGCTGGGATCAAAGTTTAGTATCTGTTATCTTGATCTCTAGTTTGTAAAGGTCATATTAGACTTTTCCTCATGAGGAAACATTCAGCATTTATTTATCGAACAGCCAGTACTACTCGAGTCATACTTTTCTTCACACCCTTGCCGTCAAGCTGGGATCAAATATTAGTATCTGTTCTCTTGATCTCTAGTTTGTAAAGGTCATATTAGACTTTTCCTCATAAGGAAACATTCAGCATTTATTTAATAAACAGCCAGTATTACTCGAGTCATAATTTTCTTCACACCCTGGCCGTCAAGCTGGGATCAAATTTTAGAATCTGTTCTCTTGATCTATAGTTTTAAAGGTCATATTAGGATTTAACTTATAAGGGAACATGCAGCATTTATTTATCGAACAGCTAGTACTACTCGAGTCATACTTTTCTTCACACTCTGGCCGACAGGCTGGGATCAAATAATAGAATCTGTTCTATTGATCTCTAGTTTGTAAAGGTCATATTAGGATTTTACTTATAAGGAAACATTCAGCATTTATTTATCGAACAGCCAGTACTACTCGAGTCTTATTTTTCTTCACACCCAGGCCGTCAAGCTGGGATCAAATAGTAGTATCTGTTCTATTGATCTCTAGTTTGTAAAGGTAATATTAGGATTTTACTCATAAGGAAATATTCAGCATGTATTTATCGAACAGCCAGTACTACTGAAGTCATACTATTCTTCACACCCTGGCCATCAACCTGGGATCTAATTTTAGGATCTGTTCTCTTGATCTCTAGTTTGTAAAGGTCATATAAGGATTTTACTTATAAGGAAATATTCAGCATTTATTTATCGAACAGTCAGTTCTTCTCGAGTTATACTTTTCTTCACACCCTGGCTGTGAATCTGGGATCAAATTTTAGTATCTGTTCTCTTGATCTCTAGTTTGTAAAGTTCATATTAGATTTTGCCTCATAAGGAAATATTCAGCATTTATTTATCGAACAGCCAGTACTACTCGAGTTATACTTTCCTTCACACCCTGGCCGTCAAGCTGGGATCAAATATTAGTATCTGTTTTCTTGATCTCTAGTTTGTAAAGGACATATTAGACTTTTCCTCATGAGGAAACATTCAGCATTTATTTATCGAACAGCCAGTACTACTCGAGTCATACTTTTCTTCACACCCTGGCCGTCAAGCTGGGATCAAATTTTAGTATCTGTTATCTTGATTTCTAGTTTGTAAAGGTCATATTAGACTTTTCCTCATAAGGAAACATTCAGCATTTATTTATCGAACAGTCAGTTCTTCTCGAGTTATACTTTTCTTCACACCCTGGCTGTGAAGCTGGGATCAAATTTTAGTATCTGTTCTCTTGATAGCTAGTTTGTAAAGTTCATATTAGGATTTTACTTATAAGGAAACATTCAGCATTTATTTATCGAACAGCCAGTACTACTCGAGTCATACTTTTCTTCACACCCTGGCCGTCAGCCTAGGAAGAAAATTTTAGTATCTGTTATCTTGATCTCTAGTTTGTAATGGTCATATTAGACTTTTCCTCATAAGGAAACATTCAGCATTTATTTATAGAACAGCCAGTACTACTCGACTCATATTTTCTTCACACCCTGGCCGTCAAGCTGGGATCAAATATTAGTATCTGTTCTCTTGATCGCTAGTTTGTAAAGGTCATATTAGACTTTTCCCCATGAGGAAACATTCAGCATTTATTTATCGAACAGCCAGTACTACTCGAGTCTTACTTTTCTTCACACCCAGGCCGTCAAGCTGGGATCAAATAGTAGTATCTGTTCTATTGATCTCTAGTTTGTAAAGGTAATATTAGGATTTTACTCATAAGGAAATATTCAGCATGTATTTATCGAACAGCCAGTACTACTGAAGTCATACTATTCTTCACACCCTGGCCATCAACCTGGGATCTAATTTTAGGATCTGTTCTCTTGATCTCTAGTTTGTAAAGGTCATATTAGGATTTTACTTATAAGGAAACATTCGGCATTTATTTATCGAACAGCCAGTACTACTCGAGTCATACTTTACTTCACACACTTGCCGTCAAGCTGGGATCAAATTTTAGTATCTGTTCTCTTGATCTCTAGTTTGTAAAGGTCATATTAGTTTTTGCCTCATAAGGAAATATTCAGCATTTATTTATCGAACAGCCAGTACTACTCGAGTCATACTTTTCTTCACACCCTGGCCGTCAAGCTGGGATCAAATATTAGTATCTGTTTTCTTGATCTCTAGTTTGTAAAGGTCATATTAGGATTTTACTTATAAGGAAACATTCAGCATTTATTTATCGAACAGCCAGTACTACTCGAGTCTTACTTTTCTTCACACCCAGGCCGTCAAGCTGGGATCAAATAGTAGTATCTGTTCTATTGATCTCTAGTTTGTAAAGGTCATATTAGGATTTTACTTATAAGGAAATATTCAGCATGTATTTATCGAACAGCCAGTACTAATCAAGTCATACTTTTCTTCACACCCTGGCCGTCAACCTGGGATCAAATTTTAGAATCAGTTCTCTTGATCTCTAGTTTGTAAAAGTTATATTAGTCTTTTCCTCATGAGGAAACATTCAGCATTTATTTATCGAACAGCCAGTACTACTCGAGTCATACTTTTCTTCACACCCTGAGCGTCAAGCTGGGATCAAATTTTTGTATCTATTCTCTAGATCTCTAGTTTGTAAAGGACATATTAGACTTTTCCTCATGAGGAAACATTCAGCATTTATTTATCGAACAGCCAGTACTACTCGAGTCATACTTTTCTTCACACCCTGGCCGTCAAGCTGGGATCAAATTTTAGTATCTGTTATCTTGATTTCTAGTTTGTAAAGGTCATATTAGACTTTTCCTCATAAGGAAACATTCAGCATTTATTTATCGAACAGTCAGTTCTTCTCGAGTTATACTTTTCTTCACACCCTGGCTGTGAAGCTGGGATCAAATTTTAGTATCTGTTCTCTTGATAGCTAGTTTGTAAAGTTCATATTAGGATTTTACTTATAAGGAAACATTCAGCATTTATTTATAGAACAGCCAGTACTACTCGACTCATATTTTCTTCACACCCTGGCCGTCAAGCGGGGATCAAATATTAGTATCTGTTCTCTTGATCTCTAGTTTGTAAAGGTCATATTAGGATTTTACTTATAAGGAAACATTCAGCATTTATTTAATAAACAGCCAGTACTACTCGAGTCATAATTTTCTTCACACCCTGGCCGTCAAGCTGGGATCAAATTTTAGAATCTGTTCTCTTGATCTATAGTTTCTAAAGGTCATATTAGGATTTTACTTATAAGGAAACATTCAGCATTTACTTATCGAACAGCTAGTACTACTCGAGTCATACTTTTCTTCACACTCTGGCCGACAGGCTGGGATCAAATAGTAGTATCTGTTCTATTGATCTCTAGTTTGTAAAGGTCATATTAGGATTTTACTTATAAGGAAACATTCAGCATTTATTTATCGAACAGCTAGTACTACTCGAGTCATACTTTTCTTCACACCCTGGCCGTCAGGCTGGGATCAAATATTAGAATCTGTTCTATTGATCTCTAGTTTGTAAAGGTCATATTAGGATTTTACTTATAAGGAAACATTCAGCATTTATTTATCGAACAGCCACTACTACTCGAGTCATACTTTTCTTCACACCCTGGCCGTCCAGCTAGGATTAAATTTTTAGTATCTGTTCTCTTGATCTCTAGTTTGTCACGGTCATATTAGACTTTTCCTTATCAGGAAACATTCAGTGTTTATTTATCGAACAAGCAGTACTACTCGAGTCATACTTTCCTTGACACCCTGACCGTCAAGGTAGGATAAAATTTTAGTATCTGTTCTCTTGATCTCTAGTTTGTAAAATTCATATTAGACTTTGCCTCATAAGGAAATATTCAGCATTTATTTATCGAACAGCCAGTACTACTCGAGTCATACTTTTCTTCACACCGTGGCCGCCATGCTGGGATCAAAGTTCAGTATTTGTTCTCTTGATCTCTAGTTTGTAATGGTCATATTCGTCTTTTCCTCATAAGGAAACATTCAGCATTTATTTATCGAACAGCCAGTACTAATCAAGTCATACTATTCTTCACACCCTGGCCATCAACCTGGGATCTAATTTTAGTATCTGTTCTCTTGTTCTCTAGTTTGTAAAGGTCATATTAGGATTTTCCTTATGAGGGAACACTCACCATTTATTTATCGAACAGCCAGTACTACTCTACTCATACTTTTCTTCTCACCCTGGCCGTCAAGCTAGGATCAAATTTTAGTATCTCTTCTCTTGATCTCTCGTTTGTAAAGGTCATATTATGCTTTTCGTTATAAGGAAACATTCGGTATACTTTAACTAAATCGCCATTTCTACTAGAGTTACGCTCTTTTTCACTCCCTGACCATTCTGCTGGGATCAAATTGTAGTATCTGTTCGCTTTTTCTCTAATGGGATGTGTCATATTAGCCGTTTTCCTTTTTGTTATTTTTTTTTCAAAAACAATTTTTTTAGGGAAAGTAGGTTTCACAGTTCCAGCAGTTGCCATCAGTCCTTACAGTCACATTCTTTTTGGGTGGTCTTTCTATCATGGGAAAAAGCGATCAATTTTAAGTTGTTCTGTAGTTTATTGTTGCCGATCGCATACAGCAGCAGTATGCCTAGGAAAAAAGAAATCTCTGTCAACAGACGACCAGATTGCAATCAAAAGAGCCAAGGCTGCATCGAAGAAAAGAAACCCCCGTGTGAAATTTCAGGAACCTAAAAATTTCGCTTGAAGATGAAACGGGACTAAACACCTAAATTCAACTTAATTTTAATAATTATTTGGATGGCTTCGGCTCTCATTTTTGAAACATGTGAACTCTTATGTAGCAAAGGAATCATATTTTGAAACAAAAAAATATAAATATATATATATATACATACATATATATATATATATATATAATGTGTGTGTGTGTCCGTGTGTGTGGACATGTGTGGATATGATAACTAGAGGCGGTGAAAGCTGTATTTTAGGACGCAATTTTGTTGAAGTTATATTTTAGAATATAGTTAGATTTTAAATGTTCGTTGGTTCTTTGTTTAATTAGTTGGGTTTGTTTAGGGGCATATCAAAACCTCTAACGGTTATATAATGCCGAAATATATTTGTACGGAAAATAAAGACCTACGTACATTTTAGTTTTTCTGCAGTTTACTGTTTGCCTATCGGATACGGCAGCAGAAAAGAAATCTCCGTTAACGGAAGACCGGATTACAAACAAAAGAACCATGACTGCAGTGAGGAAAAGAAAGTACCGAAAGTTTTGAAATCAAATACAAGTATTATATGTCTATATTTCTGAGATGAGGTATTATGTACACTATTTACATTATTCGGATATTAACCTCATCTTTGTCGCCATATTTATAACAACGTTTCGGACTTTCAGTATCTGTCTATATTTCTAAAATGAGTTATTATGTACACAATTTACATTATTCAGACTATTGTCCTCATCTTTGTCGACATATATTTGTTACAAAATTTCGGACCTTCAGTATCTGTCTATATTTTTGAGATGAGGTATTATGTAAACTGTTTACATTATTCAGACTGTTGTCCTCATCTTTTCCGACATATTTATTACAAAGTTTCGTCCTTTCAGTATCTGTCTATATTTCTGAGATGAGGTATTATGTACACTATTTACATTATTCGGATACTAACCTCATCTTTGTCGCCATGTTTATTACAACGTTTCGGCCTTTTCAGTATCTGTCTATATTTCTGAGATGAGGTATTATTTACACTATTTACATGATTCGGAGTATTGTCGTCATCTTTTTCGCCATATTTATCACAACGTTCCTGGCATTCAGTATCTGTCTATATTTCTCTGATGGGGTATTATGTAAACAATTTACATTAATCAGACTATTGTCCTCATCTTTGTCAGCATATGTATTACAAAGTTTCGGACTTTCAGTATTTGTCTATATTTCTGAGATGATGTATTATGTACACAATTTACATTCTTCAGACTATTGTCCTCATCTTTGTCGTCATATATTTGTTACAAAGTTTCGGACCTTCAGTATATGTCTATATTTCTGAGATGAGGTATTATGTACATTATTTACATAATTCAGATTATTGTTTTCATCTTTGTCTCCATAATTATAACAACGTTTCGGCTCTACAGTATCTGTCTATATTTCTGAGATGAGGTATTATGTACACTATTTGCATTATTCGTGCCATTGTTCTCATCTTTTTCGCCATATTTAGCGCAACGTTTCGGCCTTTCAGTATCTGTCTATATTTCTGAGATGAAGTATTATGTACACTATTTATATTATTCGGACTATTGTTCTCATCTTCGTCACCATATTTAGCACAAAGTTTATGCCTTCCACTATCTGTCTCTATTTCTGAGATAAGGGATTATGTACACTATTTACATTATTCGGACTATTGTCCTCATCTTTGTCTCCATAATTATAGCTACGTTTCGGCTCTTCAGTATCTGTCTATATTTCTCAGATGACTTATTGTGTACACTATTTACATTATTCGGACTATTGTCCTCATTATTGTCGCCATATTTATTACAACGTTTCGGCCTTTCAGTATCTGTCTATATTTCTGAGATGAGGTATTATGTACACTATTTACATTATACGGACTATTGTCCTCATATTTGTTGCCATATTTATTACAGCGTTTGGCCTTTCAGTATCTGTCAATATTTCTGAGATGAGGTATTATGTACACTATTTACATTATTCGGACTATTGTCCTCATCTCTGTTGCCATATTTATTACAACGTTTCGGCCTTTCAGTATGTGTCTATATTTCTGAGATGAGGTATTATGTACACTATTTGCATTATTCGGACTATTGTCCTCATATTTGTTGCCATATTTATTACAACGTTTTGGCATTTCAGTATCTGTCTATATTTCTGAGATGAGGTATTATGTACACTATTTACATTATTCGGACTATTGTCCTCATCTTTGTTGCTTTATTTATTTCAACGTTTCGGCCCTTCAGTATCTGTCTATATTTCTGAGATGATGTAATATGTACACTATTTACGTTATTCGGACTATTGTCCTCATCTTTGTTGCCATATTTATTACAAAGTTTCGGCCCTTCAGTATCTGTCTATATTTCTGAGATGAGGTATTATGTACACTATTTACATTATTCGGACTATTGTCCTCATCTTTGTTGCCATATTTATTACAAAGTTTCGGCCCTTCAGTATCTGTCTATATTTCTGAGATGAGGTATTATGTACACTATTTACATTATTCGGACTATTGTCCTCACCTTTGTTGCTATATTTATTACAAAGTTTCGGCCCTTCAGTATCTGTCTATATTTCTGAGATGAGGTATTATGTACACTATTTACATTATTCGGACTATTGTCCTCACCTTTGTTGCTATATTTATTACAAAGTTTCGGCCCTTCAGTATCTGTCTATATTTCTGAGATGATGTATTATGTACACTATTTACATTATTCGGACTATTGTCCTCATCTTTGTTGCCATATTTATTACAACGTTTCGGCCTTTAAGTATCTGTCTATATTTCTGAGATGACGTATTATGTACACTATTTACATTATTCGGACTATTGTCCTCATCTTTGTTGCCATATTAATTTCAACGTTTTGGCCTTTCAGTATCTGTCTATATTTCTGAGATGAGGTATTATGTACACTATTTACATTATTCGGACTATTGTCCTCATCTTTGTTCCTTTATTTATTTCAAAGTTTCGGCCCTTCAGTATCTGTCTATATATCTGAGATGAGGTATTATGTACACTATTTACATTATTCGGACTATTGTCCTCATCTTTGTTGGCATATTTATTACAAAATTTCGGCCCTTCAGTATCTGTCTATATTTCTGAGATGAGGTATTATGTACACTATTTACATTATTCGGACTATTGTCCTCATCTTTGTCACCATATTTATTACATCTTTTCGGCCTTTCAGTATCTGTCTATATTTCTGAGATGAGGTATTATGTACACTATTTACATTATTCGGACTATTGTCCTCATGTTTGTTGCCATATTTATTTCAACGTTTTGGCCTTTCAGTATCTGTCAATATTTATGAGATGAGGTATGATGTACACTATTTACATTATTCAGACTCTTGTCCTCATCTTTGTTGCCATATTTATTACAACTTTTGGCTTTTCAGTATCTGTCTATATTTCTCAGATGAGGTATTATGTACACTATTTACATTACTCGGACTATTGTCCTCATATTTTTTGCAATATTTATTTCAACGTTTCGGCCTTTCAGTATCTGTCAATATTTATGAGATTAGGTATTATGTACGCTATTTACATTATTTTGACTATTGTCCTCATCTTTGTTGCTTTATTTATTTCAACGTTTCGGCCCTTCAGTATCTGTCTATATTTCTGAGATCAGATATTATGTACACTATTTACATTATTCGGACTATTGTCCTCATCTTTGTCACCATATTTATTATATCTTTTCGGCCTTTCAGTATCTGTCTATATTTCTGAGATGTGGTATTATGTCCACTATTTACATTATACGGACTATTGTCCTCATCTTTGTTGCCATATTTATTACAACGTTTCGTCCTTTCAGTATCTATCTATATTTCTGACATGAGGTATTATGTACACTATTTACATTATTAGGACTATTGTCCTCATATTTGTTGCCAAATTTATTACAGCGTTTGGCCTTTCAGTATCTGTCTATATTTCTGAGATCAGGTATTATGTACACTATTTACATTATTCGGACTATTGTCCTCATATTTGTTGCCATATTTATTACAACGTTTTGGCCTTTCAGTATCTGTCTATATTTCTGAGATGAAGTATTATGTACACTATTTACATTATTCTGACTATTGTCCTCATCTTTGTCTCCATATTTATTACATCTTTTCGGCATTCAGTATCTGTCTATATTTCTGAGATGAGGTATTATGTACACTATTTACATTATTCGGACTATTGTCTTCATCTTTGTCACCATATTTATTATATCTTTTCGGCCTTTCAGTATATGTCTATATTTCTGAGATGAGGTATTATGTACACTATTTACATTATTCGGACTATTGTCCTCATCTTTGTTCCTTTATTTATTTCAAAGTTTCGGCCTTTCAGTATCTGTCAATATTTATGAGATGAGGTATTATGTACACTATTTACATTATTCGGACTATTGTCCTCATCTTTGTTGGCATATTTATTACAAAGTTTCGGCCCTTCAGTATCTGTCTATATTTCTGAGATGAGGTATTATGTACACTATTTACATTATTCGGACTATTGTCCTCATCTTTGTCACCATATTTATTACATCTTTTCGGCCTTTCAGTATCTGTCTATATTTCTGAGATGAGGTATTATGTACACTATTTACATTATTCGGACTATTGTCCTCATCTCTGTTGCCATATTTATTACAACGTTTTGGCCTTTCAGTATCTGTCTATATTTCTGAGATGAGATGAGGTATTATGTATACTATTTACATTATTCGGACTATTGTCCTCATGTTTGTTGCCATATTTATTTCAACGTTTCGGCCTTTCAGTATCTGTCAATATTTATGAGATGAGGTATTATGTACGCTATTTACATTATTCGGACTATTGTCCTCATCTTTGTTGGCATATTTATTACAAAGTTTCGGCCCTTCAGTATCTGTCTATATTTCTGAGATCAGGTATTATGTACACTATTTACATTATTCGGACTATTGTCCTCATATTTGTTGCCATATTTATTACAACGTTTTGGCCTTTCAGTATCTGTCTATATTTCTGAGATGAAGTATTATGTACACTATTTACATTATTCTGACTATTGTCCTCATCTTTGTCTCCATATTTATTACATCTTTTCGGCATTCAGTATCTGTCTATATTTCTGAGATGAGGTATTATGTACACTATTTACATTATTCGGACTATTGTCTTCATCTTTGTCACCATATTTATTATATCTTTTCGGCCTTTCAGTATATGTCTATATTTCTGAGATGAGGTATTATGTACACTATTTACATTATTCGGACTATTGTCCTCATCTTTGTTGCCATATTTATTACGTTTTGGCCTTTCAGTATCTGTCTATATTTCTGAGATGAGGTATTATGTACACTATTTACATTATTCGGACTATTGTCCTCATCTTTGTCACCATATTTATTACATCTTTTCGGCATTCAGTATCTGTCTATATTTCTGAGATGAGGTATTATGTACACTATTTACATTATACGGACTATTGTCCTCATATTTGTTGCCATATTCATTACAACGTTTTGACCTTTCAGTATCTGTCTATATTTCTGAGATGATGTATTATGTACACTATTTACATTATTCGGACTATTGTCTTCATCTTTGTCACCATATTTATTATATCTTTTCGGCCTTTCAGTATCTGTCTATATTTCTGAGATGAGGTATTATGTACACTATTTACATTTTTCGGGCTATTGTCCTCATCTTTGTTGCCATATTTATTACAACGTTTCGTTCTTTCAGTATCTATCTATATTTCTGAGATGAGGTATTATGTACACTATTTACATTATACGGACTATTGTCCTCATATTTGTTGCCATATTTATTACAACGTTTGGCCTTTCAGTATCTGTCTATATTTCTGAGATGAGGTATTATGTCCACTATTTACATTATTCGGACTATTGTCCTCATCTTTTTTGCCCTATTTATTACAACGTTTCGTCCTTTCAGTATCTATCTATATTTCTGAGATGAGGTATTATGTACACTATTTACATTATACGGACTATTGTCCTCATATTTGTTGCCATATTTATTACAGCGTTTGGCCTTTCAGTATCTGTCACTATTTCTGAGATGAGGTATTATGTACACTATTTACATTATTCGGACTACTGTCCTCATCTTTGTTGCCATATTTATTACAAAGTTTCGGCCCTTCAGTATCTGTCTATATTTCTGAGATCAGGTATTATGTACACTATTTACATTATTCGGACTATTGTCCTCATATTTGTTGCCATATTTATTACAACGTTTTGGCCTTTCAGTATCTGTCTATATTTCTGAGATGAAGTATTATGTACACTATTTACATTATTCTGACTATTGTCCTCATCTTTGTCTCCATATTTATTACATCTTTTCGGCCTTTCAGGATCTGTCTATATTTCTGAGATGAGGTATTATGTACACTATTTACATTATTCGGACTATTGTCCTCATATTTGTTGCCATATTCATTACAAAGTTTCGGCCCTTCAGTCTCTGTCTATATTTCTGAGATGAGGTATTATGTACACTATTTACATTATTCGGACTATTGTCCTCATCTTTGTTGGCATATTTATTTCAACGTTTCGGCCTTTCAGTATCTGTCAATATTTATAAGATGAGGTATTATGTACACTATTTACATTATTCGGACTATTGTCCTCATTTTGTTGCCATATTACAACTTTTGGCCTTTCAGTATCTGTCTATATTTCTGAGATGAGGTATTATGTACACTATTTACATTATTAGGACTATTGTCCTCATCTTTGTTGCTTTATTTATTTCAACGTTTCGGCCCTTCAGTATCTGTCTATATTTCTGAGATCAGGTATTATGTACACTATTTACATTATTCGGACTATTGTCCTCATCTTTGTCACCATATTTATTACAACGTTTCGGCCTTTAAGTATCTGTCTATATTTCTGAGATGAGGTATTATGTACACTATTTACATTATTCGGACTATTGTCCTTATCTTTGTCACCATATTTATTACAACGTTTTGGCCTTTCAGTATCTGTCTATATTTCTGAGATGATGTATTATGTACACTATTTACATTATTCGGACTATTGTCCTCATCTTTGTCACCATATTTATTATATCTTTTCGGCCTTTCAATATATGTCTATATTTCTGAGATGAGGTATTATGTACACTATTTACATTATTCGGACTATTGTCCTCATATTTGTTGCCATATTCATTACAACGTTTTGACCTTTCAGTATCTGTCTATATTTCTGAGATGATGTATTATGTACACTATTTACATTATTCGGACTATTGTCTTCATCTTTGTCACCATATTTATTATATCTTTTCGGCCTTTCAGTATCTGTCTATATTTCTGAGATGAGGTATTATGTACACTATTTACATTTTTCGGGCTATTGTCCTCATCTTTGTTGCCATATTTATTACAACGTTTCGTCCTTTCAGTATCTATCTATATTTCTGAGATGAGGTATTATGTACACTATTTACATTATACGGACTATTGTCCTCATATTTGTTGCCATGTTTATTACAACGTTTGCCCTTTCAGTATCTGTCTATATTTCTGAGATGAGGTATTATCTCCACTATTTACATTATTCGGACTATTGTCCTCATATTTGTTGCCATATTTATTACAAAGTTTCGGCCCTTCAGTATCTGTCTATATTTCTGAGATGAGGTATTATGTACACTATTTACATTATTCGGACTATTGTCCTCATCTTTGTTGGCATATTTATTTCAACGTTTCGGCCTTTCAGTATCTGTCAATATTTATAAGATGAGGTATTATGTACACTATTTACATTATTCGGACTATTGTAAACAGTGTACAGGTACTATTCTATGAATATGTCTGAAATAGGATACCAAACCCAGACAACGTTTGAAGAATATGACGAATGGAAAACTAAATTAGGGTTGCATTGGTTGACTCAACGTTACAATGTTTGGTGATCGAAACGGATCAGGGAACTTTATTCCAATGTTGAAGAAACTGACTACAAGCTATTTCAGCAAGGTTTCACCGGGGCGTAGTCGGCGCCCAATTAAATTGTTGATTAAACTTTATCGTCTCGGGAAACAGTTACCCGACCCCGTTTTATACGGGGCATACGGAGAAATTTTGGCCGAGCCTACGGGCTCAGATACCCCACATTAAATTCAGCCTTGTGCCACATCTGACCGCGTGGGGTGGTTGGTAGATATCCTGTAGTTGGAGATTCATTGTGGAATTCATTTGACTTACTTCTAGCAGTTAACTACTACTTCTACGCGCCCCTGGCGAATCTTATATGTGTTGTTCTTGTCCTAAGTATTATCGTTCATTACCAACTTTTATTTGATTATTCTATTCAGTAACCTTTCCTACGTTACAACAAATTTTTGACCACACTAGGAGATTATGTTATAAAAGTAAATATTTGTTTTGTAAAATAAATGATTTTCATTGATTCGATTTTGTTTGATTTGTTTTTACGGATTATCAACCCTTTTCAGGTTATTTAAAGCCAGCAAATTTTTTTTAGATTTTAAGAATTTTTTTCGATGATAATCGTTTAGTGATACAAGTCTTGCTAATTAACCCATAGCTGGGGGAGAAGAGGTGGATTCATACTTTTATAAGGGTATTGGCTCGTAATATAATGAAAGCAACTATAATTGAAACTTGGCTCTCTGATTAATAATTCCGTGCCATTATCCAACACACCACCCGAACACCCAAGCTTTACAGCACCTGGCGTTCCCATGCTATCACCCATCTAAATACTAACCAGATTAGACGTTGTTTAACTTCGGCGATCACATGAGAATCAGTTTTTCAATGTGATGTGATGGTTAGCCCATTACTCCACTCGCACATCCAAGCTTCATGGGTGGTCATGCCCTCAAAGTGGTTTCTTGCCTCGAACCCATACTGGGGTTAATGCTCACTCCTGACCGAGAGAAGAAAGAGAAGAAGACAACTTTATTATGATCGCCTCAATACCCGTTCGTCCAAGAGAACCCCAGAAGGGGGCAATGGAACACATAAATACAGCATGAGGCACCTGTTGTCTGTTATCATCCATTCTCTGGCAAACGCTGTTTGAAATGCATCGCACGGAAGTAGGGTGAGCTTAACACCACCACCACCTCTTCATACCCGGCTAGGATAACATTTGGGACATATGTAATGCACGTATGTAAACAATATATATATGTTTTAGAAAAGAAAAGGAAATAACATTCCGACTTCGTTCATACTCCGGCTTAGAACTGGAGTTATTTGTCAGAGGCGATTTGAGATGCACGCCACGGAAGCATTTTATAGACAGTGGGGGCATATCTTATTATCAACCCCGGGTTATGAGAATCTTAACAAATATAATATAATAAAAGTTAACAAATATAATTTTAGGTAAGCATAAACAGAAAGTAAAAATAAGGCAAACGATCTTCGGGTTAGAAAAACGAATAAATACTAATACAAAAAAGTGACTCCTTGCACCGACTAATGTTCTCCGTTGACATGAAGCAGAGAGACTATATTAAATCCATTGCTAGGTCAGCTGCCAAGAAGGTATGTTCAGTGTGTCGTGTGCGATAATTCTACTCTCCAAAACCAATTTTGCACACACACACACACACACAGAGGCGTGTATCAAACGTGCCATATAACTGAGAGAAACAAAATAGTAGAAAACAAAACAAATTACCAAATTGTTGTACATAAATAAACAAGCACGTTATTTCATTAATTTTAGAAGATAACAGAAACAAAGAAATGAAAATATATATCAGGATTTAAGCCCAAAATTCACGGCGATTATGAATTCATTATTTAACATATAATAAAATTATTTATACAAGCACATTATTTTATTAATTTTAGAAGATAACAGAAACATAAAATGAAAATATATATCTGGATTTGAGCTTAAAATTCACGGCGATTATGAATTCATTATTTAACATATAATAAAATTATTTATACAAGCACATTATTTTATTAATTTTAGAAGATTACAGAAACATAAAATGAAAATATATATCAGGATTTGACCTTAAAATTCACGGCGATTATGAATTCATTATTTAACATACAATAAAATAATTTATATAGCAATAAAACACTACAATATCAGGGCCGTACTGAAGGAGGCTAGCCCTTCTTCCTCAATTTAAATAAGTATAATCTAAAAAAAAATTGTTTGATCCTGTCCAGATAAAACTCCACTTCAACAATAACTGGGCCGTACTTTTCTGGAGGAGCCTGTGTGTGTGGGGGGGTCTAGTACACCACCGCAATATTTTTAAATAGATATGTTTTCAGGATTTGCCAAACGGTTGATCTATTTTTTTCGAAACCATTTTGACTTATTCAGAGTACCTTTTCTACTTCCGGCTGTATAGAAGGCATATATTCGTGTCTTCGCAAAAGAGGCTGGAAGAATGGTCGGTTCCTTGTATGACTCCAGAAAATACCAAACTCCAGCTACCATGCCTTATCTTTACAAGAGTCAGGTGAGATCAAGAATGAAACATCGCTACTATATCTGAGCTGCTGCTTACTGTCCAACCTCGACAGAATCCAAAAGCGCTGACGCGGCCTTGTGGGTGATTAATTATTCTTTACTCTGCAACCTTTTCCCAATAAACGAAGCATCACCAGCCTTTCACCACTATGGCAGATGTCTGGACGAGTTACCTCCCATAGTACCACCAGCTCGAACCTTCGCAGCTAGGATATTCCATGCTGTGTTAACGGTGGCAAAAGAAATCCATTTCCTTTGTTTTCTTTTGACAAAAAGCAAGTTCCACTCGGGCAGCTTCTTTCCCAGAAATGTTACTTTGTGGAACAAATTCCGAAGACAATGTTTTCCTTGACAACTACAATCCTGGTCTCTTTAAGTCCAGCGTCAAATTTGTCCTGGCCATGACGATAAACTACATCCGGCAGCAGGAGTTTTTGAGAAGCGTAAAACCATCTCTTAATTGCTGTTGTCCCGAAGTCCACCCTGATTCTGGGTATCATTACCTGTTAGGGTCCCAGCTATGGTCAAACAGATCCTAAACTGCGGTCAAAACATGAAAGTATAAAAAATACATTTTCATAGTAAAAAAAATGTTAGCAGAAATACGTTTTTGTAAAAGAAATTACTAACGCTCGCAAGAAAATTCAATTTTGACATAAATTGACATTCTGCTAACCAAACAAACCAGGGTCAAATGATATCAGTCCTATTCGCCCTTAATTACTCTCACTTCCACTTTCCTTACAATCTCATAAAATAATCCTCTACCTTGAGTATCTCTTGAGCCTTATATTGGTTATATATATCAGTTAAAAAAAAGAATCTAATATCGAACCTCTTATTTGTTATTCAATATAGACCATGTAGCGGAGACTTCCCTCGGCGACCCAAAAGGGCCAGAGACGCGTCTATGTTTTCTAATGGCCTATGGAGACGGCGATTTGGCGAGCTTCGGACTGAAGATGAATCGGGCAGCACCTCGTGTGGACGAAAATTGTGGTGTCATTTGCAGCTATTTTTATTGTCTGTTTCTGGGCCCTCATTGGCTATGCGATGGCTAGGTCAAGCGCATAAAAGCACGGTACGCTTATTCACGAGGAGTCTCGTTTCCGAGGAGAAGTTGCGTAGTTGAGATTGAGGAACGGAGATAATTGTGGACTTTGTCTATTGGACTTGTGGAGTAATGGATAGTGGTTCGGGTTGAGGAATCGGAGAGCCGGGTTCGAATTCTAGTCGAATCCATTACGTTCACTTACGGGCTAATACCCTTAAGAAAGGTATGAATCCTTTTCTCTGCCCCCAATAGCCCCGTCTGGATTCCTCTCCGCCCGAAGACAGAGTCCGACAAGTTCTAAGAGCTTAGCGCGCGGCTCTCTCTCACAGCTATCCTCTCACGCACGCGCTAATGTATCATACTTTCCGCCTTTGTTTACAATTGAAAGGCTCGCTACTGGCGCCAAGTGGTCACTTTGAGATCTTATATGACAATAAACTACAGGAGAACTCAAAATTGATCGCTGCATTAATATTTAAACTTACCTTTTAAAAGTTCAACGATAATTCTTCTGCCGCCACTTCATTTAAAGAAAATTTGATGTGCGTAGGTCCTTACTTTCCGTACAAACAATTACTGTTATAAATTCTTAAGAACAGAGAAAATGTATAAATTCACTTTCATCATATGTTTAGGTTTTATTCCAATTCTAATCATCGCTTTTTAAAACAATAAACATTGCCAAAGAGTGAAGGTAGATTAATTATACATGTATAAATTCACTTTCATCATATGTTTAGGTTTTATTCCAATTCTAATCATCGCTTTTTAAAACAATAAACATTGCCGAAGAGTGAAGGTAGATGAATTATACATGTATAAATTCACTTTCATCATATGTTTAGGTTTTATTCCAATTCTAATCATCGCTTTTTAAAACAATAAACATTGCCGAAGAGTGAAGGTAGGTGAATTATACATGTATAAATTCACTTTCATCATATGTTTAGGTTTTATTCCAATTCTAATCATCACTTTTTAAAACAATAAACATTGCCTAAGAGTGAAGGTAGATGAATTATACATGTATAAATTCACTTTCATCATATGTTTAGGTTTTATTCCAATTCTAATCATCGCTTTTTAAAACAATAAACATTGCCGAAGAGTGAAGGTAGATGAATTATACATGTATAAATTCACTTTCATCATATGTTTAGGTTTTATTCCAATTCTAATCATCGCTTTTTAAAACAATAAACATTGCCGAAGAGTGAAGGTAGGTGAATTATACATGTATAAATTCACTTTCATCATATGTTTAGGTTTTATTCCAATTCTAATCATCACTTTTTAAAACAATAAACATTGCCTAAGAGTGAAGGTAGATGAATTATACATGTATAAATTCACTTTCATCATATGTTTAGGTTTTATTCCAATTCTAATCATCGCTTTTTAAAACAATAAACATTGCCAAAGAGTGAAGGTAGATTAATTATACATGTATAAATTCACTTTCATCATATGTTTAGGTTTTATTCCAATTCTAATCATCGCTTTTTAAAACAATAAACATTGCCGAAGAGTGAAGGTAGATTAATTATACATGTATAAATTCATTTTCATCATATGTTTAGATTTTATTCCAATTCTAATCATCGCTTTTTAAAACAATGAACATTGCCGAAGAGTGAAGGTAGATGGATTATTCATGTATAAATTCACTTTCATCATATGTTTAGGTTTTATTCCAATTCTAATCATCGCTTTTTAAAATAATAAACATTGCCAATGAGTGAAGGTAGATGAATTATACATGTATAAATTCATTTTCATCCTATGTTTAGGTTTTATTCCAATTCTAATCATCGCTTTTTAAAACCATGAGTATTGCGGAAGAGTGAAGGTAGATGAATTATACACATATAAATTCACTTTCGTCATACGTTTAGGTTTTATTCCAATTCTAATCATCACTTTTTAAAAACAATGAACATTGCCAAAGAGTAAAAATAGTTAAAAAAAAAATGGTATCATGGAAAAAAACTAACTTTTTGGCATTTCATCTTATTGCAAGCACGTAAGTCCATGTTTGCTGAATTATTCATGAAAATAGTATTTCACCCAGTGTGTGTTTTCATGTGGCGTTTTAAATTATTTTTTAGAGAAAATCCTTTATCACACACTTTACATAGAAAAGGTGTTTCAGCTGTATGTGTCCTCATGTGACTTCTCAAGGTACCCTTTTGTGAAAAAGCTTTTCTGCAGACATTACAAATAAATGGCATCTCTCCAGTATGAGTTCTCATATGAGAAGACAAAGTGCTTCTTTGAGAAAAAGCTCTGCTGCACAATTTACAAACAAATGGTGTTTCTCCAGTATGAGTCCTCATATGAGTTTTCAAAGTGCTGTTTTGAGAAAAAGCTTTTCCACAAACATTACAAACAAATGGTGCCTCTCCAGTGTGAGTTCTCATATGAGATTTCAAGGTACCTTTTTGAGAAAATGCTCTCCCACACACATCACAAGAAAATGGTGTCTCTCCAGTATGAATTCTAAGATGGGTTTCTAAATTGGTTATTCTTGAAAAAGTTTTATTACATACTTTACATGCAAATGGTGCCCCTCCAGTATGAATTGTCAAATGTGCTGTTAAAGTGCTATTTTGAGAAAAAGTTCTGCTACACACTCCACAAGAAAATGGTGCTTCTCCAGTATGAGTTCTCATATGAGTTTTCAAAGTGCTGTTTTGAGAAAAAGCTTTTCCACAAACTTTACAAACAAATGGTGTTTCACCAGTGTGAGTTCTCATATGACATTTCAAGGTACCATTTTGAGAAAATGCTTTGCCACACACATCACAGGTAAATGGTGTCTCTCCAGTATGAATTCTAAGATGGGTTTCTAAATTGTTCTTTCTCATAAAACCTTTACCACAAACTTTACAAGTAAATTGTGTTTCTCTTGAATTAATTAACTTGTGATTTTTTGTGAAAAACATCTTGTGCAGATATTACAAGAAAATGGTGTCTCTCCACTATATGACCTCATGAGTTTTCACTGTACAATTTTCAGAAGCTTTCCCAGAAAATTTACAAAGATATGACTCCTTCATTGTATGAAATCTAATGGGAATTTTTCAGTTTTTTATTTCTGGAAAAGTTTTCTTACATGCTTCACAAAATAATGGTGTCTCTTGTCTGTGTATACAAATGAGTGGTTAAATTATGAGGATATGAAAAATCTTTTTCACATATTTCTCAACTAAATGGATTCTCTGCTGGATGACTTCTTATATGAGCTTTAAAGACATTTTCAGAAAACGCTTTTTCACACATTTTACTCTAGAATGACCTCACAGTAGTATAAGCTTTTCTGTGAACTTTCAAATTATTTTTTGAAAATGCTGTCACACACTTTATAATGTCATGTCTTTTCACAGAATTTTTCCAGAAATATCTTATAATGCATTGCATATTTTATAGTCAAATAAAGTTCTTTGGCATTTCATATTTGTAAATATATCCATGTTTTTTCTTACTTAAAATTTATTTTTAATTTGTGATAAACTATAATAAAATTCCTTTTATCGAGATTAAGAATGAAAGGAACCAATATTAAATTAGTAAGTAGGCATTTCAGTCAATTTAGAAGAATATTCTACCTTCAACACCCTCTTGAGTGCAGTGGCAAATTTCATTAAAATTATACAAAAGGGTTCTTCTGTTTTTACAGCATTTTTTGATATGAAATTCAGTATTTGCTTTCAATACAGATTCTTATATTAATCCATATATATATATATATATATATATATAAAATACTTGCTTATTCCAACTATTATGTGTGTGAAACCATGTCTTAATTGCTGTTGGTCTCAGTTCCACCATGATCCAGGATGATAGCACCTGTTAGGGTCCCAGCTGTAAGCATATAGTTAACCCCAAACTGGGGTCAAAACACAATGAAAGTATAAAAATCTTTATAGCAAAAATACCAGCAATTCATTTTCATAATAAAAAAAAAATTACCATTTTTATAAAAGAAATTATTAATGCTCCCAAGGAAATTACATTTCGACATGAAATGACCCATAAGGAGTTGATATGCCACTAAACAGACATTGATTAATTTTGTATTCAAAGTTTTTGTTTTCTTAGAATGGTTACCACCTAAGGCTAGAGGGGTTAGTTTACCCTGTGATTTAATTCAGTGTTGTCTTTCTTTGCCCAAAGTTAGCAAGTCCAGTTACTGGTTCCAATTATTTTTACTTTGTGATAAACAATAATGAAATTCTTTTTAACAAGATTAAGAATGAAAGCAACCAATATCATTAAATTCAAAAGTAGGCATTTCTGGCAGGCTGAAAAAAAAAAAAATTCCATCAGAATAAAAAAAACAATAAAAAGAAACATTCAAACAGCTCAATTTGCAATATAAACACACAGTCCAGAAGTTTATGGTCAAAAGAAAAATGGCAAATATACAATAGGGCAACATTCGCATTAAGTCTCTCAAATGCACAAGCCAGAAGATGTAATTTACATTGTTTAAACGACAAGGTATCTTCTCGAGCATTTTTATCTGCTAAAATATATTGGTTAAAGTGATGTGTCAAAATCTACATTTCAAATATGCCTGTTTCAACAAAGTTCAAAAGCACCTTTATAGTCTTAAAAAACAGGACATCTGCTCAAACATGTTTATCCACCAAAATATCTATATAATAATAAAAATCTAATCTTGTATGTATGTTCCCAAGTTACAGAAATTTAACATAAATGCCCCAATCCATTTAAAAGAATATTGTACCTTCCGAGTGCAGTGGCAAATTTCAATAAAATTATGTAGGGAGTGGGAACTCTTCTGTTTTTACACCATTTTTTAATATGAAATTCAGTATTTGCTCTTGATTCACATTCTTATAACAATCGAACAATATAAACAAACACTTACTTATTATATCCCAAGTATTATGCGTGTGAAAAATAATAAAAATTTATAATACATTATAACAACATTATTAGATATAGTAGCTATTTCCCGAAATGAAACTGTCCTTCGACATAGCCTCGTCTAGGGATCTTCTATGCCCAGAGACTGAGAGCTTGACCAGCACAGCTGGAGACAAATCTCCAACAGCAAACCAACATACAGTATTTACTGCTCTATTTATGTGAATGGGGACAAACCCATTATCGTCCGTAGGTATGCTACAACAATTTGCATTCGATTTCACATTAGACCATCAATGAAGCCAAGTAAGATTTAACATCAGGTGACTTCCCGGCCAGGTGTAGAAATCTGAGATTCACTTGCTATCAGTAGCGACCACAAAAGATGAACATTGTCCAAGATATGACAAATATAAGAAAAAAAAAAATTAGAACTTCCTTTATAAACAAATATCTCAGATGTTTGGCAAGTTCTTAATAAGTGAAAATTCTATATGGGTGTGTCACAGTCAAACGTAACCTGTATGGCTGGATAATTGTCACATGAGGAATAAATAAGAATGTATAAT
>OZ010611.1:14906244-15043744 GCA_963932145.1 Acanthosepion lycidas
TTTTTAATTATTTTCTCTAGGTTATCTGCACAACTATAGCTTAATTTAAGGGTATTAGGATTAAATATTTTACTAAGTGGGTTAGTTTCAGGGTTAGGGAAATGTTTCTTGATGAGGTTTAGAAACATACGTCCTAATTTAGATTTAATCATTATATTGAAAGGGGGAGCGAACCAGATGATCTTTCCAGATCTTCTTTTCTTATTATGGTTGTAGTTAACAGGCTTTTTATATTGAATAGTGATATCTTTCATTTTTCTGTATGTGTGTGTATATATATATATTTGTGTGTAGTTATGTGTGTTTGTACTGCGGAATGTGTATGTTTGTATATTAGTGTATTAATATATTGCTAGGTTTCGTATATATATATGTATGTGTGTATGTGTGTATATATATATATATATATATGTGTGTGTATGCGTGTATATGTGTATATGTGTGTATCTGTGTATATATATATATATATATATATATATATATAGTAAGAAGGTAAAAAGGAGAAGAAGACGATAAAAATATTGATGTATATGTGTATGTATGTGTGTATGTATGTGTATATGTATGTATATATGTATTTATGTGTGTATATATGAATGTGTCTGTATATGTAGTTGTATATATATGCATGTATGTGTATGTATATATATGTGTGTGTGCATGTGTATGTATGTGTATCTGTACATGTATGTGTATGGGTATATATATATATATATATATATATATATATATATATATATATATGTGAGTATATATATATATATGTGTATATTTGTTTGTATGTGTACTGTTATATTGTGTACCTAAATTTATTTACGTATATTTCTGTTGGTATGAATGTGTTTATATATGTACGTTAGGATACGTGTATTTTTGTGTTTGCGTGTATATGGATGTATGTCTATGTATGTGTATGTGTATGTATGTATGTTTATATATGTTTTTGGTTAAATGTCGTATTTATGTGTATGTACGTATATATGTGTACTTGTTATTATAGATAGGCATTTTTATGTATATATTTATGTATATATATATATATATATATATATATATATATATATATATATGTTTACTTATGTAGGTTTGCAGTTTTATGTGTATTGACACGTATTGTATATGAAATTGTTTGTGTGTACGTGTAGGTATGGAAACTTGGATATGTCATTACGGCCACATGGGTTAGTATATGTGTGTATATATGTTTATATTTGTGTATTGCTGTGTGTATATATGTATTTATATGTGAGTATGTGTACACATATATGTGTGTATATTTGTGGGTATATATATATGTGTATATATGTATGTATGTGTATGTGTACTTATTATCATATACGTATGTATATGTTTATGTGTATGTATTTCGGTGTTTATGTATGTATGTATATTTATGTATGTGTGTGTGTGTGTGTATATATATATGTGTGTATGTGTGTGTGTATATATATATATATATATATATATATATGTATATGAGGTGGACATCGAAGTTACCTATGGGTGTTGACTTTGATGTCCGATTTTATATTTACATACACTATTTTAATATATTAAATAATATTATTTTTAATCATTTTTATCTTTATATATTTGCTCTTCTTAAGTTAGATTTCAATAGGTTGTTAGCATTCGTGTAATGACACTTTCAGTCTTAAATATTTATCAGTTGTGGTATCCGATTGTCTGGGTCAATGTCTGTGGATGTGTGCGCATTTATTTATAGGTGTCTATGTGTATGGAAAGTGCATTCACTTTTAATTGTGTATGTATGTACGTGTGTGTTGGTTTCCCTTCACCCCCCCCTTTTTTTTTCATGACAGACCCTGAAGATGTTCTCTGTCTCGTCTCTTTTTGTGTGTGTATATATATATATATATATATATATATATATATATGTCTGGGTGCTTATATATTAGAATCTGATTGCGTTTGTTTTACGCGCGAGTTTAGGACCCCATTCACACACTCTTAGGATTAAAATGTATACATTGTCAAAGGACCGGATATTAAATTAGCTAAAGTAACTTCAATGAAGAAATAAATTGAATAACATATATATTTCTTCTTTTCTCCTCAGTAATTTTATAGTTGTAAACTTGATAGCGATTAAATTTTGATTTTGAAATTAGCAGTTTTTAATTTTAATATTAAATCTTATCATATAATTTAGTAATTATTGGTTGGAATAAATTCTTTTTTAATACTACCCATATTTTAAACATCTGAATAGATATTATATTTTTTTTAATTGGTGCGAAGCAAGCAATTTATATAATTCAGTTTGGAAGGGGGGAAAAACAAAAAAAGAGAAGAGGGAAAGGTAAAAACAAAAAACAAAAGACGCCCCCATTTTAGTGAACAGCTAAATGTATCGTCAATATTTTGATTGGGACAGAGCAAGCAATTTTGGACGCTTCTGTTGGTTTTTATTTTATTTATTTATTTATTTTATTATCTTATTTATTTATTTTTTTTTTTTAAGAGCAGAAAGTATAAATTCTGTCATGAGTACTAGCACAATCCTTTTACACGGTGGCGACCTGTAGAATAAGATAACAGGTCAGGGTGGCTGTCGGAGCTGATATGATGAATAAGAACCCCGAAATCAGCGATGAAGACGGCTTTCATCACTGAGGACCACCTTCAAGCATTTGAATGTATTTTGTGATATCTATTTCTGTTTTTAACAGTGACGACTGGGTACAGACCAGTTGGCGACCGGGGAAGAGAACTGGTGACAACTGGAGAGACAGTTGACATCTCGGAAAGACGAGTAAAAGGGGCAGGCAGGGTTAGCTACCCCAAATGCAAGCTTCTTTAGGAGCAACCCTACAATGTGCTATGAGTACTCAAAGTTTAATATGATCCCGAGAGGGGGGTGTGGAAGAGATCTCTATCAGGACTGATTCTTTGATAACGAACGGAGACGCCCAACCACACTCGGAAGAATGCATTTGTGGAAAGTTGTGCAAAAACCAACGAGGCCTAAGAATCCACCAAGGCCGGATGAAATGCCGGGAGAGGGGGAGGCCTGAGCAACGTACAGGTACAAGACCTGGTAAAACAAAGGAGAGGAAGGACCAGGAGTCGCACCACAGAGTCCAATCCCTCCAAGTTCAGGCTTCATCTTCTCTAGGCATGGAGTCGAGGAGAAGAATCAAATGGCCGCCTGCTGACAACAAGGAGGCCTGGCAGAATTTTGATAACGACATCTGCGAACTATTACAACTAGCCAGCCAAGGAAGTGCCCAAAATCAGTTAAAATACATGACCACAATAATAACCAGCATGGGATCCGAAAGATTTGGCTATGTCGAATCTAAACAGATAGCAAAGCCAAACACCACCACTAACCGAAGAGAAAAGAAAATTAAAGAGCTCAGAAAGGAGCTAAGATCCTTTAAAAAAGTTTACAGGAAAGCGAACAGTGAGGATCGCCAGCCTCTGGAGGAACTTCGTGCAATACTGAGGGAGAAGCAGAAGAATACACGACGAGCTGAGTGGCACAGAAGAAAGGGAAAGGAAAGAGCTAGAAAGCGAGCAAGCTTCTTATCTAACCCATTCGGTTTTGCTAAGAAGTTATTAGGAGAGAATCGGAACGGACAACTAGAGGCATCAGCAGAAGAAATTAATACTTTCCTCAGGGAATCCATGAAAGATCCATTAAAGGAACAAGACCTTTATAAAAACGATAGTCTCATAATACATAAACCACCAGTAAGTCCATTTGATTTAAGCATGCCCACTTGGAAAGAAATCCAAGAAGTGGTGAGAGCATCAAGATCTGCTTCAGCACCAGGGCCGAGCAGAGTGCCGAACAGAGTCTATAAAAGATGTGGAGGGATTCTCTGGAAATTATGGAAATTAATAAGGATCATTTGGAGGAAAGGCAAGGTAGTCGATCAATGGAGACGCGCCGAAGGGGTATGGATTCCCAAGGAAGAGAAGTCCACAACACTGGACCAATTTAGAGTAATATCCCTCTTGAACACTGAAGGTAAGATCTTTTTTGGTGTATTATCAAGACGTATTACTAAATACGTATTGGCGAACAATTACATCGATAAATCTGTCCAGAAAGGTGGTATCCCAGGAATGCCAGGGTGCCTGGAACACACAGGCGTACTTACGCAACTGATAAGAGATGCGAGAGAAAGGAAAAGAGATCTGACAGTACTATGGTTGGACCTCGCCAATGCGTATGGTTCCATGCCTCATAAGCTCGTGGAAGAAGCTCTAAAAAGGCATCATGTTCCCTCTTCAATTAGTGGTCTAATTTCAGACTACTATAATAATTTTCAGCTTAGAGTATCGGCAAGAATAGTATCGGAATGGCACACCCTGGAGAAAGGCATTATCACGGGGTGCACGCTGTCCGCAGTACTGTTCTCGCTGGCTATGAATATGCTGGTCAAAGCATCTGAAGTAGAGTGTAGAGACCCCCTCTCTAAATCAGGAATTCGACAACCCCCCATTAGAGCATACATGGACGATCTAACCGTAACATGCACATCCGTAACAGGAGGAAGATGGCTCTTGAAGGGCTTAGAGAAAAACATTACATGGGCCCGAATGAATTTTAAGCCAGCTAAGTCCCGATCATTAGTCATTAAAAAAGGAAAAATAACGGAGAAATATGATTTCAAAATATCCGGTGTAACTATCCCAACCCTAAACGAAAAACCTGTTAAGAGCCTGGGTAAGTTTTTTGACGGCAGTCTAAGAGACACTGTGGCTATTGAACAGACAAGTAAAGACCTTACACAGTGGCTCAATAAGATTGATAAATCAGGCTTACCAGGTCGATTTAAAGCCTGGTTATTCCAGCACGCCGTTTTACCCAGAATATTATGGCCACTTTTGATGTACGGATTCCCAATGACCAGTGTAGAATCACTGGAGAAATTAATAACTAGGCGCCTGAGAAGATGGTTGGGAGTTCCGAAGTGTCTGAGCACAGCAGCACTCTACGGCAGGAATAATGCTCTTCAGCTCCCTTTCAATAGTCTTGTTGAGGAGTTTAAAGTCACAAGAGTAAAAGAAAACAGCTGCAATATAAAGAATCAAAAGACCCAAAAGTGGTAGCAGCATGTATTCAATCTCGAACAGGGAAAAAATGGAGTGCAGAAAAGGAGTTGGAGATGGCAGAGGATAGATTACGGCATAAAGCAATTCTTGGCACTATCGCTAAAGGTAGAGCGGGTCTCGGTTATTTTCCTTGTCCCCAAATAAACAGAGCCACAGGGAAAGAAAAACGGCAATTAATCCAAGAAGAAGTGCGAGCAGGGATTGAAGAAACGAGATACTGCAAGATGGTGGGACTTAGTTCACAGGGAGCATGGACAAAATGGCAGGGTGTCGAACAGAAAAAGATCAGCTGGTCAGACTACTGGCAGTCA
Source organism: Acanthosepion lycidas (assembly GCA_963932145.1). Classification (NCBI taxonomy): domain Eukaryota; kingdom Metazoa; phylum Mollusca; class Cephalopoda; order Sepiida; family Sepiidae; genus Acanthosepion; species Acanthosepion lycidas. Next base: position 14,911,647 of record OZ010611.1, read on the forward strand.
AACTTTGGTGAAATAAGTTTCCTAATAAAATCGGTATACGATGTGCTACCTAGTCCATCCAATTTATATTTATGGGGCAAAAGGGATACCCCAAATTGCCAATTATGTGGGAAACGCGCTTCACTGCAACATATCCTAAGTAGCTGCGCTAAAGCCTTGAGTGACGGTAGATACCGCTGGCACCACGACCAAGTCCTAAAGGCAATAGCACATGAAGTCAGTGAAGCAGTGAGAACTTCTAAATACACCCCGAATAAGAAGTTCATATTAATTCCCTTCGTTAAAGAGGGAACGAAGAAAAAAAAAAACGATCCCCCAAAACAAACTGGTTATCGTCAGCAAACGATTGGCATTTGGATACAGACCTGAAGACACAACTAAAGTTCCCCAGACATATAGCGGAAACATCACTAAGACCAGACTTGATTATCTATTCCAACTCCACCAAACAGTGTATAATATGGGAGCTCACAGTCCCCTGGGAAGAACACCTGACATTAGCAAATGAAAGGAAACGATCAAAATATCAAGAATTGATCGAAAAGTGTCAGCAAAATTCCTGGAAGGTCACATATGACTCTGTGGAAGTAGGATGTCGTGGCTTTGCAGGCCAGTCATTATGCAAAGCTTTTAGGAAAATAGGCATCGTGGGATCAGCTAAAGCCAAAGGCGTTAAGAAAATTTCAAATGAAGCTCTGACGGCTTCTAAATGGATATGGCTTAAAGGATCCGAGCAGTGGGGGAATAATTCAATGGAAAACAATCCCTAATCTGGATTTAAATTGCTTGCGAATAAATAAGTTTTTATAGGTTTTATTAGTTAAATTTAGCTCACAAACTATTGATAGTTTATTTTTTTTTACTCCTTTATTTTTTTCTTTTTTATAAAACAGAAATATGTGACTTAACATCCGATATTGTTCAGGTACTGGAACTTATCATAATGTAGAATGTATTCTTCTCATACGATAATGTTATTTTTTTAATGTAACATAATTTAAAATCAATCCACACAAATTAACATTAATAAAATTCATTTCTACCATACGCCACAATATCATCAATTTATTTTAACCGTTATAATTTAGAATTAATTCGTTTTTACCATATAAATTGTTAATTTATTCCAATCAATATTTCATCCGTCCCTATATAGTTTAATTTAATATTCCATCCGTCCCTACCGGTACCACTGATATATATATTTTAACTGTAAATACATAAAATCAATCCATTCCATACGATAATAAGAATTTTTAATGAAGTAGTATAAATTATTTTTGAAAAAGATTACATTTTTTTTTTTTAATTGGTGCGAAGCAAGCAATTTATATAATTCAGTTTGGAAGGGGGGGAAAACAAAAAAAAGAGAGGAGGGAAAGGTAAAAACAAAAAACAAAAGACGCCCCCATTTTAGTGAACAGCTAAATGTATCGTCAATATTTTGATTGGGACAGAGCAAGCAATTTTGGACGCTTCCGTTGGTTGTTATTTTATTTATTTATTTATTTATTATTTTTTTTTTTTTTTTCTTATTTAATTTTTTTTTTTTTTTAAGAGCAGAAAGTATAAATTCTGTCATGAGTACTAGCACAATCCTTTACACGGTGGCGACCTGTTGAATAAGATAACAGGTCGGGGGTGGCTGTGGGAGCTGATATGATGAATAAGAACCCCGAAATCAGCGATGAAGACGGCTTTCATCACTGAGGACCACCTTCAAGCATTCGAATGTATTTTGTGATAACATGACTTCGTTGTCAAGCTTTTTTTCCAATACTTGTGTTTTGATTGGTCCATCTAGCCTTTGTAACAATGTTTTTCCCTTGTGAAGGATTGTTAATTAATTTGAAACTTTTAAAAACATTTATTTTACATTCAACGTCATCACTTGATAAGACACCGAGGGTGTTGAAACAAAATGGCTATTTTTGTAGTGATTTTATAACATATTTATGTTTTAAATTTTTTTTAAATAAATAATTATATATATATATATATATATATATATATATATATATATATATATATATAGATAGATAGATAGATAGATAGATATCAGTGATGATTGTTGTGCTTAGTTTGAGTGGGTCAACATTTAAGTATATCTATTTAAAAGCAACAAAAATCTTTCATGTGGCGTTTTCAATTTTGATTTCAGCTGGATCCAAAATTAATTATTTTAACTCCGTGCTTCAAAATATAGACTAAAATACATTTCATTTATATTGTTCATAATGAAGAAAGAAAAAAACAAAGAAAGTGAGTAAAAAAAAAAAAGAATGAAATAAAATTAATATGGCTAGTCGGGCAGTGTAGATCTGAGCCCTATCAGGCTGGAGACATACTTAATAGGCAATATATTTCTTGCTTTAATTTTATAAATAATCTTTTAAATGTGTCTAATGCTCTGTTTTTCAAAGAATACATTTTTATTTCAATTTATTTTTTTCCAAATTTCCATTTTAAATAATTTATTCCATAGAGTATAAGGTTGTTTTAGCGAAATGTATCGATTAAAAAAGGGAAAATTAAATTTAGTTTGACTTAAAGTTGGTAAAAATCAAAGAAAGTGACAGCCTTAACTCATCAACTGGAGGAGTTGGGTGAGGAGTGTGACTGGAGTAGTGTTTAGGAAATATGATATCAGCCAACTATTCCTATCTCTACCATTAGTGACTTGATAACCAGGTTATAAAACAATAAAAAATGGAAAGGGGAAAATAAACAGACAAATATATCAAAGACTTTGTCCTCACTCTTTTTTCTACATGTCTGGAAAAAAAATTTTAAATAAATTTTTATTTTTATAGAATTATTACAATTAATATTAAAATATCAAAATGTGTTGTTTTTTTTTCAGTTTCATGCACAGAGATTTTTAAAAATGAGATATTTTAGAGTAAAGGAACCATTTTAACATCTAAGTTATACCAATTGTATATTTTGTTAAAGATTGTAATGAGCCTGACAAACATTGATGACCTAGAGACACCACTGAGATATATATATATGTGAACATAGAAGTCAACACTTAGAGGCAACAGTCTGTTTCATGCTATATGCAATCGTCAGGCCATTGCATATAGCATGAAACAGACTGTCGCCTCTAAGTGTTGACTTCTATGTTCACTTTTATATTTACACACGCTCTATCTCTGATATTGAGCACTTTATTCCATAAATATAGCACACCTTAAGACTATATTTCTTTATATATATATATATATATATATAGTTAAACCTAGAGAGAAGACAAACCAACCAAGGTTTCACCTAGGCGGATCATCAGGGAAAGCTGGCTGCTCTACTCATTGTATTGAGCACTTTATTTAGTTATCAGGGGTTTTTTTTCTTTGGGCCTTGGACTTGCATATGCTAGATGATTATTTTCAGCTAACGTACATGTTCTTGGATCTTTCTTTTTTATACCTTTTTTTCCCTTTGGTATTGGTTTGATTATTTGCAAATCAAAACACCAAAGGTTTTCCAAGTGAGTATAGTTTTTTATACTTATAAGATTTCTATTAATAATAATAACATATATATATATATATATATATATATATATATGTTGAAATTTTTGTTTCTTGAAATGCAGTAGCTCTTAATAAACATTGTCTTTCTGTCCTTTCTTCTAAACCTTGTTCCTCTCTAAGTATGTCATGCATTCTTTTCCTCTGTCCCTCTTGCCTTCAATCTGTACTGTGAGTATCAGATTTTCCAAGTCCTCCTTCCTTATTATATGCCCTAGAAACCTCAACTCTTTCTGTTGTTAAATATTAGTTTCATTTTTGTTTCTATTTTTTCCAAAACTTTGTCAATGCTCACATGTTTGCTTCATGGTATCCTCAGCATCCTTCTGTAGACCCATATTTCTGTTGCTTCAAGTCTCTTCATCTTTATGGGGATCGTCCAGCACTTACTGTCATATAGAAGGACAGATATCATGTAGCTGTTTAGTGCTCTTTTCCTTGTTTCTAGTAAAATTTTTCTATTTCTTAGCATTCTGCTTAGCTTTTAGAAGGCATCTTTGGCTACTTTGGACTCATCCTTTTGCAAATGACCATATTTTTGTGATATCAATTAACAATCGTTGCCACGTAGGTAATGCCAACGAATAATTGTTGTCATTTTCATAATGTTTGTTGTAGTAGACACTTTATAATTTCAGTTACAACTATAGAAACACCATTGAACAATACTAGTGTCAGACACCTTCAAATATCACTCGCACTAATAGTACTTGCTCCATAATACTCACTTGAATAGTAATCCGTATAGTGATCCGAATAGATGAATAGTAATCCGTATAGTGATCCGAATAGATGAATAGTAAACAAAGTAGAGAATAGCATCCCATATAGTAATAGAGGATAGAATAGAAATGCGATCAATTTTACACATGCTGCTTCCTATATATGTACTTCCTTTATGGTCATATGGTCTAATTAATTCAATAATGGGATCGCCTGTGTTTGCTGACTGGCAATCGGTGTTCAAAGTCAAGTGTCAACAGTGACACTTTATTCCTATATAACTGATAACTTGCCTAAATAATTGTAAGGTACACAAAAGGAATGTTTTATACAATCTTATTTGTACATCTTGTGTTCTGCTTGTTAACGTCTTGTCAATAAATGTAAATTTTGTTCAAGTTTGGCTACAGAGTTTTGAGTCGTTTGTTGTTCAGGGTGGTCCAAAAGTCTTGTCGCCCCCACATAATATAATTTTCTATTTCCAATGGTTGACACAAGCTCGTACAGTTTGGAAGAGAGGTAGGAGTGACAAGACTTTCGGACCACCCTGTACTTTGTACCTTACAAATAATCTGGATAAGAGAGATGACATTCTTTTTTCTCCCACTGTCACCCAGTAAAAAAAATTATTTTAGTACCTATATTAATGCAAATACTGTTACAGTTGGAAATTAAAATTAATTTATGTACTTAGATAAATCAAACAAAGGTATCTCCAAATAAAAGCAATGTTTAAAATGAATTTTTAAAAATGAAAAATCTTCATTGAAGTTTTTATTTTAGTTTTAATTTAAAGATAATAGATTAAATTTAATATTTCCAATAAACAAAATACTTTCTTGTATTTCAAAACAAATTTTAAATTAATTGATTTGTTTTTAAATCATGAAAAAATAGCTGACATTATGTCAATTTAAAGTTTAATCGATCTGATTTGAAACAAATATTATTTATTTGAAATTTAAAATATCACAGAAATACATTTTTTTAAAACAGAGGTGGGTGTTTTTATGAGGTGTTGTCAACTATCTCAATAGAATTACGTTTGGAAATTTTTTCTACTGAGAATATTTAAGAAAATATTTGAAGTAATCTAATATTTTATTGAATTTTAGTTACATTGGTTTAAATTTACTATAGTTACCACCCATATTTTCTGATAATGTTATGTATGGATGTCCATATTTACAAAAATTGGCACGTTTATACACACAAAAAAATAAATTCAAAATTCTTTTTAACATATTGGGAGTCAATGAATTGTAGTAATCTTTGCTATTTATGATTAGCAAATATAGTTTTTTACTTAATAACAATATTATCTAACCACTACAGATTAATACAGAATTTTAAAGATTTAAAATTTTATTTATTATTTTATAAATTATTCTAATTAATTTTTTTTCTTGTAAAAACTCATTATTCGTCAAAAAAAAAATGAAAATATATTTATTTGCAATGACAACAGTGCACATAATGAAAGCAATTAAAAGCTTTTCTAATTAAATAATGTTTGAATTTTATTGCATTTTTTATTTTACGATTCAGAGCAGATTTTCTGTAATTAATGGAACTATTTTATAAAAAAATTCATGATTTAAATTTTCCAAGGACTTGTGCTTATAACTAATAAACAGTAAGTGTACAAAAATGATTTTCTCGAAATTTCATAAAATTAAATAAGAGATTTCAAAAAAAGGTGGAATTTCTAAAATAATTTCATTCATTTTTGTGTAAGTCCTGAAAGTTTCATTAAAATCCGACAATTATTTGGTTTTTGCAAGAATTTCCAAATCAAAGTGTCTATCACCGCAAAAAAATAAAAAAGGTTAAATTTTTCTATGCTAATTTATAGTTTAGGTACCAACATGAGATCGCTGGAAAATGAGCATAGCAGAATAATAAAGGCCTTAAACTTGATGAAAACAAACTTTTATCGTCAAAATGTTTATTTTTTCATTAAGAGGAAAGAACAAAGTAATTTTTAATAATTTTTCAAAATTTTTCTGTTTTTATTAGAGCATTCTAACTTTTGATTGAAAAATCTCGTTTCTCAGCATCAGCAGGTGTCCTATTAAATAACATGGCGGATTTTTGTGTATTTTTTTGTTAATGACAGTCATTAATTTTGAAAATCTTGCAAAAATAAAAATAATTGTCGGATTTTCATGAAACTGACGCAAGAAAAACATGATTTTTTTTATTCAAAATTTTGAAAGTTCTGAAAAGGATAAAAAAAATATAATCTAATTATCAAAAAAAAAATCCTTTTGTCTTTCCTCTTCTTAATAATAAAAAAATTTGACGATAAAACTTAGTTTTTATCAAATTTGGGTCATTTTTATTTATTCATCATGTTTAGTTTTTAAATTCATTTTTTGGCGAATATTGGAGGTAAATTGCTTAAAAGAAAAAAAAAAGTCAGTTTAAGAAGATTAAAAAATATATTTACCTCTGTTTCTCGCGTGCCGGGCTAATTGTCTTTCTGGGAAAAGAACTTAAAAGTAGTTAAAAAAAAAAAAACACGAATAAATGTTATCTTTTTTTTTCCTTCTCCATCTCTATAAATAAAAATTAAAAACATTTAAATAAATTCACCAATTTGTCTGTCATTTGTAAGGACCGATAACTCTCCGGTGATAAATGAAATTCGTTCCTATAAAAAAAAAATGAACCATTAATATTTCGTTTCTTTTTTTTTTTTTTTTTTTCAGTTTTTTTCCTTTTTTTTTCTCTCTTCCATAGCGAATGCTGGATTTATACATGGGTTAGTATTAACTGCAACCCAGGGGCCTCAACCTTAGCGGGATCCCCAAGTGCTCTCTAGTGTTGGCCACTCCCCCCGATAAAAATGTAAAAAATAAAGATATAAAAACAGAGGAAATGTGTTCGTTTACAGATTTAATAGGACTCCTTTGAACTAATTTGAACTAATTTTGTTTGTTGAGTCTTCAGGTCACCTTGCCTGGTGAATTTGAATTTTGAATCCTAGAATTTCAGTGTAATACAGGCTCTTCATTCCAGATTAGAAAGTAAGGATAAGAATATTGTAGTGCCACGCCTACATTTCTTCAATTTTGATTGGTCGATAAATACATACTAAAAATAATAGGACAATTTATCGATCGCATTTCACCATATTGAATTTTTTTCCTACACTTTGCTCACAAACAAGTTTTGCTATAAAATCACTGATTGGTCCATTTTTCGTCCAATCGGGTATTTTTAGTGTACATTCAAAATCATATCCTGCGTTTGTGCTGGGAGCCACCCTAGGTAATATAAATATTGGATGCATTCCAAAAAACCAGTAGTAGTAGTAGTAGTTCCAGCACCACAGTAGAGTACAAACCAGAGACAATAGATCTTAACTACTCACTTGTGTTATTCATCCTACTGACTCGACACGTACATACACACAGATACAGAATTTAATTTGATACGCCACCAGTTCTCTGTGGACATACAAAGTTGAATCAACTCTGTAAGTTGCAACACAACTGAACAATTTCCTAAAAGAAATATTCTATTTCAACACTGAACTCTGAACTTTATACTCAGACAACTACTTTGTATTATTATTGAATTTTAATATATATATATTTATTCGTTAAAACAAATTGGTTCTTCATTGTTTTTCCTTGATATTTTAAATATTATGTATGAATGTTAAATGTCTTCTCAACACGCGGCCACATTTATCTATTTAACCACTTCAACATTGGTGACTACCTTCAGCCTTCAGATTAACATTCTACAATATCGTGAACTTGCTAATGAAATAAATTGGATGAATTCGAAAATCATTAAAAATTTTAGTTGAAGTTGTTGAGGTATGTTAATATATATGACTATTTGCAGATGTTTGTTTATTAAGATGAGCTCACGATTTATATTTAACGTAAAAAACCACAAAATATGAAACAAGAAGGAACAAAAATGGTTTTATAACAACAAGATTTTATTTTTTTTGTGTAATGATGTACATGTATAGAGGTTAAGCACCTCGGCGTGGCAAGCTTGTCTCGCTAAAACAGCTACGACTGAGTAGTGAGTTCGATTCTCACTGGGTGTCCCATACTTTCGGCCTTGTGCCACATCTAAGCTACGCTTAGAAAATCATTTGTAGGCACATCGAAGTGGTGTAAGGGTTAACAAGCTTGTCTCGCTAGAACAATTACGACTTGGTAGTGAGTTTGATCCTCACTGGGTGTCCCATACTTTCGGCCCTGTGACACATCTAAGCTACGCTTGGTAAATAACTACATGCATAGAGGTTACTATTTTGTTGATGTTATGTTCCTTTGGCTGAATTAAAGTTTTACTGATGAAATTAAAATATTTTTATCTGAGCTCACAAAAGTTGAATGAATTATAAAGCTGAGAAATGCTGAATAAACTTTTAACTTTATAAGAGTATTTCAAAGAGAAAAGTTCTTGTTTGGAAATGTTTTATATGTTTGTAATGGAGTTTGGAAAATTTCGTACGTACGTTCATGCTGGAATATGTTTTCATTGGCGTTTGACCGCACATGGTCAAGACGCAAATCCTTTAAGGGTTAAAATTTCGCAGGAAAAGAGAAAAGAGAATGAACAAGCTTGTGGCTGTTATTTATAATTAATGTAACCACGTGACAGGCTCACAGAAAAAAGAGCGGGTAAACTTGACTTGGTCACGCGCTGGAAAAATATTTGTACGTGGGCGGAGTGCAACCCCCACTTGTTTGATTATTGACCAATTAAAAGCTGAGATTTCCTGAAAATGTATATTAAGCTGAATAAGCTCTTTGATCCACTTTTTGCGCAAATTTGTCCAAAATTCAACATTGATAAGAAAGTGATATCGGGATGCTAAAAAGTATTTCATGTTTTACACCAAAAAAAAGCATAATCTATTCTAAAAATATATCTTTTTTTATATCAACACGGTGGAGGTGAGCGTACGTAATGAAGCCCCCCCACACACACACACACTAACACGCCAAAATGACTTCTGTTAACTCAATGGCCTAGTTATAGTCTAGAACAGGCGTCACCAAACTACGGCACGCGGGCCGGGTCCGGCTTCCGACGTCATTTCATCCACCCCGGCACTTCACTGAGCTAAATTATAATTATTTATATGGAATTATCAATAGATTGTAGTTAAACTTACTGTGTAGAAAAAATTAAAATAAATGTGTCGGAGTTAGCTCCTCCTTCGTTCCTTAACCCTTCACCAGGGATCTCTCTCTCCTGGCTATAAATACTGGGTGACCTTTCGCCTCGATCTCTCTTTTTCCTCAGGCTTTAGGCATTATACCACCCCGCGTTGATGAGGTGAGGTAATTCTTTTCTCTTCATTTCAGCTAATATCAATATGTGAGCTCTCACCAATACAGCGTTTCGCAAAATCTGGGAACGCACTAAGAACAATACCAATACACGTACGTACGAACACTCTCCACAATACACACACATAATATTCACCACACAAACTCTATATAACTGCCCATGTGCTTGTAACTCGTTGTTAATACATATATTTGTTTATAAATATTTATCGGTCTTCTTTGTCTTTGGACTTAATTAAAGTCCAACATTCTTATGTAGCTGGACCGGCTAGCAGGAAATTTTAACCCACGTGTGTTCTTTATATCTTCACCGCCACGGTCTTCTACAAATGTAAGTAAAATGCCAAAATGTGGCCAATCTGACAGTAATATAAGTTTTAGGAAAATCAGTTGACTAAAAAAATTCGGCAACTTTTGATATCCGAGCACTTTTTGTGTAAAGTACCTGCAATGAAATTTCTAAGAAAATCGATTACGAGCCTACTGCAGCGATTATGTTTTAACTTACATTTCCGTGTTTAAACCGGCTTGAAGAGTGTCGTATATAAAAAGGACTGACTTCAGCGAATTATGAATTTTTGGCCTGAACTTATTATAAAATCTAAAGTATGTAAAGTCAGCACGTGTTGACTGATGAACATTTGAAAGCATTTCTCTTGGTTGGATGCAGCAATACCAAAACAAATATTAATTATATCTTAAAAGGGTAAACTCCAGTTTTACAAATCTCGCTAACCTTTTGGGCTGCTTAGTTTGTGAGATTCATATATGTGTGCACTTGGTGTGATATAACCATTTTATTGCTATTGTCGCCTTCTTGGATAACTTTTTAGTAAATATGTTTGTTGTCTTTATTTTTTGTGGATTCAATGTATTGTATTGAACAAAATGGCTATCCGGCCCACACTCGTCATTCTCTCAGTTATCTGGCCCTCTGTGAAAAAAGTTTGGTAACTCCTGATCTATAATAATGATGATATTTCATCATTCTAAAAATAACCTAGTCATCAATGACAATAGAAAAGAAAAATAAACGACCCTTCCACCACAAGACAGTGAGTACAATAGAATAGAGTAGTGTAGACTAGGGTACTCTGTAGCAGTTGACCAGTAGATAAGCAGTAGTAGCACAGATATTCACGTCTTTGCAAGCACTCCGTGAAGATAGAAAACAAACAAAATTATTGGAACCAAACCATGCCAAACGCCATCCTCAAAAACGAAATTCTCGGAACCAAACCAAGTAAACACTGACTTTTAAACAAGAAACACACTATTTACATTAGTTGGACTATTGTCCTCATCTTTGTCGCTATATTTGTCACAACGTTTCGGCCGTTGTACGCTCCGGCCTTCTTTAGGTGGTTGGAATTTCGAACTGAACCCTTTATTTAGCACTGTGCTCAAGGACACATGGCACAGTGGATAAAGGCGTTGGTTAGATCCAGTGACAGACCCAAAGAGTGTGAGTTCAATACCCAGTTAAGGCAGTGGAGAACTTTCAGAGGGAAAATTAGCAGGAGATAACTGATAACTGACATCCATCAAACATAGCACGTGGAACTAGAACAGTCTACCCCAGGGATCGAAATAAAGGGTTCAGTTCGAAATTCCAACGACCTGAAGAAGGCCGGAGCGTACAACGGCCGAAACGTTGTGACAAATATGGCGACAAAGATGAGGACAATAGTCCGACTAATGTAAATACTGTACATAATACCTCATCTCAGAAATATAGACAGACTCTGAAGAAACACACTGAGAAAATTTTTATACACACCATACCAACATTCTGCCATTCACATCACAAAAGAAAATACAATTTCTTGCTATTTTATGTCAACACCGTGTCTCAACATTTTGTTTCTATCAATTATTGTACGTCTTAACTCATTTCGTTTTCAATATAAAAAAGAGAAAATGATTACTTTAACAACACTTAAATAATATCAAGTCAATGCTAACTTACCTACCTATCATGTTACAGCCTTTTAAGGCCTAAATGCAGCCCTGGCCATGACGTTCAAAATTTTGGTCTAAGGAGGGAAGATGTTTTTGTCTATATCTCTGAAATGAGGTATTATGATTACTTGCATTATTTACATTATTCGGACTGTTGTCCCCATCTTCAAGGAACACGTGTCCTCAAGAATAGGATGTGTCCAGAGGATAAAAACGTTCGGTAAATCCAGTGACTAGATCAAAAGGTTTGTGAGTTCAATACCAGGCCACAGCAGTGGTGAACCGAAATTTAGAGAGTTTAGAGAGTTAAGTTAAAGGGAAATAACCTGAGACATTTGGAAGAGGTATGGCACGTGGAACTAGAACAGTGGATGAAATAAAGGGTTCAGTTCGAAATTTCTGAAGAAGAACCAGCGCGTGCAACGACCGAAACGTTGCGAATATGGCAATGAAGATGAGGATAACAGTCCGAATAATGTAAATAATGGAATATATTTTTCTAAGAAAGGAAAAAAAGAGTTATCTTTTGGAAGGCGGTGTAAAAAGAGAATATTTTAATCGTGTACTAAGTTGACCTCGCTGTTTTGGATTTGGCATTTCAGATGACAGTCGAACGGGAAATTGTCTTCACTCAGTTCAGTGGCTTGTTTTGAAAAAACTTTTGACGACAGGGAATCTCTGAAGATCACGTGTTAAAACAAATTGGAAGGGTAAAATTTAAAAAGTTGATGGTCATGATGATGATGATTAGGGTCACTGCGTACTACCTCCGACCCCCCACCCCCGACCCCTACTCAGGTGGCGAGCCTTAGTGGTGGCCCCGGGAATTGTTTTGTGACTATCGCAATCCTATTAGGATTTGCTTCTTTTCCGCCAACATTGATATATTTTTACAAATCTATTATCTTTTACTTTTCTTAAAGGAGGTTAGTGGAAAATATGTTGAAGCGATCTGTAAAAAGCAAAAAAGGGGAAAAGAAAAAAGGGAAAAAGTAAACAAAGAAAAAGAAAAGAAAAAAAAAATGGGCAACGAATAAGGAACGTGTTTCTATAACTGAAAAGCAAATTAAAAGAAATCGTTGACTTGACGAGAGCAGTATTTTTTTTTTTTAATAAAAAAAACATTTAATTCAAATTAAACGAAGCACAACTCACTATTTTCACCGATTTTGACATAATTCTGGGTTTTTTGTTCTTTTTTCGGGAAATTTTCATTGTAACACCCGAGCGCTAATATCCCTTCAAATTTTTCTCAAATAGTCTTATTTCCGTGCAAATGTATATGCTGAACTCAAATCAACAATTAGATATTGAAGAAACTTGCCTTTTTTGATGTTAACGACCCGAAAAAAATCGGACTTTTTCCTGGTCTTTCGTCAGCCATTACCGGCTTATTGATAAGTAATTAAGTGCTGAATTATGTCGGTGGACGTATACAATTTGGGCCTATTTACTCCCTTCACAGTAATTCCTTGTAGTTAACTTTCAAATTAGGGTTAGGTGGGGTTTTTTTTTTGGGGGGGGGTTATTCTTTTATTTATTTTTTTTTTTTTAAAGAAGAAAGTTAACTTTCAAATTAGGGTTAGGTGTTTTTTTTCTTTTGTTATTCTTTTATTTGTCGATGTTTACATATATTTGAAAGTTAACTTTCTTCTTAAATTAAGTACAAAAAAATCGCTTTACGGAAGCGCGTACTAATTTCTGGAAGAAAATAGTTCAGCAGTAAATGACGCTCGGGTGTTAAAATGAAAATTTACCCTTTTTTCATCAAAATCCGCAAATTCTAGATCATGCAAAGCGTCGAAAAAAAAACACGATATAAAATTCATTATTTTTTATCCGTAATGTTGAATGTGTTAAAATTATTCAACTTTTTAACAAGAAAAATCTCTAGTTGATGCTAAAAATTGTCGAAAAACATTGTTCCTTTATTTAAGATGGAATGATCTATTTGACCTGTCTCTAATTTGTATTTAGATAAATTGGATTTATTTTCCAATTTTTCTAGGTGAATTCTTCACCTATATTGCATATGATCGATTATTGTAAATAATTAGGTTAGAATAAAATTTGTATTTTATATGAACACTAACTTATGAAAATTGAGATGTAGTAGAATGGGGCTCTGTATCAAAGATAAGTAGGGGCCCACGAAACCCTTGCACAAGGCCTGAGAGGGTTTATTACTTATGATTAAAGTCTTAGTGATCCAAGACAACATTGGAGTGAAATATTTGTGAACACCCTGAATCGAAGCCTATCTCTACGGAGTGGGTTATCCGATCAGAAGGTATTTCTAACCGAACCTCACCTTATCAAATGATCTATTCATGACATGTGTCTAATTTGGATTTAGATAAATTGTATTTATTTTCAATTTTTCTAGTTGAATTTTTATTGCATTGGATCTATTATTGTACATGATTAGGTTACAATTAAATTTTCATTTTATATGAAAAGAACAAGACAAGTGATATGTAGTAAAACAGGACAGGGGTGGGGCATATCATAGTTTTTTTTTTGGGGGGGGGCAAGAGACCTTTGCACCGGCCCTGATGATGACCATGATTTTTTTCATTTTGTGCAGGTAATTTGATTGAAATTTCTAGGGCACATAATGAGGAAAGGGGGCTTGGAAAATGTGATACTCACAGGACAAATTGAAGGCAAGAGGGACAGAAGAAAACAACGTATAAGTTATTTAGTGAGCTAAAGTAAATGGATGGCGAAACCGGGTTTAGGAGAGATAACAAAAAGACAAAATTTGTTAAGAGCTACAAAGGACAGGAAATTGTGGAGAGCCATGATCGCCAACGTCCTGATGGGACACGATACATAGGAGAAGAATCTGATTGGCCGATGGTACCTAAAAAACGAAAAACTCATTTTAAATAATTGAAATGCATTCTTTGAACTTAAATTTCGGTTTTATTTAAAAGATAATACCCTACCGAATTCAAATAAAAAAATTCGTTTATAAATAAAGTTTCTAGCCATTTTTAAAACATTTGCCCGTTCACTGAACCCTCATCGACTAATTGAATCGCCATTATAGACGAAAATGTAAACAAATTTATAAATCCAATATTTATCCTAAAGATATATTTCAAAATCATTTAGTAAATTTAATGATTAATTAAGTGGATTTTGTAAATGTAATGATTAAAATTAGCTTAAAACCTGATGAAAATAACGTTTATTTATGCACGGTAGCCTGTGGGGTCAGAAGTTACAATTAAAAAATGTATAATTACACCCCTGACTTAAAAAAAGCTCGTAAAAATTATAATTAAAGGAATACGGAACCCCAAAAGTGCAATGATCAATACATCACTATTTACGTTTAAAAATAAATTATCTTTAACCTTATATAACCAATAGTTTAAGAATATAACTTATTATTCTATACGATTTCATCAAACTTAACAGAATCAATAGATTTATTTTTATACGACATTAGAAGTAGTTTTTGTTTTTGTTAAATGACACTTTTGAGTCTAATGCAGTGATTCTCCAAATCTTTTCTCTGGGCTGAATTTTCCGAATCAAAATTTACTCGCGCCCCACCAAATTTTATGCGATAAAAAGTAAATTTAAAAATAAATAAAAAGAGAGCGGGTTGAAGGGAGATAACCGCGGATTCAAAGTCAGAACATTATTATTGATAACTCTCTCCTCCAATTTGCAGACCCCAGTTACTATATTCTTAATCATTTCGCGTCAAGGTGTAAAATTTCACGAGTTTTGTTTTGGATTCGCTTTTGCGTGTGTCTTAAGCAAAGTTTGTAAATTCGAGTCTTTTTTAATCTCTAACAAAATCAATGAGTCATTGCTTAGCATTTGAATTTTAAATCTAGATCTTGTTTTTGTTCATTCCACTATAACATCTGTATAAGCTTTGTGAAATGGGTGAAAAGAGAGGGGATATTACTTTTAATATTTACCCACGGGAAAAAGGGGTCGGTCTGTGGTGTATTTTATGTTTTTGGTGAGATCGTATAGTATCCTCAATATGCCCTACCGCTGTGGGCTTGTGACGTTCGTCTTTACCCCGGCCTACATAGCAATTGACGTGGGTTGACAAGTCTTGCCTCTCACGGGTGCTCAAATAGCAAATGGCTTGTGCAGACACGTCTTGCCTCAGCGAGGAGTAGACAACTAACTCTGGACACTCTATGTATTGACGTCGCTCACCGGCCGTCATGTGACACTCGTGACTTCACCCCAACCAAAGGAAGATAATTGCATTTTGCTTTCCCTAAATTACCAAGTGTCCCATAGTTTATTTATATCGAAATTAGCCACCGATGATTATTTGCCTGTGACCAAACCTGGCTAGTGAGACTAGGTTTCGCCCCAAAACGTTTATAAAGAAAATAATTAAAATATTAATATATATATATATATATATATATATATATATATATATATATATATATATATATATCGTGACTTCATCCCAACCAAAGGGAGATAATAAAATAAAATCCATAATATTGAAATTGTTTTATAAAGAAAATAATTAAAATATTGATATAAAAACTATTTACTGTTGTCCTTATTTTTATTGTATATAGTGTAAATAGTCACATTACTTCATCTCACAAGTGTAGACAGAGAAACTATTTTACTAATAAAAAAAAGTTAATATTAAAATTGCCGTAGCTAGGTCAACTACTTTATTTACATATCAAAAGAATCCACTGATATCACCTGAAGAGCGTCTCTGCATCTGGAGGATAGCAGACCGTCTGCTAGGTCTAGATTCTCCCGGGTGTTTAAATAGACAACAACTGACTCTGGTCACTCTTTGAACTGACGTCGCTCACCAGCCGTCACACGTACCTCGTGACTTCATCCCAACCAAAGGGAGATAATCGCCTTTTGTTTCCCTAAATGACCAAGAGTCCATTCAGTTTATTGATTTCGAAGTTCGCCATCGGTGACTATTTGCCTGTGACCGAATCAGGCCATTGTGACAAGGTTTCGCCCCAAAACTTCAATATCCCTTCGTCTATCCTCATCACGTTTGTGTTAGGGGCAAATTCCGCGGATCTTTCGAAACAAAGTAAGCGCAGCAAACAATGACCGAGCCACATTGTTGGACCAGAAACATTAATTTTAATAAAACCGATAGTATTGAAAACTGCATTAGAAAGAAAATAATTAAAATGCTAGAATTATGTACAAATCAATATAGAAACCGTTTCAATAATAAATAAAAAAAGATAATATTAAAATTCTCGCTGCTGGTTCAACTACGTATTTACATATCAGAAGAAGTGACTGAAATCGTGTGAAGAGAGAATCTGCATCTGGTGTTTAGCAGGACATCTTTTAGGCCAACCCGCTGATTCACCTGACTTCTCGGAATATCCTGAGTAACATTGAGTTTAAAGTCAATTTCGGCAACATCTGGGGTGAGTTATTTGCTACTGTTATGAATTTGGTCAAGAACATAAATCAATCAAATTTATATTTTTAATAAAAAAATATTTTAAGTTTTCTTGTCATCTTATAAAATTATTTGATGAAAATATCTCATTGATTTATGGCTGCCTTTGATATAATTGCCTTGAGGTCATCTTGTGGCTGACCTCAGGTTGGAAATCTTTCATATTAACATTCTTTTTCTGTACGTGAAAAGAGGGGGTAATTATTGCGGGCGGCCATCTTTTATTGCTGTCTGAAGTCTGGTAATCAAATTAGAAAGAAAGAAAAAGAAAGACTTTCTTTTCATTTGATATTTCCATTCTTGATTCTTTGGGGTTCAAGAATCCTAACGATTAATCTCCACCCACTCTAAATTACCCCCCCCACTCTACCTTCAAATATAAACGTCTTCTTTATTTGAAGTTAAAAGTCGAATTCTCATCAAATGGGGCCCAACTCGACAATCAAAGTTTTCCACTTCAGAAAGTTAATCAATATTTAGGAGTTACAAACTTGAAAAACCGCAAAACAATTCCCAAAACAAAATCGTATTTAAACTCTTCATTCTTGAGCCAAAAATAAAAAACTGACCATTATTATTATTATTATTATTATTATTATTATTATTATTATTATTATTATTATCCTTTTTGCAACAACAGTGAATAAAATCTCAAATCAACAACGGAGTGGGGGAAAAGATTACGGTTCCTGATAATTTGGTCAGGTGTCGAGAGAGTGTATTCTTCAAGTTTAAATTTTAAGAGAGCTAAGACGACATTGCGGTGGTGGGACATTAAATATTTATCAACACCTGTAATTAGAGACCATCTCTGCGGAGTCGGTTAACCGAACTGGGAGTTATGCATTACTTTTATTAAAACCTATCTCCATATCGAGCACATTTTGTTATACTATTTAACCCTTACCTGGGGGAAAGTGGATTCATAGCTTTCCCAACGACATTTGCACGTAAGTGAATATAACGAACCAGACTGGAATTGGATTTTGCTTCTCCGATTAACAATTCCGAGCTGTTATCCATGAATATTAAGAATTGAATTTCAAGTGAGTGTATTCTTCAAGTTTAAAGTATTTTATAATATTTTAAAATGTCAAATGATACTAATTGATAATGATATGAATTTAGAAACTTTTAACTTAATATAATTTCTTTTTACCAAATAATTTGACTCGATTAATTACTCAAATTAACCCCTCAAAGATGGAGGTGCCGAAGGATCATTTATGGCACATAACTCTTTATAAGTTTGAAAAAGGGGAACTCTTCAGTCCAAGAGACTCAAAATATTCACTCAACTGATGGAGAAGAGGCTGTATACTTCAAGTTTAAATTCCAAGAGATCCAAGACGACATTAGAGTGGGAAGTTAAATATTTATTCACCTCCATAATCAGAGACCAGCACTGCGGAATCGATTACCTGATCAGAAGGTGTTTCTAACTGGTCCTCACCTGCAAGGTTATGCATTGCTTTTAGCAAAAGCTGTCACCATATTACAAACATTTGACTGTAATGCATGTACCTCATGAATTGTCTGAAGTCAACCGCTAATCCAGAGCTGACATTTCTTCTCTTCATTGTCGTGAACTCATCTCACCCTTTTTGAACTGGTGATGAAAAATGGATTTTTAGTCAAAAATGTTAAACGTCGTGGTAACGAAGAAAAAGCTCAAACATAAGCGAGAAGGAACTTCATGCGGAGAAGGTTCTTCTCTCAATGTAGCAGGATTGCCAAAGAATAATTCACTTTGACTTGCTACCAACAAATGCAATAATCAAGGATCAAGTGCACTGTCAGCCATTAGAGCGTCTGAACGCGGCTTTGTATAAAAAAAGACTTGTTTTAATGAATCCAAAAGGAATAGTGATCCATCAGGACAATATACGACCCCACACTGCAAAAATCATATCCCAGAAGATTGAAGAACTTGGTTAGGAAAGAATACCTCATCTACCGTTATTTTCCAGACCTTGTTCATTCAGATTACCATTTGTTCCGTAGTTTACAGAATCATTTGGATGGATTAACACTCAGATACCATGAGGAAGTCGAAAATGATATTTCAGAGTTCTACTCTTCGAAACCAAAAGAGTTTATTATTAGGGGAATTAAAAAGCAAGCAGATAGAAGGAAGTCATATATAATCATAGAAACTACATTGATGAATAAATTTCAATAAAATGTAAGATTTGATCATTCGTTTTTTATTATTCAAAATCCAGGCAGAACTTATGGGAGGACTGATATATTTGGGCATTCTCTTCGAACTATTCTATCCAATTTATCCCATACTAATTCATTGGGTTTGGTTTGATTTTACGGTATATCAACCTCAATGGGTCGCAGTTGACAGTTGATAGAATGCCATGAACAAGAAATGCGAAAAAAGAAACTATCAGCATAGCACTAGCAATTTCAACAATAAAATATTGGAACCTAACAGCCAATCTAGCGCTACAATTAATTTCTTGCTTCCCTGACGTCAAAAATCTAAATACAACATGAATCCCCATCTTATGTCTTCCTGAAACCTTTTTTGTAATCATTTAATCTCAAAGAAGGCAATAAAGCCACTAAGATACAAAGGGGTTACTGAATTTGAAAGAATATGAGAAAAAGAAAAACATTATTAAGGAGATAGAACAATAAAAGAAGAGGAAATAAGAAGGCAGAAGATAACAATTGACATTGCATTTAAATTTTAATCGTTTCTCTCCAACCAAGGCAATAAAGCCACTAAGACGCAAGGGGGTTACTGAGTGTGAAAGAATGTGAGAAAAAGAAAAAAAAAACATTATTAAGGAGAAAAAACAATAAAAGAAGAGGAATTAAGAAGACAGAAGATAACGATTGACATTGTATTTAAATTTTAATCATTTCGCTCCAAGCAAGGCAATAAAGCCACTAAGACGCAAAGGTTACTGAAGGTGAAAGAATAGAAGAAAAAGAAAAAAAACATTATTAAACAGAGAACTTTCGCGTGAAAATCTTCCGATTTGTCAGTCATAAATCGAAAGAAACATGATCGCCCAAGAATGTATCGAGTATGGCACTAAACTGATTCTTCTTGACTATTCTGAATTGATGACTATCTGTCACTATGTTTTAATAATTAAGAATTATAACATTTAAAAAGGCAATTTCAAGTGGTGTTTGCCACCATAATTAAAATAATCAAAGAAATGGGTCCATTTTAATCTTTTATTTTGTAGTGGCGCGCAAAGGAGCGCTATTATACACAATAAAAATGTCTGTGTAAATTTCCTTTGTCTTGTGACTCTATTAGATCTGAGAATTATTACATAAATCATACATTAAACACTTTTGACAACTGTTTTGAAGCATCATCTTTGAAGATAAAAATGTACTTATTTAAAATGTGCACATCATTTCGAAACATGCTTGCACCTACTGCGTCATTACGATATACTACAATGTTCCATAGCTGACATTCCACTGCACATTTCCTCCTTCCAGATTAAAGAATGGCGAATGTGCATGCCAAATTCAGTCATGATTTTCACAAAAGTAAAATTATCACATCAAACACAAAATAGGTTCATGCATATAACCACTTTAGTCACTAATCTGTCTTGCATGTGCTACCAACTTAATCACCAAATTGTCCCACACGCACTTGGTCAACAGATCCCTACACGCAACTACCCCAGTTGCCTGTCCCACACTCGTATTAAAAATTCGATCAACAATCCCACACATACAACTTACGCACAAATCACACATATTACCAACTGTTTTAGTAGTTTGCCTCACACAGCTACCTCAGTCAGCCAACTGTCCCACACATATATTACCAACTCAGTAAACTGTCCCACAAAGTTACCTCATTTGCTCAAATATCCTCCAAACACAAATACTCCAGTCACCAAACTGTTCCACACACAGCTACCTCATTTGCTCAACTGTCCTCACACAAAAATTCACTTGATCAACTGTCCCACGTATATTTAGAAGTCAACAGCCCCCGACATGCAACTCAGTTACCCAACTGTCCTACACTTGCATTACCAACACAGTAAAATGTCTCACACCCAGCTACTTCATTCGCTCAACCACTCTCCACACACAAATACCTCACTCGCCCTAAACTCTCTTACAGTTACCTCATTTCCTCAATTGTACCACACTCATTACACAGTCTTCCACACGAAACTACCGCAGACACTCAACTGTGACCCACACATTAGCATCTCAGTAAACTGTCCCACACACAACTAGTTGCTTCGTTCAACTGTCCTCCACGCGCATCTACCTCATCAGCTCAACTATCCGCCACACACAAATACCTTATTTGCTCAACTCTTCTCCACACACAAATACCTTATTTGCTCAACTTTCCTCCACATACAAATACCTCATTCGCTCAACTGTCCTCCACACACAAATACCTTATTCAATCAACTGTTCTCCAGACACAAATACCTCATTTGCTCAACTGACTTACACACAAAGACCCTAATTCGCTCAACATTCCTCCACACACAAATAACTCATTCGCTCAACTGCCCCCGACACACAAATATTGCATTTACGCAACTGTCCTCCACGCGCAAATACCTCACTCACCCAAGTCTCCCATATATATTACCACCTTGTCAACAGTCCCCCACACGCAAGTATATCAGCCTGCCAAGTGCTGTAAACACATTACCAACTTGTTCAACTGTTCCCCACATGCAACTACTTTGACCATCAAACATGGTTAGAAAGTCACCTTTTTACACAAAAATTGGTATTTGTATAAAATTTGTTACAATAGAATCATCAGGAAATTTGAAACAAGACGAAACATTCTTAATTTGTCTGATCACTGTCTTAATCTAGTAGTTCATTGATAGTAACCTTTTGATACGATGGCAACGATAGTAGGTCATTGATAATAGTTCATTGATAAATTATTCATTGATAATAGTTCATTGATAAATTGCTCATATTCGTAATGCTTTTGAAATACTGCTGATCTATGTTGCACACCGCGACGAAGTATTTTTAGAGCTTCTCGCATTTGACTATTAGAAGGGGGAACTTCAGAAATTTCTTCTTCCAGACTTGATTCATTTTCTACTTCTAATTTGCAGTCGACATCGGTAACCGCTTGACGTGTTTCCGATGTTGCCACTTCAGCTTTGTCAACAGCCAACCAATTCTCAAATTTTTCTTTTGACACATAATCCGGGGTCCTATCAATAATTTCATTTGTCATAAGCTCCAAGTCTTCGCTATCCGAATTTTCTGTGTTTGTTTTACAAAATCCAGCTTTTCTAAAACAGTTTTCAATCATCTTTTCCGAGACTTGCTGCCATGACATCGCTAACAGATGCAGTGCATCCAGAAGAGAAATTTGTTTGGCAATTTCATTTGCATTAAAAGAAGCATTTTGTATAATGTCAAGTTCGGATAAAATTCTTGTACAAAGTTCTCTTCGATAACAAGTCTTTAAGGCGAATGCGATGCCTTGGTTACAAATTTGGTTTAACGATGCCCTGTTTGAAGGTAAGGAAATGAGTTTGATGTTCTTCAATGGCAAATTAGTTGCGCGTACTATACAATTGCCAATTAACAAGACAATCTTTTGTTTTAATTCTTTATCCCATTTAAGTAACCAAGTGTTAAAAATGACAGTCGTCATTGATGCGTTTACACTTGAATAGTAATGTACAGGTAGACATTTAACACCTCTAAAACACCTGGGATTCTTACTTTTCCCTATCACGAGAAGCCCTCGTCTTTGACCTGCCATATTGGCACAACAAAGAACCGTCACTCGTTCTCCTGAAGATTTATATCCTTTGGTGACTTCCCTTTGAGACGAATAACTATCTTCGGGTAAGGCATGAAAGTAAATCCCAGTTTCGTCTGCATTGTAAATATTCTCGGGAGAATACTCAGCAATAATCTTCGGCCATTTTGTATTAATCCACATCTCATTTGATAAAACATCGCTGCATTTCCGATTTCCGCGTTTGTAGACGATATTTTCCCGTTTTTTCCACCTGTGAAACCAACCATCCGTCGCTGTGAAGTTTTCCTTTCCCATTTCCTTAGCAAACTCTTCCGCTTTCTGGCGTATCAACGTTCCATTAATCGAACTATTCTTTTCACGAACACTGCCGAACCAAATCTTCAGCGCCGCTTCAACTTGACTGTCTTTACCAGATCGAACCCTTTTGCGATCGATGTTAACATTATTAAGAGCGGATTTTTCAATGGCCGATCTGTTTTTTAAAATCTTACACAATAATGGCTGGGAAATCTTTAGGTGCACAGCAGCACGGCGCTGGCTCATTTTGGGCAATTTATCATAGAACTCTAAGATCTCAAGCTTTTCTTGAAAAGACAAATCTTTGCGTTTCTTACTCCTTTCTGTCATTATGGCGAGGGGAGTTCTCTCGTAGTGAGGGGAGTTCTCTTACAGTAAGGAGAGTTTTTTTTAAATCTTAGAGTGAAGAGAATTCTCTTAAATCTTATAGTGAGGGGATTTTTTTAAATCTTATAGTGGAGTTCTCTCGTAGTGAGAGGAGTTCTTTTAAATGTCATAGTGTGAGGAGTTCTCTTATAGTGAGGGGAGTTCTCTTAAAACTTATAGTGAGGGGAGTTTTTAAATCTTTGAGTAGAGTTCTCTCGTGGTGAGGGAAGTTCTCTCGTAGTGAGAGGAGTTCTTTTAAATGTCATAGTGTGAGGAGTTTTCTTATCGTGAGGGGAGTTCGCTTAAAACTTATAGTGAGGGGAATTCTCTTGAACCTTGTAGTGAAGTGAGTTTTTTTTTAAATCTTATAGTTAGTGGAGTTCACTTGTAGTGTGGGGAGTTCTCTTAAAGCTTATAGTGAAGGGAGTTTTTTAAATCTTATAGTGGAGTTCTCTCGCAGTGAAAGGAGTTCTTTTAAATGTCATAGTGTGAGGAGTTTTCTTATCGTGAGGGGAGTTCTCTTAAAACTTATAGTGAGGGGAGTTTTTTTAAATCTTAGAGTGAGTGGAATTCTCTCATAGTGAGGGGAGTTCTTTTAAATGTCACAATGTGGGGAGTTCTCTTATAGTGAGGGGAGTTCTCTTAAATTTTATTATGAGTGGAGATTTTTGAATCTTGGAGTGAGGAGAGATTTTTAAATCTTAGATTGAGGGGAATTCTCCTATATTTTATAGTGAGGGGAGTTCTTTTAAATCTTATAGTGAATGGAGTTCTATCATAGTGAGGGGAGTTCTTTTAAATGTCATGGTGTAGGGAGTTCTCTTATAGGGAGGGGAGTTCTTTTAAGGGAACTTCATTTAAATCTTATAGTGTGGGGAGTTCTTTTACATACAGTTTAGATTAATATTTTGATAACAATATCAGGAACTTTGATCATAATAAGCAGATAAATTCTAAGTCATTTCAAACAATGTTTGTGAGCAACTGATTTTAATAACAACGTACAAAACAAAGTTTATAATAAGTGGATAAATTTCCAGTCATTTTAAATAAAATGCTTGGAAGAAATTGATTTTGATAACAATATCCAAAATGTTGATTATAACGTGTCACTGCCATCACTGGAGTTTGAACACAGATCCCCAGTGAGCAAACAGAAGTGATTCCATTTCTAATAAGTAGACCGTGTGATGGTAAAGGAAATGTATATATGGGAATTAGTGTGGCGTCTAATTGATCCCTATTTCTATTCTATCCTCTATTACTATACTGATCCCTATTTCTACACTATCCTCTATCTCACTATTCACTACACTATTTCTGTATTTGGATCACTATTTGGTGGTTATTATTCGGTTGAGTATTATTGAGCAAGTATTATTTATTGCGAGTGGTATTCAAAGGTGTGTGACACCAGTATTGTTCTACGATATTACTATAGTTGTATCTGCAATTACAAAGTCTCTACTACAATGAGCATTATGAAAGTGGTGACAAGTGTTTGTTGACATCACAAAAATATGCAAATAAGTTTTAAGTCATTTTAAACAAAGTGTTTGAGAGCAATTGATTTTCATAACAATGAGCATTTGATGACATTATCATTGATTACAATATAGAGTTTCCTCTGCATCAAGACTGGTGTCCAATTCAAGGCATAAACTGAAAGAGAAAAAAAAGACAAGAAATCATTTACAATATAAGAAAATGCATGAAATATTACGAACTAGTAAAAAAAAACAAATTAAAAGCATGTTTCTTTAATACCATTTTCAAAATCATGAAAACAATATTTGGCAAACGTGGACCTTTGTGCTTGTAATAAGATGAAATATCATAAGGATAGTTTTTCACTTGACACTGCTATTATTTTAACTACCTTCACTCCTCAGCAATGTTTATTTTTCTAAAATGCGATGATTAGAATTTTAATAAAACCTAAACATATAAAAGTAAATTTATACATTTTCTTTGTTCTTGAGAATTGACAACAAAAATAAGAAACAATATTTATTAGATTATTTATTTACAAGAATAATTTGATATTTACAATATTCTAAAAACTGATACAATTAGAATTAATGCAATGCAATATTTATCATTTACCAATTTATAAAGAAATAAATATGAAAACAATTTTTTATTCATAAATTATAATTATAATTTTATAAATAAAATATAATATATTATATATAATATAAATAAAATATAAATAAATAAATCATTTTTATAAAATTTATAAACATTTACTAAATTATTAAAATATGTGAACCAACTTTAAGGAAATCCTTATTATTTACCATTTTATAAAGTTTGAATCAACTGGCAATTATCTGATGTTTTGCCAACCATTCCAATAAGCAATATGTAAATAAACAATTTAATAAATAAAAAGTGTTTATTATTTTTGTTATCAATTCACAAGAACAAAGAAAATCTATAAATTTAGTTTCATATGTTTAGGTTTTATTCCAATACTAATCATCACTTTTTAAAGGAATAAACATTGCCAAGGTGTGGAGGTAGTTAAAATAATAGCAGCGTCAAGGGAAGAAGTGTCCTTTTGTAATTTTAAACATTCTGAAAGTAAAACAACTACGCTGATGTGACCAACAGACAATTTGCCAAATGACCTAATACCTTGGACAAGGAAAAATCTCAAACAAGGAAAAACAAAAGAAAAAAGAAAGAACAAAAGACAAACACCTACGTACACAGTAAAGTGCTTAATGCTCAGGCTAGCCAGACAGAGCAAAAAACACTCTACAACACCAAAGAACAGACTGAGTCATTACTTGGTTGTCATGCTCTCTCAATTACATGTATCTATATAATAAATGAGTGTGTCACTGTGTCACACATTTTCAATTCAAGGGACATGACTCTCAATAGCTCATCTTCTTCTATATAATAAATATGAATATCAGTGTGTTACACTTTTTCAACTTTACTCTTAGAGGCCATAGCCCAATATATTAAACTATTTTCGAATCAGGTCAATTCTGTGAGTAAATTATAAACAATCTCGGCCAGATCCGGATCTGCAATCCTGAAATTTTGGATCCCCAAGTTTTCATTACTGTTTTCAGTGATTTTTTGCAACAAATTCTTTGCACAATAACAAATTTTATAACTGGAAAATAAATTTGGGAATAATCAAAATTAATTGCAAAATCCAGCAAAGGTCACCCATGAAATAAAAATAATTGGTTGTATAGAAAGTAAGAACCTACGTACATCAAATTAAATTAAGTGTCGACATTATCATTGAACTTTTAAAAGGTAAGCTTAAATATTAATTCAATGCTTAAATGCAGCGATTAATTTTGAGTTCTTACTGAATGCCACTTTATAGGGTGGCTTTTATATATATATATATATATATATATATATATATATATATATATATATATATATATATATATATATATCATAATTAATTCATAGAGTCCAGATGAATCCTCAACAGGATGAGTCACACGACGGAATTTATGAAGAGCTGGTGCTATATCAAGGAGTCTGGTTTGTTACCTCTCCATCACCGAGACACATTGGTCCAGTGGGTATGACACTTGCATGATATCATAACGTTCAGGGTTCAATCCTTGGTAGTGGATGCACACTGCTGATGAGTCCCAAAATAAGATGAAATGGCTGTCCAGTGCTTTCTGCATTTTATTGGGGGTTCTTTTAGACTCACTGAATTAATTATGATTATACAAATCCCCCTTAATTAATATATATATATATATATATATATATATATATATATATATATATATATATATATATGCAGAGAAAGCCCCAATAACGAGAAGCTGATAATCCTCAATCCAATGCACTGGGCAGGTCACTTGGTGCACATGGATGACTCAAGGTTGCCTAATCATTGCCTTTTGTGGTGAACTATCTGCAGGCAAGCATCCCCAACACAAAGCTAGAAAACGCTTTAAAGATTGTATTAAAACCAATCTCAAACCTCTTGGGATATCAGTTGTTACCTGGAAACTGGAGGCTGAATGCTGACCTTCATGGAGAACAACAGTTCATCAAGGTTGTAACCAGTTTGATAGAACATGCTACAGTTAAGCGCAAAGGTAATCACGAATTACTAGCTTCAACCTTAACCTTATAGTATGTATGTAGTTTATGTGGTAATTTTGCTCTTTCAAAGGCGGGCCTTCAAAGTCACCTTCATCCGACTCGATCCACTGAAAGAAGCTGACAATCAATCCTTGTGCATTCATGTACACTCTGCCATAAAGTATGCAAGTCAGCTTCTGGATTAACAAGAAACACTAGAATTCATGTTGATGCTGTGCCTGTTCGGCTTGGAGATCTCCATTTCAGGTGCAACACTTGTGCAAAAGCTTGTAAAAGTAAGGCTGAACTTTCATGGTCGGTGAGTCTAAAACTTATAAAACAAAAAAAGTAAGAAATTTGTTGTGGGGATGGTCTTCTTTTGTCAAGAAGTGACAATCACAATATATATATATATATATATATATTTCAAGTATAGGTGCAGTTCAATTTATAATTACATGAATCATTCATACAAAAAACAAATATAGAGGTTAATGATTTAAATGACAAGAATACATCTTCGCAAACAATTTCAATAAGGTACACCAACCTCGAACCTGTATATGAATGATATGATCCCTGTTTATAAATTCCAGTTTCATAAGATCTTTTTATGAATGATTCATGTAATTATAAATTGAACTGCACCTTATATTGAAATTAAAATAACTGATCCAACTTGCAACTTTCGGATAATAAGTGTGACATTTCTGTAATTATTGAACAATATAGTTCATGCCACTTTGACGGAAAACCTACCAGTAAAAAAGAATTCTCTTATTACCATATTAGTACAAAAACGCACAACCTTCAAATTTAAAATTCAAACTCAGCGTTGCGACCACACGTTCCAAAACAAAAAAGCATTTTTTTGGATTACATCTCTATTTTTGTTGTCCTCTTATTACCGAGAAGCAAAAAACAAGAACAAATCTATTTCCATACCTGAGGATGTCTGTAGGAACAGACGAAAGCTTGCAAAAACTAAAAAAGACCTTATGAAACTGGAATTTATAAACAGGGATCATATCATTCATATACATATTCGGTGTTAGTGTAACTTATTGAAATTGTTTGCGAAGATATATTCTCACCATTTAAATCATTCACCTCTATATTTATTTTTTGTATGAATGATTCATGTAATTATACATCTATATATATCTATATATACATCTATATATATAGATACATATACATATATATATATATAGAATGATAGTAAAGAAAGATTATCCACATATGTGTCTTATATGTAGATATAATAGATGAGTGAAAGATTTTTGAGAGATAAAAAGACAAAAAAAAATAATAATATTGATAATAAAAATAAAATATTTCTTGTATATTAGTCGGCCTTTTGACCAAATGAAAGCACATGATGGGAAAGATTTTAAAAGTCAGAATTTTTGGACATGACTATGTTCTTTCTTAATAAAACGAGAAATAAAAATATGAAGTGGAACTTTTGGCTGGGTGCAGGTCTTTCTCACGTGTTATATTACCAAAGATAGATCTGATAGGTTGTAGAGGGTTTTTTGTGAATCTATTTTAAAAATGTATTTTAACTTAGACTTTTAGTCTCGTTATCATTTAAATGAAGACGCAAAAAGCTCAAATCTAATTTTATATATATATATATATATATATATATACATATATGTAAATAAATTTAAAAAGATTAAAATTAAAGGTTAACTAATATTAAGGATTAAAAAAAAAAATTGAAAAAAAATTGGAAATAAATTTATTCAAACAACAGCCCCCCTTAAAGAATGGATAATTCCAAGAAAGTTTGAAGTCGAGGAAAACAACATCAAAAAATGATACTTACAGTTAAGTAATTTTTCTGTATATAATATTATACATATATATATATATATATATATATATATATATATATATATATATATATGTATATATTAATAAATACACATGTACCTACGTTTGGTGTGTGACTTAAGTTTCGTTGGTTACCCAACTCGTCAGGCACAAGATATAGCTTATTGTTTATTTTAAAAAATATACAAATGCTCATGGGATGGACACTGGTTCATAGTTCAAAATTAAAATAGCACTAAAATTGTACTAAAGCAATACTGGGGTTTAAGTGCAGGAAATGAGGTGCAGGTATGAGTCAATAATGAAAAAAAATGGAATTGAAACATGTTTATAAATTTAAAATTTGAAAGAAGGATGCAGCTCTTAAGCTACGTTTGACTGGTTAAAGGGAGATAATCGGTGTATGTCCTAAAATGAGGGCAAACAGAAAATTAAATTTTGATGAAAAGTAAGTTATCCAGGATTACAATAATTTAAGAGAAACATCTTTCTATGCACTCATTCCACTTATTAAGTAGATTTGAGTTATTCATATTTTTTTAGGATGAATATTTTTTTCTATTAAGCATAAATTGCACGTTTCCCCCCACCTTGCATGGAAATGTATTGATTTTACCAACCAATACCCAATTTACTTCGGGTGTGTAGCTATCTGTTTTAGTACCCCAATAAAACTTAGAGAGTGCTGTTGCATTTGCATATCTTTTGTTGTCATGGGTCATTTTATGATGATAAAAAAGTTTTTTTTTCAATTATTAGCATTTGACCTGAAATAAGATTTAATTTGGACAATCTGCGTGATGCTGGCCTTATAAATAAACTCCTTTATACATACATTTGCTATTCAAAGGACAGATGTTCTCTTTACAGCAATTGCATTTTTGATCATCATAGTTACTGTTGTTATTAGTGTTGCTTAAATATTTGTTTAGGGTTACACTATTATGCTGGGATATATATAGGTCAAGGTTTCTAGTGTAGCTGTAACTAACTTAAATGTTGTTTTTGCTGAAAATCTTTTCTGAGAAAAAGTTATGGTTAAAGTGTTTGTGTAGTAATTTAAGGAAGATTTTGCCGATGTTGGTCCTGGCATTACTGTTATAAAATGGGTTAAACCAAATTATGTTGTTTTCTATTCCTACGTTTACTATTGGTATTTGCATTAGTATTTGGGACATACTTTACTTTAATATTGTGCCTACTTGGTTTTCAATTTGTTAATTACTGGAGTTTAGTAGAGAGTCTATGTTAGACAGATACGTGCTGGTCTATTAAGGTTAACTGGTGGGTGGCTAGAATCTTTACTAATGTAAATAATAATGGTTATAACGTTCTTTATTACAAGGTATGTGCACTTCTCTGGATAGATTGAAAGTAGTGTCAAGAAAGTTGATCACCTTAGCGCTACTGATAGTGTTGATATTAAGTTCGTGATCCTTAAAGAATTTAATTAGTTGTTTCCCGAGCCGGTTGGTTTGCTGTGGATTAGTCTTGCATAGAAGTATAATTCCGTCATTTCTGTTCAAGCCAGTGGTCTCACTGTCGAAAGTATACATGAGCCTCCATAATAGAAGTATGCTGAATAATTCACAAGCTTTCGCAGAGTCAAATGCTCCCATCACGACAGAGAAATTAGGGATGTCTTTTTTGGTTCACAAAGAACCATCGTGATGTAGAATAGGGTTTAGGGTTTAGGTAATGATGCTAATATCCTTACTGGTGATGGTGCAATAATTCTTGGCCAGGGTTATAGCAACCATTAATAGATCTTCAGTGATCAATGAGTAAAACTTGGAGATATTAAATACAGATTTCTTCGCTCTGTCTAACGATATCAAGCACTATGATGTCTACACCTCCTAGCAAAATTTGGTAATTATTTATTTGCTTACGAGTGTATGCATGCCAGCATGAACATATACGGTTGTTAATATCTAGTTATTTCATTTACCTAAGTCTATAGCTATAATATTATATATCTCTATCTATAAAAGGCAGGATGTGTGTGTAAAATGAATGCAGGCCGCAGTTCTCGATGGATTTGCACCAAAATTTACATGCACATGCTCCAAGTTAGCAGGAAGGCCAAAACTGACCTTGCATTTCCCAACTCCCATCGATAGTGGAAATAATCGATTTTTTCATGCTTCTACGGCAGTTTCCATGTAGTTTGCGGCCATTTTCTACTAGTCAGAATGAGAGCCTATAGCTGGCTGCCACGAATAGGCAGGAAGATTCTATTCGCCAGCGTGAGAGCCAACAGCTGACTGACGAATGTTAACTAGCATGCTAGCATGCAAGCATGCAAAAAAAAAAATCGATAGCTGCATTCGTCACAAGTGGGAAAAATTTAAATCTGCATGGCACTTTACTCCAATTGGCTCATTCGCTTGCTTAAATTCAACGTTGATTCTGATTCCGCAGAACTAGGTTTGGGTGTGAAAAAGTATTTGTTGTTAACATTCTTTTTTCATTCGTTTTTTCCAGTTACGAGTCCTTTTTTAAAGCTGATCGTTTTGTGTTCATTTTGTTTAGTTCTTTTTTCGTAACAGATTTAATGTTTAATACAGAGCTTAGAAAAAATTCGCAGTGTGAGATAGGCAAGAAGTAAGGCATGTAGCAACATCAGCACGGCAAAGGGCACTCCTTTAAAGGCAAGGAAGGGTAAAAATATTTTAAGTCAAGTGATAGCGATTGCTCTATGAGTCGTATGATTTTTTAATAAAGCACAGGCAACACTGGGCCATGCTGTAGTATATATATATATATATATATATATTTATTAATAATTTATATATATATATATATATATATATATATATATATATATATATATATATATATATATATGTATAATT
Source organism: Acanthosepion lycidas (assembly GCA_963932145.1). Classification (NCBI taxonomy): domain Eukaryota; kingdom Metazoa; phylum Mollusca; class Cephalopoda; order Sepiida; family Sepiidae; genus Acanthosepion; species Acanthosepion lycidas. Next base: position 14,943,869 of record OZ010611.1, read on the forward strand.
TATATATATATATATGTATGTATGTTATAATTTGTATATATATATATATATATATACTATATATATATATATATATATATATATATATATATATATATATATATATATATATATATATATATATATATATATCATACATTATTTAACCAAACATATATAGATATATATATGTTTGTGTGTGTGTGTATGTTTGGTTAAATAATTTAGACATATTATATCTATTATTTCAGTTGTAATACTTTCAAGTCCATGAATTAATTAAAATTGAAAGGATTATAACTAAAATAGATATGTCTAAATTATTTAACTAAACATGCTTGAATTAAAATATATATATATATATATATATATATATATATATATATATATATATGTAATTTTAATATATGGTCCATCTTTAAAAGGACAAAATGAATAAAGACAAAAGGAAAATTTATCTTAACCAACACATTTTATTCCCTTGATAGACGTTATCAAGGCAAATGCAAGGATTTTATTTTGTAACAAATGTTTATATTCAAGAGCAAAAACGTTATTGGTTTTAATGAATATTTACATATAGGAACACTCATAAATGTTAAGTGAAAAAGTCAGGCAAGTTATGGAGGACATGAAGTGATATAATTCAATGTCTAATAAATGTTGACACTAGAGTTTGAACACAGATTGCCAGTAAGCAAATACAGGCGATCCCATTACTGAATTAAGTAGATCACGGGACCATAGAGGAAATGCATATAGAGGAAGTCATGTAACGTCTAGATTGATTTGTATTTCTACTCTATCCTCTATTGCTATATGAACTGCTATTCTCTACTCTATTCTCTATACTATTTCTCTATTCAGATCGCTATACGGTGGTTACTATTTGAGCGAATATTATCGAGCAAGTACTATTAGTGCGAGTGATATTCGAAGGCGTCTGACACCAGTATTGTTCGATGGCGTTACTATAGTTGTATCTGCGATTACAAAGACTCTACTACAATGAACATTACAAAAGTGATAAGTATTCGTCGACATCACAAAAGAGGCAATGGGTGTTTGGCGAGTCACAAAGCATTTAAAAAATTATGGCCATAATGATGCTCATATCAAGCTGTTTTCATAAAAGGACAGAAAATGACAATTAAACTTACACTGTAACTTGAGTCCCTCCCAAGCTCATCACGTGGGCTGCGCTTCCCCTGTGAAAATCCTGTGAACTAATTTTACTATACAAAATCTTACTCGCAGCCCCTCTCCAAATACTCTACCAATGGGGCCTGTTATCACCCAACAAAAAATGTTTTTCCCAAAGAAATATTTGTGGCAAGATCAACACTTTGGATATTAACTATTTATGGATTTCTGGAACATTAATCCTGCAAACAACATTGGTGAACTTATCGGTTTAGTAGCATCGTGATTTCCCACCTGATGAAATGTTAAAAAAATTTTTAATATTGAAACAAGACGTACAGTTTTGTAGTGGGTATGTCCATGTTCTAATGTAACACTGCATTATATATATATATATATATATATAATGCAAAGGAAAACAAGGTTGTAATCTGAAAAATGCTATGAGAAATGTGTGTTATAGTTTTGGAACGTGCAGTCGCAACACTGAGTTTGAATTTAAATTTTAAGTTTAAAGTTCTGCGTTTATGTACAAATGTAGTGATAAGAGAATTCTTTTTTACTGGTAAATTTTCCGTCAAAGTGGCATGAACTATATTGTTCAATAATTACAGTAATATCGCACTTATTATCCGAAAGTTGCACTTGGATCAGTTATTTTAATTTCAATAAAGGTGCAATTAATTTACAAATTTCGTTTGTCCACTTATTACTGAGAGTATAAACAAGAACACAATCTATTTCATACCTGAGGATGTCTGTAGGAACAGACAAAAGCTTGTAAAATAAAAAGATCTAATGTGACGGAAATTTATAAAACAGGATCTTTTCATTCATAAACAGATTCGGGGTTTTTGTATATTATTGAATTGTTCGCGAAGATCGATTTCTCGCCATTTAATCATTAACCTTTGTATTTGTTTTATGTATGAATAATTCATGAATATATATATATATATATATATATATATATATATATATATAGTGGGTGTGTGTGAAGATCGTTTGAGGTGTGAAACTGATAGATATTCTTAAGTGTCCATTTCTATGTTTACACTGTCTACATTTACAAACGCTATATCGCCGATGTTATGCACTCTTTACTGTCAGAACATCAACGATCATGTCTCTCCACATCTTCCTGTCTTATGTGACTACAAGTTACGTCTTTAAGCTAGTATACAAATAAATGTAAAAGATAAGATTATTTCGAAATAAAACTAGACAGTTTTTTACTTTTTAGTTTTAAAACTGAATGGTTAACCATTTTTGTTGCTTAGCCTATATTTTTGTTTGCGAGAAACTTACTTAATGGTCGTAGAGTCACAAACACGACCTGAGCATTGCGATGAAAGAAAGAGGAATCAAAATATAACAATGTTTATTGTTTTTTATCCAAACAATTTAGAGATTCAAATATTCAAACTAAAAATTAATTATGTCTTTAAAACTTAATCACATATTTATTTTAATTTCACTGTTTTAAGATTTTTTTTTTTATTTTAAATATTGTTTAGAGATGAAAATTTCTATTTATTTATTTTTTAAATAATTGAATTATTTTTTTTTAATGACTTCCACCCGACTTTCTGTTTGCTTCTATTCTATTTTTTCGTCTTTGTGAAAAGGAAATTAAATAGTTTTAAAAATTTTAAATTAAATGAAAAACAAACCAACCTGTGAATTGCGTGGCGGTGTTCAGAAGTTTGGCGGCAGTAAATAATTATTATTACTTTTCAAAAAAAAAAGAGTTGTTTTTCTTTTTTTGTTGTTTTGTTTTGTTTATATTCATAATTTATGTACATTTTTTTTTTTTTAAATTTCAAAGAATTTTCTGTTTTGCTAAAACTTCAGCTCAAACACGGACCAGGATAAAAGTGACCGGTGTCAAATTATAAGTTATTCCCTATGAAAATAAGGCCACCGACAGAAAGTAAACTGTCAGTCTATGAACCTTTCAGCCGACCCTATCACATGGAAAGAAACAATGCAGTTATTAAGAAGAGCTGAAATTAAATAATACATGCAACATTTCACAGTTCTAGCATCACTCCTTCATAGTCAGCCTATGAACTTTTCAACCCTCCTTCATACATGTTGTACCTGTTGTAAATAAATACTAAATGTAAATACAGAATATTTAGTTTCTTTATTTCATTTTTTATTCGATATACGTGGGACACTATGATGGGCCCACTTGTCATTGGGCAAGCTGACACCTTGCCCAGTCCGCCACTGCTAGGGTTTATTATCGGTGAGCAGAATCTTAAGAAGATAGGCAGATGGCACCGTGTTGATAGCAGACATGGAAGGAAAACAACAGGATCTCCTAATCAGGGTAGCAAAGCAGAAAGAAAGGAATAACTATCAATCGTAAGACGACAATGTTTGGTTGTCAGCAATAGAAAAGGCTGTGGGTGTCTGTACACCGAAACAAATCCGAGTGTCATGTCTACAAATTAGAATACAAAAAAAAACTATAAACAACAACGCGAAGCAATCATCTTCGTGGAAAAGAAGTTGAATCTCATTTGTTTTGAAGTTATTTTGTTGCAAGTGACCCTGAAAAGTTCGAGAGTTTATTGTAAGAGAGTCGGAAGGGGGAGTTACCTCACTTTCCTAAAAAAAAAAAAAAAAAAAAAAACGCCGCTAAAGGATGCTCCCGAAGCCTATGAATGAGTGGTTGCATTCGCGATCATCCTCTTTTTTTTTTTTTTTTTTTTTCTATTTTATTCATGGACGGTTAGATGTAGATCGAACGAGGAAAACTCTTTCCCACTGGGGAACACACATGCGCGCACTCACGCACGTACGCACCTTTCACGTCATTTATCCTAGGACCTTCTATGTAAATGCTTGTTGTGTTGAAAAGATTGATGTGATTGCATGTTGAAGAGCATTTAACATTTATACATTTTTAAATCAAGGAAAAACAATGGAAAACCGATTTTTGTTTGAACGATAAAATATATATTAAAATCAACAAAACAGTTTTTGTAATGTGTGAATAATAAGGAGAAAAAAGTAGTTTCCCTTTATCTATTAGCTGAATAAGATAAAATGTAATAAAAGAAGTTTTCTGAATTGAATGTTCAAAGTTCTGTATTGAAATAGAATGTTGTATTCAGAAGAACATACAGTAAATTCAGTTGTGTGTTATTTGTATAACTAACAGTGCTGTTGCAACTTGGCTTGTTCACAGAGAACTGATGGTGAATGATATTCAAGTTCTGTGTCTGTGTGTGCGCAGTGAATGAATAGTCTATGTAGACGCGTGTGAGTTCTACTGTCTAATTTGGGAATGAATCCGGGTTTTTATTATTACCGGTAGGCTCCGAGAATGAAGGCGGGATAAATTTTGAAAGAACACAAAAAAAAATCTGATTGGATGAAAAATTAACCAATCAGTGATTTTATAACAAAAGCATGTTTGTGAATTAACGGTAGAAAAAATTTAGTGTGGTGAATGCGATCAGTAAATTGTCCTGTGATATTTAGTATATATTATTTAACCAATCACAGTCGAGAAAAATGTAGGCGTGGCAAACATAGTAGTAATCACTACACCTACACCAAACTACACGCACACACATAAACACATTCTTTAGTCCTTAAATCTTTTCTTTCATATTCGTTGTTTTGTAACACGCAGCAATTTCCTATTGTCTCCCTTTGTTTTGTTAATAAACACTTATCGTTTCTTTATATATATATATATATATATATATATATATATATATATATATATATAGTTTTGTTGTAACTTTTTCCATAGGTGCAACATAAGAGGATAGCTGGTGAGGCGGAATGATTGAAAAAATGAAACAGATAATGTCGCCAAAATTGCAAGCGAAATATTGCAACAATAACAAAAAAAAAAAAAGATATTAGTCAAAATGTAAATAATGTAAATTATAACACTTGTCATATAGAAAGAAAATGAGTAACTACCAACACCGAAGTTCGAACGTGTCACTCTGGACTTGTGAATAAATGTTTTCCACCAGGTGTATAAATAGCGGTGTCAGCCTACTGACTGCAGTGACTATTGAGTGAAACTATCCAGTCGAATTAGTGTGAATATATTGTGCGTCGATGTTCATGTCGCTTCCTTCTTTTCTCTTCGAATCAGCAATGGTAAACCGTGGAATACTTTGAGGAAATTGCATTAGAATCAATACACAACTAAAGCCAACCCTATGGCTGAGATACGTACATGATAACTTTGTACGCTGCCTTGCCTTGTAACTTTTCGTCAGTTGATTTCACAAGAATTAAGTGTTGGATTTTGTCAGCATTCACTGATTTTGTTGAATTTTGTTATTGTTGGATTTTGTGACATATTTTATTTCCTGTTTGTGACAACTTGTGCGTCGTTTTTATTTTGTTTTTCACTGGTATCGTGGGTACGCCAAAATTATGGCGCAGTTCCAGCCTGTCGATTCGACATCCGCTGTCGAAAGTCTGCCAGTTTGGGTGGGAGATAGACCTCTCCAAAAAAAAAAAAAAAAAAAAAAAAAAGCCCCAATTATTATACGGGCTCTGAAAGAGCCTGTTTAAGAAGTTATGAAATGAACTTTTACCGGTTCTGTCGCTTTTGGAAGCGGTGAATACCAAGACAATATCCCTGTCGACAACCGATGTTAAGACGTGTAAGCTGATAGGTGTTAACAAGGAAATCTTGGAAGAGACATTGAAAAGCGTAAATACTGGAGCCAAATTTTTGGCTCATCGTAGAAATGCGATGTGGGGCGTCTTGCTCCCAACGGAAGAGGCTGCAATATCACTGGCTGGTAACATTCTTACTACAAAATCAGTGAGATCGCAAGGCGAATATATGGGACAAAGGAAAACAAAGTCACTCTGCATAGAGTACCATTATTCATTTCAGATGACCATTTGGGATTCTTTTTTGTCCCATTTTGCAGAAGTAGCGGATGTCTCGGCGGTAAAGGGCACGACCGGCATTGCCACTGGCGACATAGAAATTTTATTCACAGTGGATAGAAATTTTTTATAAATATTTCAAATATGTTAATCTGTGGTGGCCGTCCTAGCTACGTAGTAGCAGAAGTGCGACGACCTCTCTGCTGAGCCGGTGGGGCAGCTAGCCATCTGTCAAAGGCATGCCCGGGGAAGAGGCCAGAGACTCAACCCAAACCACTAACTCCCAACGAAAAGGTGGACGTAGCCACGATCCCAAAGCAGGATGACAGCCCAGGAAAGTGACTATATGGTTGTGGTATATGCAGGATTGAATGGTGATGAATGACTTCCTGTGGTAATTGGCTAAATTGTAGTGGATGAAGGGGTCGTGATTGTGATTAACTAGGACTAGGATAGGTAGCAAAGACGAGCCTTTTGCCATTTCCCCTTCGGCCATCTGCCCCAATTATTGTATTTTTGTACAATAATAAAAATTTGAACTTACTTGCCTGAAGCAACTACCGTCATTTTGAACCAGGACTGTCAGCAGGAAACCAAGAAATCGATAGGGAATTCCAGAAGCGAGAAGTGTGAGAAAAGAAATTATTAAAATACGACACTTGGTTCCATCTAACTAGTTCAACAGTAAAATGGTGAGACCTAGCTGTCAATCTAGTAACACGCTTAAATTCATGCAGTCATGACACCAAGGAGGAAAGCTCATCCGAACAATTGCCACGCAAATATTTGTAGAAAAGGCAGAGAACGAGAAGGGTTTAGAATGAACTGGAAACCCAAACCAAACCAGGAAACAAAGATTTAAACATTTACACTTGTTCAAAAACTGGATTGTCAAAAAGGACGTTTTTTTTTTCGGATATCGCTAATATTTTAACTACCTTCACTCTTCAGCAATGTTTAGTTTTAAAAAGCGATGACTGAAATAAAAACGAAATATATCACGAAAGTCGATCTTTCTGAGATGAGGTGTTATGTACATTATTTATATTATTCAGAATATTGTCCTCATCTTTGTCACCATATTTATTACAACGTTTCGGCCTTTCAGTATCTGTATATTTCTGAGATGAGGTATTATGTACACTATTTACATCATTCGGGCTATTGTCCTCATCTTTGTCGCTATATTTATTACAACGTTTCGGCCTTTCAGTATCTGTCTATATTTCTGAGATGAGGTATTATGTACACACTATTTACATTATTGGGACTATTGTCCTCGTCTTTGTTGCCATATTTATTACAATGTTTCGGCCTGTATATTGTCCTCATATCTGTCTATATTTTTGAGATAAGGTATTATGTAAACTATTTACATTATTCGGAATATTGTCCTCATCTTTGTCGCCAGATTTATCGCAACGTTCCTGGATTTCAGTATCTTTCTATAATTCTCAGATGAGGTATTATGTAAACAATTTATATAAATCAGACTTTTGTCCTCATCTTTGTCGACATATGTATTACAAAGTTTCGGAACTTCACTATGTGTCTATATTTCTGAGATGAGGTATTATGTACACTATTTACATTATTCGAATTATTGTCCTCATCTTTGTTGACATATATTTGTTACAAAGTTTCATTATCATTACATTATAAGATTATTGTTCTCATCTTTGTCACCATATTGTCGATATATATTTGTTACAAAGTTTCTGCCTTTCAGCATCTGTCTATATTTCTGAGATGAGGTATTCTGTACACTATTTACATTATTCGGACGATTGTCCTCATCTTTTCTCCATAATTATAACAACGTTTCGGCTCTACAGTATCTGTCTATATTTCTGAGATGAGGTATTGTGTACACTATTTACATTATTCAGACTATTGTCCTCATCTGTGTCGCCATATTTATTACAAGGTTCCGGCCGTTTAATATATGTCTATGTTTCTGAGATGAGGTATGATGTAGATTATTTACATTATTCAGACTATTGTCCTAAATTTTGTTGCCATATTTTTTACAACGTTTCGGCCCTTCAGTATCTGTCTATATTTCTGAGATCAGCTAATAATTACACTATTTACATTATTCGGACTATTGACCTCATCTTTTCCGACATATTTATTACAAAGTTTCGTCCCTTCAGTATCTGTCTATATTTCTGAGATGAGGTATTATGTACACTATTTACATTATTCGGATATTAACCTCATCTTTGTCGCCATATTTATAACAACGTTTCGGACTTTCAGTATCTGTCTATATTTCTAAAATGAGTTATTATGTACACAATTTACATTATTCAGACTATTGTCCTCATCTTTGTCGACATATATTTGTTACAAAATTTCGGACCTTCAGTATCTGTCTATATTTTTGAGATGAGGTATTATGTAAACTGTTTACATTATTCAGACTGTTGTCCTCATCTTTTCCGACATATTTATTACAAAGTTTCGTCCTTTCAGTATCTGTCTATATTTCTGAGATGAGGTATTATGTACACTATTTACATTATTCGGATACTAACCTCATCTTTGTCGCCATGTTTATTACAACGTTTCGGCCTTTTCAGTATCTGTCTATATTTCTGAGATGAGGTATTATTTACACTATTTACATGATTCGGAGTATTGTCGTCATCTTTTTCGCCATATTTATCACAACGTTCCTGGCATTCAGTATCTGTCTATATTTCTCTGATGGGGTATTATGTAAACAATTTACATTAATCAGACTATTGTCCTCATCTTTGTCAGCATATGTATTACAAAGTTTCGGACTTTCAGTATTTGTCTATATTTCTGAGATGAAGTATTATGTACACTATTTATATTATTCGGACTATTGTTCTCATCTTCGTCACCATATTTAGCACAAAGTTTATGCCTTCCACTATCTGTCTCTATTTCTGAGATAAGGGATTATGTACACTATTTACATTATTCGGACTATTGTCCTCATCTTTGTCTCCATAATTATAGCTACGTTTCGGCTCTTCAGTATCTGTCTATATTTCTCAGATGACTTATTGTGTACACTATTTACATTATTCGGACTATTGTCCTCATTATTGTCGCCATATTTATTACAACGTTTCGGCCTTTCAGTATCTGTCTATATTTCTGAGATGAGCTATTATGTACACGATTTAAATCATTCAGACTATTGTCCTGATCTTTGTCGCCATAAGTCTTACAACGTTTCGGCCCTTAATATCTGTCTATATTTCTGTGATGAGTTATTATGTACACAATTTACAATGCTCAGACTATTGTCGTCATCTTTGTCGACATATTTATTACAACGTTTTGGACCTTCAGTATCTGTCTATATTTCTGAGATGAGCCATTATGTACACTATTTACACTATTCGGACTATTGTCCTTATCTTTGTCGCCATAATTATAACAAGGTTTCTGGCTTTCAGTGTCTGTCTATATTTCTGAGATGAGGTATTTTGTACACAATTTACATTATTCAGACTATTGTTCTCATCTTTGTCGACATATTTATTACGTTTCGGCCTTTCAGTATCTGTCTATATTTTTTAGATGAGGTATTATGTACACTATTTACATTATTCCGTCTACTGTCCTCATCTTTGTTGCCATATTTATTACAAATTTTTGGGCCTTCGGTATCTGTCTATATTTCTGAGATGAGTTATTATGTACACTATTTACATTATTTGGACTTTTGTCCTCATCTTTGTCGCCATATTTATTACAACGTTTCGACCCTTCAGTATCTGTCTGTATTTCTGAGATGAGGTATTTTGTACACTATGTACATTTATTCGGACTATTGTCCCCATCTTTGTTAACATTTTAATGATCTGCCTATGTCAGTTTTCATTTATCTTCTGTTAATTCCCCTCTCCAAGTTCTCCACTGCCTTAGCCAGGTATTGAACTCACACTCTTTGGGTCCTGTCATTGAATCTAACTAACGCCTGTATCCACTGTCCCTTGTGTCCTTGTGGAACTAGTACAGTCTGACCCAGCGAACGAAAGGGTTCAGTTCGACATTCCAACCACCTTTGAAGGCTGGAGCATACAACGGCCAAACCACTGTGATAAACATGGTAAACACTGTATATAGTGTATGATGAAAATCAATTTATTCATTTTTTTTATTTGTTTTTGCTTCCTGAGAATTTACAACAAAATCATTTATCACTATTTATTAGCTTGTTTGTTTGCAAGAATAATTTTATATTTATAAATACTTGCAGAATTATTGGTGAGTCTTACTTTATACTTTGTATAGCCAAGAATCTATATTTTGTGTTTGTCGACTCAAGGAATCATCATAAAATGCATTTTGCAACTACAATGCCAGATTTCTTTCTTCAACTCAATGTTTTCACACAAAAAGTTGGGTAAACATCATCAAATATGCCCGCAATAAAACGGAGTGTCAAAAGGAAGGTTTTTCCATGACACCACTATTATTTAACTCTACTGACTTACTTTGAGTTCTTTATTTAAGGCGTCTTGCCTAGTTCATTTGTGTTACCGAGGTTGCCCTATTATAGAACGGAACAATGAAAACGGTGTACTTAGCAAGTGCAAGATGCAATAGCCAGGGAAATTGTGGAGGCTCGGTATTAATCCTATGCGAAAATTTTTAGAATTATTGGTGGGTTTTTCTTTATATGTTGTATAGCGAAGATAATATAGCCGAGTTCGAATTCCAGTCGAATCCATTACATTCACTTACGTGCTAATAGCCTTGGATGGCAACTGGTCTACCGCAGAAATAAATGAAAATCTACCTCGTCTGTTCTTTTATCGAAAGATATATGATCGCCTGAGCGTTTGTTTATCACGCATGGCACATAACTGACTTTCCAGTCGAATCCATTACATTCACTTACGTGCTAATACACTTGGGAAAGGTATGAATCCTCTTCTTCTCCCCCCAGCTATGGATAAATAGCAGGGCAAACCGGATTCTATAGACTTGGATGGCAACTGGTCTACCACAGAAAGAAATGGCAACCTACTGCAGGAAAAATCTGCCTCGTCAGTCATGTATCGAAAGATACATGATCGCATAAGCGTGTATCACGCATAGCACATAACAGACTGACTTTCCAGTCGAATCCATTACATTCACTTACGTGCTAATACCCTTGGGAAAAGTATGAATCCTCTTTTTCTCCTCAACAACCAACCACCAGCTATGGATAAATAGCAGGACAGATCGGGTTCAATAGCCTTGGATGGCAACTGGTCTACAGCAGAAAGAAATGGCAACCTACTGCGGAAAAAATCTGCCTTATTAGTCATGTATCGAAAGTCATCTGCTCATGTGCCATGCGTGATACACGCTTAGGTGATCATGTATCTTTCGATACATGACTGACGATGCAGATTTTTTTCCTGCTGTAGGTTGCCCTTTCTTTCTGCGGTAAACCAGTTGCCATCCAAAGCTATAGAACCCGGTCTGTCTTGCTATTTACCCATAGCTGGAGGGAAGAAGAGGATTCATACCTTCCCCAAGGATATTAGCATGTAAATGAATGTAATGGATTCGACTGGAATTCGAACTCTGCTCTCTGATTACTCAATCCAAGCCGCTATCCATTACTGGTACTGCACTAACCATTGAAGTATTTCTAGAAAAGGCAGAGGGAAGCCACTGTTTTTTTATTGTCTTTTTTAACTACGGACCACTTTTACTCTTAATTATTTTGGGTGGACCCACATACCATTCGATGAAAAAAAAACTCATTTAATTTTTTACTAATAGATAAGTTTAGGAATTGTACTATAGAAATAGAAACTGTATATACTTTATTAAATAAAGTGACGTGCAGAGGTGTGGTGATGCCCGGGGCCAACTCCTTCATGGTAGGCCCTTAAAACCCAAGCAGGCTGGGGTGGGGGTGCTAATCCTATCTCGCTTATCAGAACATGGATCCACATTTCACACCAATGAGTGTAGGACACTTATACAACGAAGTTAAGCGAGACGATTTCAAATTTCAAAAACTAAATTTTTATTTCACTTTTTGATTGGATGCTCTCCCGAAATGGATGCCAAGTGTCCGTCGCACCCTCTGCCCCCACTTCTGCATGTTATTGCTTTATTTTGAAGTAAAACTAATTTATTGAAAATAAACTTGTATTTAAAAACTAAATTCAAAGAAATATTTATGTACACTAGTAAACCATTTTAAAATATGCGAGTAATTAATAAATTTTTAAAAAGTGCAGATTTATTCAAAGAGATCCCTGTGGCTGATGCTGCTCTGAGAGTTTGGTTTTTTTATATGAGTTTCTATCGATGTCAAAGATCACCCCTTTTCACAATGTCGACTTTATTACTATATTAATTTATATTAAATAAATTACAAACATTGTCTTCATATTTTTAGCATAATCCGTTCATATTCACGGATATTTTTCTGTGTATTACAATCAAATGATGCAAGAAATGCATTGTTACAGTGCATCAGAAACCATCGTCACAGCGTCAAATGTGTCGCCAACAACATGGAAAAGTCGCCATATGCGGTGAGAAAGACTCTGAAAGAGCTAGGCTATCAAAGAAGTGTTGCAAGAAAGAAATCCTTGTTTTCAAAGGTTAACAGGAACAGACGTATGGACGGGGCGAGAGAATTCGAGAGCAAAGATTATGAATTTTGGAAGTCTGTAATTTGGTCAGTTGAAAGTAAATTCTGCCATTACTCGAATTCGAGGTTTATATTTGGAGAAATCAGAATGAAACTTGGAACAATGAATGTCTTCAAGCGACCGTGAAACATGGAGGGATTGGAGTAATGGTGTGGGGCGCTCTCTGTTTTGGAGGGAAATCTGAGCTGATTCTTATTGACGAGCGTTTCAATGGTCCAAAGTACTGTCAAATATTAGAGAAAGGACTACTCCCACTATTTGAAACCAATCAGATTGACAAAAATGTCTACCTTTTTCAAGAAGATGGAGCGCCATGTCATACGAGCAAAGTAGCAAAGGCCTGGAAGGAATCGCAAGGAATCGAGTAACCCAAAGTCCTGACATATCCAATAGTGCACGTTTGGGAGCACCTTGATCGAAAACTTGGAGAGCGTGCAACCCAAATAACGTCAGTGGTAACCCTTAAAGAAACATTGCTAAAGGAGTGGCAAAATATGGCTCAGACGATTGTTGATAACTTGATCAAATCCATGAAAAATCGAATACAAGCACTGAAACTAGCAAATGGAGGACCTACTCTATACTAGTTCCAAATACTGTTTTATGTTGAATAGGGATTACGTAATTAAATTTTTGAAATTGGATATAGTTTATTTCTCCTGGCTAAAAACTTTTCTTAGGCCACTGTATATAGACAAAGTTAATTAAAACCATGCTTGCATTGCAATGCTACTTTCGACGTGAAACACATCTGTTTACTTTCCATTCTACGTCATTAATAATGGTCATTATGAGCTCATTGCGTATTGGTTAACGATCAAAAATCAAACGCTTTTAACACAACATTGGAAATCTGACTTGCAGCTGCATAAAAATTCGTAGAGACTGACACGTCTACATAAAAAAAAACAATACGCTATGCAGTGGCAAAATCTGTTGGTGGTGCCAAGGGTGGCAGTACCGCCTTAGCCACCGAAACTGTTACCCACCTGGTTGGCAGATGACGAGGATAGGGTATCGCACATGCTTTCACGTGTTGTATGTAGAAAAAATATACAGGTATCCCTCAATTAATGCGAATTCGATTAGTGCACTTAAATCTTTTTATAGCAAAACTTTAGTGTGGTAAATCATTTTTCAGTTTAAGCATAGTAATTGAAAATTGATTTTTTTTTTATAGTTACCAATGTACAAATTAGCTGCACTAATCAGGGGATTCCTGTATCTCTTAATAAACAGGTATTATGAAACAAACAGTGGAAAAGAAAGTTGATTAAGAAAGTCAAACAAAGATAAATTTGAGGTCTTTTACAAGATAGTGTTGGAAAGTTTCTGGACTTTAGGTGTTGTGACTGGATCAAGTGAATTGCACCGACAGTTAATGTCCTCTGGTACTCGGCTTATTAAGTTAATCTGCTAGTAGGTTTTGTACTTTCTACCCGTGTACAAAGTTTATGTAACATTATAACAGAATGGATCTGTGATCTTTACAACATGCTTGGAACAAATTTTGTGTGAAGCTTGGTAAATCTCCTTCAGGTTTTTAGTGAACATTTTTTAGATCAGGGGTTTCTAAACTTTTTTGCATTATCACCCACTTCCACAGGGAAAAATTTTACACTGCTCACCTATACAGTAATATTCAAAAGCATACCAAAATTGTTTGGTAAAAGTTTGTTACTGGTTCATAAACAGATGTAGTAAAAAAATACTAGAGGAAGGTAGTAACTCCAACTTATGTGGAAGCTGCTGCTGCCATATTAAAGAAAAAATGAAAATGAAAACAAACTTGACAGTTGAAAACTATATAGCGATTTTCCAAGTGTAGCATAGATGTGGCACAAAACCGAAAGTAGGCAGCACCTAGTGAGGATCGAATTCACCACTCAGACATAATCATTCTGGTGAGACAAGCTCGCTAACCATTACACCATTTCAAGATGCCAAATTGAAAACTATACATATAATTTAGTTTTATGGTCAAGATTAGTTTTAGGGTTAGCATTGCAAGTGTTGACAAAAAAAATTAATCCATTTTTGTTCATAATTATAAAATTAATAAAATATACATTGCTAGAAATTAATAAAAAATCAGCAAATATTTTTTTGTTGTTCATCTTCCCTTATCTGATTTCTATCCGATTTTTTTTAAATTTCAACTGAAGAACTATTTGAAAGTTAATGACCTTTCTCAAATATATAGAAAATACCAAGATGATTATTGATTGTGAGGATATTTACATCTTATCAAGCAATGTAACCCACTTATTCCCAGTTGGCCTCACTTTTTTATATACAGTTTCTTTGCATATCTCCTCTGAAATACCTTTTTAATACTCAAAATCCTGTTCAAAAATTTCCTGTTCAACTGCAAACCACCCACCCAACAGTTGAAATCGCCCACCGATGGGCGATATCACCCATGTTGGGAAACTCTGCTTTAGTGACATTTTTTAAGACCAATTGAGTACCAATTCAAAATGTTTTTCAGGGCAACAAAATTTCAGAAAATATCAACAATATTTCTGAACACATCTATATGGACCAATTGCTGAATGACTTAATATCATTTACAGCAGCAAAAGTATACATTTTCTACTCTTAGTCCAGAACTTTTCAACGCCACCTCACACAATAGAACATTTATTTCCCACAAGTGGATGTTAAATTATAAGATATGAATTCTAATTCCAGAAAAGTCTTTCTCCATAAATCCTAACTATTCTTTTTTTAATAAGAATTTATGGAACGCTTTTTATACGAGATTAGGCTGAAAACTTCATAGGTTGACTATGAAGGAGTGATGCTAGAACTGTGAAATCTTGCATGCATTCATTTCAACTCTTCTTATTAATAAATGCATTGTTTCTTCCCAAGTACAAGGGTGGGCTGAAAAGTGTATAGGTTGACTATGAAGGAGTGATGCTAGAACTGTGAAATCTTGCATGCGTTCATTTCAACTCTTCTTATTAATAACTGCATTGTTTCTTTCAAGGTACGAATGTGGCCTGAAAAGTTCATAGGTTGATTATGTAGTGATGCTAGAGCTGTGAAACCTTGCACATATTAATTTCAGCACTTCTTATTAATAACTGCTTTGTTTCTTTCCAGGTAAACTGATACCTGACTGTTCAAAAAAGACTGTTCAACCTGTTGGTAAAAAAAAAATTCATCAACAGCAGATACATCATCATCACTGTGATACTGGCTCTCAATCAAGTGATCTTTTCCATGTTGGGGAACAGATGATAGTCAAATCATCAGAATAGGGACAGCAATCAAACAGTTCAAAGCCACAGTCAAACACAAAATTGAAACCAAAAACTTGTATGTTGGAGCATTGCCTTGATGAAACGAAACCCATTCCATCAGTTTTTATAGGTTTTTGTCTTGATAGCCTCTCATAACTGCCTTGGCAAGTTGGCATAGTATTTGCTGTTGATGGTGTAGCCCTTTTGAAGTTAGTCAATAAATACAGTGACTTTTGCATCCCAAAAGCTGGGGCCATCACATTCTCTGAAGATGAAACGACATTGGCCTTCTTTGGATCAGATGAGGTTTTCACTGCATGGATTGTCTGTTTGGCTCAAAGTGATGAATCTGAGATAACATTCAAAGAAACCAGCTGGATCTGCCTCAAAGAATGTCAGATTTTTCAAAGATATGATCAACCTGTGCATTTTTGATCAGGTGTTAGAAAACGTGGAACCTACCAAGTAGGAACCTTTGTCATGCCAAGTTTACTGTGCAGAATATTCCAACTCTCTCACAGGATATGCTAATAGCGTTGGCCATTTAATTTATAGTCCGTTACTTGACATTCATTAGCATATAGCGGATATGATCAATGTTTTTCTTGATGGTGACAGTCATCTTGAAGACACTCCCTTTCTTTCCTGAATTCAGCTGCCCACTTTTGCACTAGCTGAGGCGTTATCCCCTAATGTAGCAACCATATCAACATGAACGTCTTTAGGGGCTAAACCCTTTTTCTGCAGATACTGGATAATACCACAATGCCAAATTTTCTCCATTTTCAAGAGAAGTCACTTCTCTTGTTACATCTGAAGTCTACTTCAGTTTGTCTGCAAAGAAACAATGCAGTTGGACTCCTAGAGACCAACACACTGCACCTTGTTCACCTCACATTTTCAAATGATTTGGTGGAACAACTACATTGAATCAATAGGTGCATCTACTGCAAGGTAAGTTGGTTTATTGTGTTATGGCAGAAGGTTGTCAGAGTCCATCTTACCTATCTACAAATTTATCATTAATCCACGTGTTGAATGCTGTTGCCATATCTGGTCTGGAGCACCTGCTCTTCTTATTGAGGTTCTTGACAAAATCCAAAGAAGGATCTGCAATGACCTGGCATCTCGATTTCAGTCACTTTCTCAACGACGTGATGTGGTCTTTTCTACAAATATTTTCATGGCAACTTCTCAGGCGAACTTTTTTTCTTGATGCCCTGACTACATGAATTTAAGTGTGCTACTAGATTGGCAACTAGGTCCCATCCTTTTACTGTTGATATAGTTAAATGTAACTGCCACTTATACTCCAAATTTCTTTTCTCACACTTCCTGCTTGTGGAACTCCCTTCCTTTTACTTGCTTCCCTAAAAACTACAATCATCAAAAATTTAAATGAAACATCATTTGCCATCTTCTGTTTTCTTGAACCCCGTTTATCATTTATCCTCTCTTCAATCCCCCCTATATCCAGTCTTTTCTCACACTTTCACTGTCACCCCCTGCATACTAGTGGCATACCCAACTTACTTGGGGTAAAATGATTTAAAAAAAGTTAAGTGTTGAAATGAATGCATGCAAGATTTCACAGCTCTCGCAACACGCCTTGATAGCTAATGAACTTTTCAGTTCACCCTCATGCTTTCTACAGAGGAAAATAAACATATAAATATTTTGCCTTGTGAAATCTTAAAAAACATGATCTTGTAAGTTGCACTGTACAAACCACACACTGAAAGAAATCTTATTGAGTATGTGTCCGCAAGTGCTTTTTAAGATTTGAATATCCAGAAAAGGCTTTGCCACAAATATCACAGTGGAAAGGTTTCTCTCCAGTGTGTATCCGCATGTGTTCCTTCAGAAATGCTCTTTGGGAAAATTCTTTTCCACAAATCTCACAATGGAAAGGTTTCTCTCCAGTATGTGTTCGCATGTGGCGTCTAAGATTTGAGCTGCCTGAAAATCCCTTTTGACAAAGTTCACAGTTGAATGGTTTCTCGCCAGTGTGTATTCGAAAATGTTCTTTCAGAACTGAACTCTGTGAAAAATTTTTCCCACATTCATAACAATGGAAAGGTCTTTCCCCAGTGTGTGTCCGCATGTGTCTTTTGAGATCAGACTTTTGTGAATATTTTGTTTCACAGAACTCGCATTGAAACGGTTTCTCGCCAGTGTGAGATTGAATGTGTTGTTTCAAATGAGAACTCTGAGAAAATTTTGTTCCACATACCTCACAGTGGAAAGGTTTTTCACCAGTGTGCATTAACATGTGCCGTTCAAGATGTGAAGTCCGTGAAAATCTTTTATGGCACACCTCACAGCAAAATGGCTTCTCTCCGGTGTGTATCAGCAAGTGTTGTTTGAGAGTTGAATGCTTAGTGAAGTTTCTCCCACAAATCTCACAGTGAAAGATTTTCTCTGTGTGGAATGTCATATTAAACTCCTGTCGAGATTTCGAAGAAGATACAAGTTCAGGAACATCGCTGCCATCTATATTCATCTTACTTGTACAAAGGAGGAAACAATCTAAAAGAAAGAAGATATTAAAATATACAAATTTATCTACATACACAACTTATCTGGTAAATGAGAACAAAAGATAAAGAAAAAAAAGATATTCAATATAAAAAATTTCAAGGCGATCATTGCCCTCCACAACTTCCTAAATTTGTATCTCTTAGCAGTGTTTGTCTATTTACTGTCCTTCTAATTACCTGTCCAGCCACCTATTTACACTAGCTTGTTAGGTAAAGTGATCATGGCTCTCCACTACTTCCTATCCTTTGTAGCTCTTAGCAATATCTATTTACTTTTCCTCTGACCATTACCTGCCATCTATTTACATGAGGTTATTAGGGAGGCTGATCATGACTCTCCACTACTTCCTATTTTTTTTAGAACTTGGCAAGGTTTGTCTTTTTACTATCGCACTCTGATCTTCCACCCATTTACACAAGCTTGTTAAATAGGTTGATCATGGCTCTCCACTACTTCCTATCCTTTGTAGCTTACAGCATTGTTCGTCTATTTACTACCCCTCCCATTCCCTCTACTACTACCTATTTACACAACCAGTTAGGTAAGTTGATCATGGCTCTCCACTACTTCTTATCTTTTGTAGCTCTTAGCAATGTTTGTCTTTTGACTATCCATCCCATTCTTTGTTCTGCCATCCATTTAGGCAAGCTCGTTAGGTAGTTTGATCATGGTTCTCCACTACTTCCTATCCTTTGTATCTCTCAGCATTGTTCGTCTATTTACTGTTCCTCTCATTCCCTCTTCTACAACCGATTTACACAATCCCATTAGATAAGTTGATCGTGGCTCTCCACTACTTCCTATCCTTTGTATCTCTTAGCAATGTTTGTTTTTTTACTATCCATCCCAATCCATTCCACCATCGACTTAGAGAAGCTTGTTATGTAGGTTGATTATGGCTCTCCACGACTTCCTATCTTTTATAGCTTTTAGAATGTCTTTTTACTATCCCTTCCTTTTCCCTGTTCTGCCATTCATTTATACAAGCTGGTTAGGTAGGTTGGTCATGGCTCTCCACTACTTCCTATCCCTTGTAGCTCTTAGCAATGTTTGTCTTTTTACTATCCTTCCTTTTCCCTGTTCTGTCATCCATTTACACAAGCTCATTAGGTAGATGATCATGGTTCTCCACTACTTCCTATCCTTTGTAGCTCTTAGTCTCTTCATATCTATCATAATATTATGGCTGGATATGAAAGTAAAGTTAGATTAATTCAAACTGTATTGTTGAAGAAACATGTTGGCACTTGATCTCCACTGCAAACAACACATACTACAGGACTGAATATTCATGTATGAACAAGGAAATACCAAAGAGACTTGATATCCAGTAAGAGACATTCTTTTTTAAATACTGTGTGTCTACCTTATGTAGGGGATCATGGTTCTCCATGATTTCCTTTTCGCTATTATATGTGTATTTCTTTGAGTTCTTAGGAAAAACAGTAGCGTGGTTTCCTGTTGACTTCACCATGCTTTTGAATTCGAAATATTCATTCTCCTAGACTGGCTTCGACCCAAGGCTAGATATGTTGTTTAGTAAAATTGCACACTGAATCATTTCTCCAGATATGCGGTAATGTATACAATATACATGCACACATTCTCTTTACAGAACTTTGTAAATATAATCCTTACCATGTAGCAGTTAGTCGAGTGCCAGACACTTTCAACTTATGATTAACTAGGGAGAAGATTACCCACAGTAGGCTGCCATTTCTTTCAGATTGATTTAATGGCATATCAACACCTCATGGGTCATTTAATGCTGAAATTTAATTTTCTTGTGAGCTTTGTATATACCTAACAGCTCAGCACTCTTTTCCTTTCTAACAAAATTTTCCTCTTCGTAAATTTTAGTTTTTGGAAGACAACTTTTGCTCTTCCAACACACCTTCATATTTCAATGTTACATTATCAGTTATTTACTTATTTAATGGCATATCAACACCTCATGGGTCATTAAATAGCAAAATTGAATTTTCTTGGAAGTTTTGAAGTAATAAATATATATGTTATTCTGCTTCCACAATTGAATACATGGTAGATAATACTCAGCTTTTGTACATATACATCTTTGTGTGGACATAATGACTAAAGGTGGTGATATGTTTGTTTTCTGTTGTAGTTTGGTTGAAGTTATATTTTAAAATATGATTTGATTTCTTTAAGAAATTGTAGGTTATTATATGGAGTAATATCATGAAAGAGTTCTTTCATGTTGGTTGGTTCGTTGATTTTGTTTCTATGGGTTATTTAATGCCGACATCTAAATATTTTGAAAGCAATTGCATGATTCAACTACAGATAAAATATATTGTTGGTAATTTAATTAAGATATTTAACATCACATCATGCTACCATTTCTATTATTAAAACGCTCAAATAATACACAATAAATAATATCAGACATCAATATTTATTATTTTTTTTAGCTCTCAAATTTAATTTTCTTGGGAGCTTGGAAGTAATAAAAATCATGTTATTCTGTTTTCGCAAATGAATACATGGTAGACGATGCTCGGCTTTTGTTCATATACATGTTTTTTGCGGACATCATTACAAGAGCCGGTGATATGTTTGTTTTATGTTGTAGTTTTGTTGAAGTTATATTTTGGAATACAGTTTGATTCCTTTAAGAAATTTTAGAATATTATATGGATTAACATCATGAAAGAGCTCTTTCATGTTCGTTGGTTGATTTTGTTTAGCGACACATTAACTCCTAATGGGTCATTTAATACGGAAATTTAATTTTCTTGGGAGCTTTGAAGCAATAAAAATACAATATATGTTATTGTGCTTTGAAAAGACAAAATTAACTAAGAACAGGAAATCTTGGAAAGCCATGATCACCCAAGAAGTTTTCAGTTGCTGTATTTTTTTTCGATTTCAAGATTCTTATATTTACTTATTTTCTCCTATTCTTTAGATATATTTCTATCTGACGTCACTGATATATTTATGAGAAGGCATTTTTGTGTTGTTTTATTTTTATTATTGTTGTTAACAACAATAATCATTTATTAATTGATTTATTTATTGATTAATTTCATTCCCCAAACTTGCTGGAATGTTTTAAAATTTCTTTTCTTTTTATCGTTGTTGTCTCCCAGGTCCAGATATAGATGAAGAGAGGCCCTTAGCCATTCCTCCGTTCTCACAAGTAGAAGAAAATGGAAGACAGTTAAATTAAATAATTTGACTTGAGTAAAGATGATTATGACGACAAGTGTTTAAAATTACTGAAGGGTTAGAGTTGTGGAAAAATTGACTGTTGGTCAGGCAGGAAAGGAGCAGTGTGCTTACCCTGCGTTGCTGAAATGCTTACTAAAATAAAGCTTAATTTTTTTCTGTACTAATCCTTTATAGTTCAGTTTAGTTTGTTTTATGGCATATCAACTCCTCAATGGGTTATTTGATGCCGACAAGATTTTTATTGCTGATAATATTTTTTTCAAAAATATATTGTTGGTAATATATATATATATATATATATATATATATATATATATTTTATTTTATTTTATTTTATTTTTATTTTATTTTATTTTTATTTTCAAAAATGTATTGCTGGTAATATTTTTTTTTCAAAAATGCATTGCCAATAAAAATTTTTCCCAAAAAGTACTGCTGGTATTAAAACCTATTTTTATACTTTCATAGTGTTTTGACCCTGTTTGGGTGGGTGGTGGGGATAACTATTTGCCCATATCTGGGACCCTAACAGGTGCTACCACCCCGGGTCAGGGTGGACCTGGGAACACCAGCAATTAAGAGGTGGTTCCATGCTCCTCAAAAACTTCTGATCAAAGACCTTGCTGTCAGATGTATTAGGTTGGTGCAAAAATAATGATGTAATAATGTCGTTTTTTGACGTATTTTTTAACGTCAAAAAACGACATTACGTCATTATTTTTGCACCAACCTAATAGGTTATCGTCTTACCCAGGCTACGAATGTAGTTTAACATCATATCGAGGACAGCTAACCCTTTATAGTTACTGTGGTCACCTGACAGAGTTACCATGTGATCCCTGTATAAAAGA
Organism: Acanthosepion lycidas; assembly: GCA_963932145.1. Taxonomy (NCBI): domain Eukaryota; kingdom Metazoa; phylum Mollusca; class Cephalopoda; order Sepiida; family Sepiidae; genus Acanthosepion; species Acanthosepion lycidas. The sequence continues at coordinate 14,966,375 of OZ010611.1, forward strand.
GGAAATCTATCTCATTTTTTATTAAATTTACCTTCCATTCTATCAGATGGTTATATGACACAGAAAAGTTACAACATATTTTGCACCTCAAGTGCAATTGCTTTTTTCCTATCTAACTGACCAGTCTCTGTTTGGGGATCAAGAGCATTTTCTCAACAGAGAATGTGTAAGAAAGCTGATAACAGTGTCAAAAATATTATATACTTTGGCTGGAGGGTCTCTAGATTTTGAGGCCTTAGGCTTCAACCCGATAAGATCTATAGGCATTGCCTTCCCCTATTTGAGGGTTGATGTTTTATAATTTTTTTTTTTTTTTTGTGGTAAACCCTCCTACAGTAGAATAAACTCTTCCTCCTCTCATAAATACTAACTGTAAGACTTCCTAGTAAGAGTCGTAGGGCAGTTAGAAAGTGAAGATGCAGTGCTCACCTACCATTCGGACGTCCACCTCAATCTGCTTATTACTAACACTCTTGCTTTGTATATAACTGTTATTTCAATACATTTGTTCAATCCTAGCTTCGTCTTCCATGTCTTTCTTACTGGCCCCTAAACAGGCCACAACATTTTTTTTTTTTAGTTTCAGGTGCTTTTAATTAATTTATTTTTAAGGATTTGCTTACCCAGGTGCTTGATGCCTTAGATTTGACTTAAATTGTTGAGTGTTGGCAAATAAAAAAGTGAGTGTACTTGCATAAAAAAGTTGCTAAAAAAAAAAAAATGAGAATAATAAAAATAAAACAATTAATTTAAAAATAATTAGTCTGTATCTCACTAATTCCGTATACGTTAAGGAAGACTTGTTTAAAATGATTTTTAATAAATGAAAAAGCTTTCTTTAAGCTTTCATTTGAAAAGATTTAAATTTTATTATTTATTTCCAGTCAGCAAAACACTTTGTGGTGTATTTCAAACAGAAATTATTGATCGGAATCAATTTTTTTTTTTTTGGTCGGTAAGACGGGGGTCCAATTTTGCAAAAAAAAAAAAAAAAAGAAAAAAAAAATGATTTAAATTCTTCAAAGAATTCTGCTTTAAAGTTTAAACTAATACACTCACTAAAAATTATCACGTTGAATTTCTCAAGTTTTCATAAAATTTAATCGTTGTGAGGTGTGTAGTTTCATATGTAGTTAAAAAAAATATTTTTACAAGATTTTCTAATAAAAAAAATTCAAATATTTCATTCATTTGTGAATAAGTCTTGAAAATTTATTTACAATCCGACAATTATTTGATTTTTGCAAGAATTTCCAAAGAATGTATCTGCTTGCCGCAAAAAAGAGGCGAAAATTTGCTGTGCTAAAAATTAATTTAATACAATCGCTGACGCAAGAAAAACAAGTTTTTTTAATTAAAATTTCGAATGTTCTAAAAAGCAGTAAAAAATTTAATTAAATATTCGAAAAAATATTTTGGTTCTTCCTCTTAAATAACAAAGATTTTCACGATAAAACTATGTTTTCATTAAATTTGGGGCCTTTTTTCATCATGGTATGAAGATTTTTTAGCGATTTTTCGTGGAGGTTCCTAAAAATAGTACTAAAAAATAACCATATGTTCTAATTTTATTTAATGAGCATAAAAATGTCTGTTTTTTCGTAGTGCCAAAAAATTTACGGCGAATGTTTTAATTTTAATTAAACTATTTTTTTAAAATATCTACTTACCTTTTTAATTGTTTTGTTTGGAGAAAAAAAAGGCGATGTTGAAGAAACGACCTTCAATTCTTGCTTTGTCGTTGAGAAATGTTTGGATTTATGTTGGCTTTGAAAATCAATCAATCGATTAGGTTGATCGTTATTTCTATTGATAATGGCCTTGAAAAGCATTCTACAGTAAAAAGAAAATAAAAAGGGGAGAAAAAATTGAAATAAAAGATTTTCTATCTGTTTAATTGACAGACCCGTGACAATGACAAACTAACTAAAACAAAGAATATTTCCTACCGGTGTCAAGTGACTATACGTTCCCTCTGAAAAGAACGACCACTCTACATTGTTTCGTTTAATGGCTAGAGTAATGGATAGCGGCTCGGATTGAGAAATCGGAGAGACGAGTTCGAATTCCAGTCGAATCCATTACATTCACTTACGTGCTAATAACTTTGGGAAAAATACTTTTCTTCTCCCCCCCCCCTCACCAGGTATGGGTAAATTAGCGAAGATCGAATTCATTATTCAATATTAATGGAGAATGAGACCATCTGTCGGGATTTTAAATCTGACTGTTATCTGAAGGGAAAGGTAGAAAAACTATCATGGCATTTGAGCCGGAATTCAGTGCAGAGAGAAAAAAATGTCTGCCTATATCTCTGAGATGAGGTATTATGATTACTTGCATTATTCGGACTGTTATCCTTATTGCCTTATTCACAATGTTTCGGCCGTTGTACGCCCCGGCCTTCTTCAGGTGACTGGAATTTCGAACCGAACCCTTTATTTCGTCCACGGGTGTAAATTGTTCTAGTGATACGTTATTTTACTTAATTCTCCAAGTTTTAGTTCACAACTCAAAACTCACTGGATCTAACCAGCGTCATTATCCACCAAACCAGTAGCATCACCACCACATCCCATCCCTTGCGTCTTAGTGGCTTTATTGCCTTGCTGGTGCTCAATTGATTTAAGAAAGAAAGAACATGTGGCCTGGTATTGAACTCACAACTCTTTGCTTCTAGTCATCGGATCTAATCAACGTTTTTATCCACTGAGCCATATGCCCTTGAAGACACCTGTGTATGAATTTTTGAGGCTTAGAAACCTAATGTCTCACCATCGTTTTTTTACTAGTGCTCATATTGCAATTTTTGTCAATATTATTTCATTTTTTACCAGAGCTTATATTCCAGTGTTTGTTGAGAAATCGGAGAAATATTTATTGCTTGTGTAGTGCCACGCCTACATTTTCTCCAATTCTAATTGGTCAATAAATACATACTTAAAAATAACAGGACAATTTATCTATCGCATTCCACCATAGTAAATTTGTTCCTACACTTTGTTCAAAACAAGCTTTGCTACAAAATCCCTGATTGGTCCATTTTCCGTCCAATCGGATAATTTTCATGTATATTCAAAAATGTACTAAGCGTCTCTTTTTTTGGAGCCACTCACGATAGTATAAATATTGAAGCATTCCAAAAAACCAGTAGTAGTAATTTCAAAACCACAGTCGAGGTACCCAGAGACAATAGCTCTCATTTACTCGCTCGTGTATTTCATCCTACTCACTCCGCACGTACATACACACTACAGAAATTTATGTGACACACCACCAGTTCTCAATGGACACACCAAGTTAAATCAACTTTGTAAGTTGCAACTACTGAACAATTTTCTGAAAGAAATATTCTATTTTCAACCTTGAACTCTGAACATTTTACTCAGACAAATCTTCTTTAAGACATTTCCTTACAGTCAAGGGGAAGCTACTTTTTTCTCCCTATTTCACTCATATTGCAACTACTTTGTATTATTGTTGAATTTAATATACATATTTCTTCGTTAAACAAAATTGGTTCTCATTGTTCTTTTTCCTTGATGTTTTAAGTATTATGTATGAATGTTGATTACCTTCTCAACACGCAGCCGTATTATCTATTTGACCCATTCAACATTGGTGACCACAACACTCGAGAAGCAGTACATTCTATAATTAATCAATCCGACGTACTAATCAACACATTACACTTGTCTCTACCCCATCTTATTACTTGTTCCAATATTGTATTCATTTCTATGCTTGGTCGGCTCAGGAGAGAAAAAATGATAACGAATGCTTCCTTGTAACTGGCATAATCTCCCGGTGGCAATCGTTTGTGTCAAATATGTGGAAAAATATGTGAACTGTGTTGGGTTGCGGTCAGACATGGAAGGCTGAGTGTTTGCCATGGCTTGTTTTTCTAAGAGAGGCCGCTCCGAACATTGGCTTTTGTAATCTTTTTTTACCAGAAGGGGTGGGTTACGCAGGTCTACCACCTTCTTACTAAAGCCCAGCCTTCCCTTCATTCTCATCTTCTTTTTTTTTCTGTGAGAGGGACTTTATGAAAACAGAGTCTGTAGTGAAAGAGATAATCAGCCTCCTCGAAAAAGAGCTCGTGTTTTACTTGCGAGCTGTCGAAGAAAAATTACCAAATGGCGTGACCAATCAGAAAAATCTCTCAGTGAACAAAAGCCGTTGTTTTTCGCTTATATGAGAGATTTGGATTTTCTGAGCTTGGTGGATGAACACGCGTTTTTGGTGGTGAGAAGTGAAGGTTGTCGTTTCTACGTTGCCTGTTGGACTGTTACGACGGACTATCGTTTGAACTGTGATTTGGTTACAAATGTTGCGGTCGAGAGAAAGAAGAAATCTATTGTAGACGTTTATTGCTACTATAAGTTGACAGTCTTTATTTTTTCTTTTCTTTACAACCACACAGCTGTACATAAAATAGTGCATGGAAGAAACTAGAAACTATCACATGAGTAAAACTGACCTACCAAAGTCAATGGTTAAGATACAATGCTGCCCCAGAAGCCAATTGGCTTTGTGGTCAAAATCAGTAATACAAAAGCTATTCAAAAAGTTCTAATCCTATCCTAGAAGGAGTTGGAGAAACAAGACAGTTTTTCACTATTTTTCAATATAGTCCCATGTGACATCAATGCATTTGGTCCAATGATGCTTAAGCATTGCAATTCCATCTCGGAAGACGGTGGCCTCCTGGTGCTCTAAAAAACTCTTCCACAGCACATAATCTCATTATTGTTCCCCAAATGGTGACCACTCAGGTAGGATTTGAGTTTAGGAAACAGGAAGAAATCAGATGGAGCTAAAACTGGTGATTAAGAAGGATGGGGTAGAAATTCAAATTCAAGTGTTGCGGTCGAGAGATAGAAGAAATCTATTGTAGACGTTATTTATTGTTACTAGAAATTGACAGTCTTTTTTTCTTTTCTTTACCGCTACAATGTCTTCTCACATTATTAATTGATCTCTAACTGAATTTTGGGTTGCGAGTCCAGACAGTGTTTCGCAACACCTACTGTACCGGAACGGCTTCTGATTTACCCTTTCAGCCGAAAGAAAGCAGCAAAAAAAAAAAAAAACACTATATGTAGAAGTAACAGTAGAATATAAAGAGTTAGGACTGTCGGAGTTACCTCCTCCTTAATTCCCAAATTGCCACTAGGGGTCACTCTCCCTATACTATAAATACTGGGCGACTTCTCGCCTCGTCCTCTTCTTCATTTCAGTGACTTTAATGTAAGCTCTCTTAGTAGATCCGCGTCTTCCCATTTGGGGGAGACGCCATGAACATTATACACGCATACACGTACGTACGAACATTCACCAAAGAACAGACACAAATGTTCACACACGCACACACACAAATATTATTGTCTATGTCCACTGTAAAATTGTTTTGTTTAAACATATAATTGTTTATATATATATATATATATATATATATATATATATATATATATATATATATATATATATATATCGGTATTGTTTGTCTTCTTTATCTTCAGTTTGACTTAATTCAAGTCCGGCCATTTTCTTGTATTTGGACCTTTTAATATTCTACCAGGAGTTACACACGTGTTTCTAATACAACAACACACAAACACACACGGTCCTCTACAGGACACTTATTAATAGTTTCGGTAACATGTCTAGTCAACTTCGAAAAGAGAGCACGGTAAATATAATCAAGGAGGGTGAATACAGTCTTTAGTATTTTATATATATATATCTCTTCGAACACATATGCAAATTTTGACTCCTCTCCAATCAGATAGGATCAACTGGAAGTTATAATGGGTTATTTGTAGGGTTCAATTTGGGTCTTGTTAGGATTGGCCCACTCTAAGGGATGGGGATTTTCTAAGCGTAGTTTAGATATGGCACAAGGTCGAAAGTGTGGGGCACCCAGGGAAGATCGAAAATGATTTTCTAAGCGTAGCTTATATGTGGCACAAGGCCTAAAGTATGCGCCACTCAGTGAGAATCGAACTTACTATTATTCAGTAGTAATTGACTCGGCGGTACAAAATTGCTAACGACCATTTACCCCACATCGAAGTGCCCTCCCCCACTATAAGGGATAAATGACTGAGTAAATAAAAACGATAAACTACATCTTAAGAACTATCAACCCTGGAGTATAACAGTAATAATTTATATAAATATTAATAAGTAGTTTCATATTGTACAAAAAACAGTAGTAATGTTCATAGATGGCACAAGGTTTAAGTAAGATTAAGTATTTTTTTTGTTTTTTGTTTTTTTATTATTGCACTAGCAGTAGAGCCCGGCGTTGCCCGGGGATGTAACAGTAAGAGATAGATCAAGTATCGACCATCATAAAGACTGAAAAATAAAATTGATAAAGATTATTGTTTAAGGTTGACGGACACGCATGTCTTCATTAGTTTTTTTTTTTTTTTTTTTTTTTTTTTTTACGAATTGGTCAAACCCAAACTCAAACAAAAACATTGTTTTCAATCGTTATGAGTCTACATATTGAATAGAATTTTATTATAAACAATTGTCTTGTAAATGGAATTTTTAAAGCATTCTGAATGTAAAAATAAAGAAAAAAGTGTACAAGACAATAAGAAACATTACCTGCCAAAAAAAAAGTGAAGTTTTGTTGAAATCGGTTGAAAAATGTAGGAAATCCGATCCAATATATAAACGTACACATACACACACACACACACAAACAACCTGGGTTTTATAATAAGTATGATTTAAATTGTTCATTTACTTATGTTGGCTTGTGAAAAGAATATTTCAACAGACATGACCATAAAAAGTTTTAAAACATTGAAAGAAAAATGTTAAGTCAAAAACTATTATTTAAAACAAATAATTTATCAAATTAAAATAAATTAATAAATAATATTTAATTACACTAACAAAAAACTAAATAAATTATATATACTGTATTTGACGACATGTAAAACGCACCCCAATTTCAGTGTGCAAGACAATAAGAAACACTACCTGCCAAAAAAAAAAAAATGAAGTTTTGTTGAAATCGGTTGAAAAATGTAGGAAATCCGATCCCATATATAAACGAACACACACAAACAACCTGGGTTTTATAAGTATAACTCGATATGAGTTGTCCCCCTTTCATTCGCGCGACAGAATCGTGTTTTATCGTGCTTTCAAATTGATTTCGTGCAAAAACAATTGTGTTATTCCAATTTTGGGCGCTGTCAGAACCACCGCAAGGTAATTTTAATCAGTCCTGTGAAGTTTTGTTGAAATCAGTTGAAAAATGTAGGAAATCCGATCCAATATATAAATGTACACACACACACACACACACATAGTGGAGGTAAACCATTTTTAGTGATAGACTTCAGTACTACAATTCTACAGCAAGATAGCTAAAGTCTCAGAATACATACTTTTAGCTTCTTTTTTTTTTTACTTTTAGAGAGTCAGCATTAGGTCTTAGTGCTTGTCGAACTGTCTGCCTTCGGACAGAGAGGAATCCAGACAAGACTATGCCGAAAGGTAGACAAACCCAACACCGTATATACAGGGTCTACGGGGAATTTTTGCCCGGGCCTATAGGCTCGGAAAACTTACGTTAAACCGATCTTGTGCCACATCTCGCTCTGTCGGTTGCTCGTGTAAATACCGAATACATACTTTTAGTTTTAATTTTGTCTAAATTTGTGGCCTAATATGAAAAACGTAGGTACCATCACGGATACCTTATAAAAAAATAAAAAATAAAAAAAATAACGAAAAAAAGCATTTTAAATAATTAAAATGAAAATGAAATGTATTCTTTAAAGTTAAATTCTGCTTTCATTTTAAGCATGATAACTTAAAGTTAATCCGTATTTATCAAACGAAATTTTGGTTTGATTTTAAAGATAATAACTTAAAGGACAGTTAATCCGTATTGAAAGAAAATAAATTTCCGTATGTAAAGATTTGAATATTTTCAACACGTTCTCTCGTTACTCAATGACTCATCCGATGGAAACATTATAGACGATATATTTAAACAACTGTAGCAAAAAAGCTTTAAACTTTGTTTCTTTCCTTGAAAACAATTTGTTCAAATAATTTATATGGCAGCCCAATTCCACAAAGAAATAAACAAATCGCAAGTCCAAACTCGAAGATCCATGGTAGAAAGAAATGTCAAAATCACGAATGGCACGTCACAAATCCGAGTACACGTAATTGGCAAGAAATCACCACGAAATTCGACGGACGAGGCAGAAAAAATAAAAATAAAAAACAAAAAAAAAAAAAAAAAAGAAAAGAAAAAGAAAAGCGACTTCCCTTCTTTCGAGAACAAAAACCAACGCCTTTTATCGACGGAACATTTTTTTTTTCATTAGCCGACAGGTGGGAAAGGACACAGAATATTAACATATCCAAGATGCATTTATGGCAACACCTGCGACTGACTTCTTTCTATTTTGATTATCCTGTCCTCGGCATATCGAACAGAACACACTTGCCCTTTTTCTCACTAAGTGACTTTCTCTTTCGCCACAACAACATATTTTTAAAAAAAATCTCTAGTGAGCGTGAAATAATAATAACTCTCTTGAAATTCAGGTGAGTTCAGGAAAAAGATGGAAAGGAATTCGCAAGCCTACGTGAAATTTTCTTTGGACCAATGAAAACCTTGCCTTCATAGAAACTGACCGGTGAACTGAAAAGAAGGAGGAAATAAATTCGCGAGCCTATGTGAAATTGCATATGAATCGTAACAGAGGAACAAAGGACAAGACAATTTAGCAGTTTAAAAGCTTACTTTTATATAAATAATACGTTTATACAAAGCGAAAGAGAAGAGAGAATTGATAAACGTATTCCTTTAGCAGTTATTGTCTGCTCATCGGGAACGAAGTCTAATACATGAATCTGTCTGATTGAAACCTATCTGAAGTTTATCATATCTCTACTTCCGATGTCTGCTTGTGGATGCATTATAACACGTATATTCAGTTTTGCTCGTGGCCTGTCTTTTGGAGTAGGTTAAAAACGTTTCCTTGAATCCCGGTGTTATTCAGTCCTCTCACTTTTGTTACCTCAAATCCATTTGGCGCCTAAATTTGGGTCTTACCCATTATTACCAGGTAAATGGACATACCAGTGTTCTTATCAACCAAGGGGAGATAAACCATATGTTTCATAATTGCATTTAAATCAATAACAACCATGACTTCACAGAAATTAGCCATCGAACCAAAAAGAAGTATGAGAAGAAAATAGGGAGCCTATGCGAAATTCTTTTCGATATAAAATGAGGAAAAATATTAAATTAATTAATAAGAGAAGAGTGTCTGAAGTCATGCGAAAGCTTTCGTTTCTGTTCACTGCGTGCAGCGTTGATGTTTTCGCTAGTGTAATATTACTCGTCAATTATATTATCAGCTTTTTAACTAAGCAGAAAGCAATTCAAAGAATTTTCTCTCAATAATCAAAGAAAGCCAAATCTTTCAAGCAATCTCTCTTCGTCTACTTTTGAACGTATTCAGGTGTATACCCCTTCGGTGAGCAACGAACTCTCTTACCTGTCTTAAACATTTTTGAATATATTTTTGTGTCAGATCATTTAATCTGTTGTATGAACATTTCCTCTTCATGACAATTCATTAAAACTACAGATATTTTATTTTCCTGAAAACGAACTACTGACATTACTTCAAGCGTGTAAATTCGTAAATAGATTTCTTATTGTTATAATGGAATGCCCCCACACTCCCTTTCGTCTATGTGGACTGACTACATCAATATATATATATATATATATATATATATATATATATATATATATAGTGAGCACAGGATATATATGAGGACTTGCTTTGGCAATTAGTTGGAGATTCGTCTCCAGCTGAGCTGGTCGAACTCTCTGCCTTCGGGCGGAGAGGAACCCAGACGAGACTCTTCCCTTGTGAGGTAAATAACCTTCCTTCGGCAATTAGTTGGAGATTCGTCTCCAACTGTGCTGGTCGAACTCTCTGCCTTCGGGCAGGGAGGAACCCAGACGAGGCTATGCCGAAGGGCAGAGTCTCGTCTGGGGTAGTAGACAGCTACCCGACCCTGTGTATGCGGGGTCTACAGGGAATTTTGCCCTAGCCTACGGGCTCGTTTTAAGCCCGCATTAAAAAAAAGGCCTTGTGCCACATCCTGCCTCGTGGGGTGGTAAGGTAAATAACCTTACTTCAGGAATTACTAGCCTGCTAACCGATTCCCTGTCTTTCAGTAGAGTATTCTCTTTTACAATAAACCTCTCTTCTTTCGTCTACGCGCGTGTTGCTGTTCCTTCACTCGAGTACCACCTTTGTCTGTCTGTAAACTTCTTTAAAGATTACCCGTGTGTTTCTTCATTAATATCATCCTTCATTAATCTTCTTAGTGTGGGTAAATAAGCTGTTCATTTTAACCCTCAAGTCCTACGCCACTATAGATCCAATACTTGTCGTAGATATGCATTTCTAGTTAATTAATAAATTTAAGAATTAATTAACTAGGTTTTATTAACATTATACTTACGTATACTTAGTATTCCTGTCTCGATACTAAGTTTCACCAGTTCGATAAGGTCAAATTGGGGGCTGATCTCTCAAACGACCTACAATCTCTTGTTAGCTGGGGCAAAGAAGGGCTTGTTAATTTAATGACTCTAACACTAAAACTAAAGAGACCCCTTTCTACGTGCCATCAGTATAGCTGATGCTAACCTCCAGAAGTTAACATTTTCAGCTGCCATGAAGTGGAAAGACTACATTGAATCCATAGCTAGGTCAGCTGCTAAGAATATTGCTGTCATACTGGTCTGGTGCTCCAGCTGTATATCTCTAGTTGCTCGACAGAATCCAAAGAAGGGTTTATAATGCAATCGATCCTGACCTGGCATACTAATCTCAGTCTCTGACTTGCCTCTGTCTTTTCTATAAATATTTTTAGGACAACTTTTCTGATGAGCTTTCCTCCTTGGTAACCTCGACAGCATTAATTTAAGCGTAATACAATATTGGCACCTCGGCCTTTTGCCTTTTTACTGTTGATCTACCTTCATGTAAGGTTCTATTCTAACATTTTATTTCATGTTATCTTAACAGTTAATATTTTCGCACTTCTCGTCTGTGGAACTCTCTTCCGTTTTCTTGCTTTCCTGCCAAATGCAATCCTCAAAAATTGAAATGCATCGCCAATCGCTATCTTCTGAATTCCTGAAAACTGTTCTTTTACTGAACTTACTCCTGACTAAAGTCTTCTTATTCTCTTTCACTCCCAGTAAGCCCTTGCGTCTTAGTGGCATTATCGCCATCTTCTGTCTTCCAGAAACCTGTTCTTTTATTCTCCTTTCTCATCACTAAAGTCTTCTTATTCTCTTTCACTCCCAGTAAATCCTTGCGTCTTAGTGGCATAATCGCCATTTTCTGTCTTCCTGAAACCTGTTCTTTTATTGTCCTTTCTCCTGACTAAAGTCTTCTTATTCTCTTTCACTCCCAGTAAGCCCTTGCGTCTTAGTGGCATTATCGCCATCTTCTGTCTTCCTGAAACCTGTTCTTTTATTCTCCTTTCTCATCACTAAAGTCTTCTCATTCTCTTTCACTCCCAGAAAACCCCTTGCGTCTTAGGGGCATTATCGCCATCTTCTGTTTTCCCGAACCTGTTCTTTTATTGTTCTTTCTCCTGACTAAAGTCTTATTTTCTTTTATTCCAAGTGACCTCTTTTTTCTATGACTTATCAACCCTTTTGCAGGCTATTTAAAGCCAAAAAATATTTTTAGGTTGTAAGAATTTTTTTCTTTAATAATGATTCAGTGATACAAGTCTTACTAATTAACCCATAGCTGGGGAACAAGAGGTGGATTTTTATCTTTCTTAAATGTATTTGCTCGTAAGTGAATATAACGAACCTAACGGGAATTGGAAATCGGCTCTCCGGTTATCCATTTCGAGCAATTATCCACTACACCACCCACAAATCCAAGCGTACAGCATCTGGCAGAGATATGGTTCAACCGAGGAATGCTGTGAATACGACGGACAGCACACTACTTTTCTCATGAACGCACAGATAATAAAGAAAAGGAAAACGTGGAGAGCCATGATCATCTACGTCCAGAAGGAACGTATCATTAAAAATATAATTTCTTTAATCAAGTCAGCGGTTGGGCTCCTTTAGTGTGGTTGTTGAGCTCATTCTGATGGAAGTGGTTTCTGAGAATAGCTTATTAACAAACACTCTTTCTTTCTTCCTCTTTCTTTCTCGCTCTTTCGCTTTCTCTGTCTGTCTCTCTCCCTCTCTCTCTGTATGTAGGTGCGTGTGTGTATGTGTACGTACACATGTTTCAAATAAGGGACGTAACTCTAGACGCTTTGTTTCGATCAAAGGGAGATAATTTAGTTGCAAGTAGAAACACTACCACCAATATTAAGTTTTAATACTTTTACAATAAAATAAATGGCTATTTTTGTCTAGTACAAATTTTCCCTATTTGGTTGCACGTAGCCATGCAGCTGATAAATCCTTATCTTTTGGAAATTAAAACACATTCATTTTTGGTCCATCATAATTTCCTTCACATATGACCTCAAAACCATACGCCATTTTTTTTATTTTTTTTTTCTTGTAAATTATTTACAAAACAAATATAAAATCAAACTAAGCGAAGAAAATTAATGAAAAAACATTTCTCCGAGTTTATCCTACATATAAAGAGGTCAGCCCCTCGTGCAGGCCTTTTATCTTGGTAATGTTGGTAGAAAGGTGTTTTAAAAAGTGAGATCACTCGGCGCTAAAAGTGCTGCTCATTGGCGCGTAAATTGGAAACAGCAACAAGCAGAGTGCAGAAAGCAAAGGGAAACAACTCTTTCCAAAGACAGCATAGAAATTCACAGACAAAGGAAAGGAAAATATGATCATCTAAGTCCTGAAGAAACACGGGAGTTTAAAGGTCTATATTATTAAAGAAGAGCCGGTTCTCTGACTATTACACATTGTCTGCATGTGCCTTTGCATATATAATGCATATGCGTATATCTACATTGTGCGTGAGTGACTTGCATGTGCATGTGTCATTTAATACACAAGCACATATACACATACACGCACAATTTGAATGAATTTTATATAAGACCTTCGAATGATAGATTACTCTCCCTCACAGTCTGCGCAACCCCTAACCTGGGATGAACAATAAAATCATAAATCATTAGACAATTTTTTTGTTTTAAATTGAATTTTTTTAACCAGTAGTGAGTGCGAAATAATAACTCCCTTCACCCACCCTATTTAAATTCGGGGCACTGAGAAAAAAAAAAAAAAGAGAAGGAATTTACGAGACAATGTAAAATTTTCATTGATCCTATAACAATTTCATATAGGCTTGCTAATTTCTTTCCTTTTTCTTCTCGGCTCATCGATCAATTTCTGTGAAGGCAAGGTTTTCATTGGTCCAAAGAAAATTTCACATAGGCTCGCAAATTCCTTCCCTTTAATTTTTCTTAAACATATGATGAAAGGGAATTTATACATTTTTCTTCTTGAGAATTTAAAACAAAAATATTAAACACTATTTATTAATTTTTTTTTATTTACAACAATAATTTTATATTTACAACATTCTAAAAGCTAATACAGTTACATTCAATATTTATTATTTACCAATTTATAACAAAAATAAATATGAAAACATTTTTTCTTCAGAAATTTATAAACATTTATTAGATTATTAAAATATGTGAATCAACTCTAAGGGAATCCTTATTATTTACCATTTTATAAAGTTCGAATCAATTGGCAATTAGCCGATGTTTTGACAACCATTCCAATAAACGATATAATATATAGTGTTTATCATTATTGTTATAATTTCTCAAGAACAAAGAAAATGTATAAATTCACTTTCATATGTTTAAGTTTTATTACAATTCTAATCATTGCTTTTAAAACAGTAGACATTGCCAAAGAGCGAAGGTACTTAAAATAATAGCGGTGTCAAGGGAAAAACCATCCTTTTAACGCACCGTTTTTTTTTGTTTTTTTTTGTTGTTTTTTGTTTTTTGGGGGTGGGGATTTTTTGGTATTTTTGTTGCGGACACGAAGGTTAAAGATTGCTGAATAATGTATATCCCACACACAAAAACACTGTCATATGAAGGGGAATCTTATATTTCTATTATTTATATTCGGACTAATGTCTTCATCAGGGCCGGCGCATACTGTCACCGAATCCCCTGACCAGTGGGAGCCCCGAGCAATGTTTGTGACCCTCGCTATCGTAACAACATTTTCTTTCTCCGAGCGATATTCTATGAAAAATATAGGTTATCTCCCCTTGGTTGATAAGATACCTGATAGGAGAGATGAGTCAATTTATCTGATAATAATGGGTAAGACCCAAATTTAGGCGCCAAATGGATTTGAGGCGCCAAAATGAGAGACCTGAAAACCACTGGGTGAAAGGGCGCGTACAGGCGATGGAGGTTATGAGCAAAACTGAATAGACATGTTAATGTCTCGACAAGAAAGGCTCGGAAGAAGATGATCCACTTCACATGAGTGTTTCTATCCATAGCAAACAGATTCGTATATTTTACTTCGCTCCCGGTAGTAATAAGAATGTTGAGGTGCCAAATGAGGCACAAAGTAAGACAGCCGAGGAATTGCCCTCATCCTGGAAGTTCCCATCAAGTTGTATTCTGAACATGGCGGATTTCCTGGATAAGGCGAAAGGTTACGCCCATCTTGTAAATAAAGATGGGTTCGTCGATGTTGTCCAGGAGCTCGATGTGTTCACAAAAAGAATGGTGACCGTTTTTGTGGTGGACAAAAAAAACAAAAAGATTTGTCGCTCCACTGCTAAGGGAATATGTTTAGCAATTTGCTCTTATTTCTCGTTGTATAATGTATTACTTTATATAAAACTATGCTTTTAAAACTGTTCATTTGTATGGTGCTTTGTTCCTCTGTTACAACCTATACAGAATCGTTAATTCTTTTCCCCCAGCTATGGGTAAATAGCAGGACAGGCCTGTGACGATCTACATCACACACATGCATACATACTTACACAGATACAAATTATACAACGACAAGCATTCATTGGATAATAAATCAACACTACTTTGTAATCGACAATTTACAAATCGCAAAAACGCGACAATTTTATAATCGCTCTATTTTCATGTAGTCGATTTTGTGCACTTTTGGGAGAAACGGATCCCAGAAGCTTTCTTGTATCTCCCCCAAACTCGCTCGCTGATTGGTCAATGCCAACCAATCAGATCGACTGCACGTGAAGAGTAACTTTTCCCGCGCAGCGATTTGGAGCCGATGATCACCTATATAAGCAAGAAATATTCTTCGATAATTAGTGAGATTTCATCTGCCAAACGAATCCATGACAGTTAAAACCATGCGCCAATCTTCTCACTCACACCACCACATAATCTTTTCCTTACACAGCAAATCTGTTGAAAGCATTTATTTGCAGAAACTATGACAAACTTTCTTTCTTTCAATGAACTTTAGAATACAAATAATAGTTAAAGAGAGATAACTCTTGTTTTACTCAATTCATGCCTTTCTTTCACATCCTTGTTTGTACATCTTGTTAAAAACATATTTTATGTGTAATGATGTCTTTGGCATATCCTTTTTTCACCTCAGTTTGGTTTCCTAATCTAAGTTAAATTAATGTGGTGAAGTCCGCCACAGGCCTTGGATGGCAACTGATCTACCGCAGAAAAAATGGCAACCTACTTCGCGAAAAAATGTGCCTCGTCTGTCATGTATCAAAAGATACATGATCGCCTAAGCATGTATCACTCATGTCACATATAACTGAATTGAATTATCCCATAATTTATATACGTTACAAATTAAACTAAGCGCAACTCACTATTAAAGGATGAAAGATTTCGGGGTCATTCTGGGGTCTTTTTATCCTTTAAATCCACGAATTTATTTTGCTCATGCTAAATATCGAAAAACCTATAAAATTCGCTATTTTTTTCACCTATAGAGCTTAAACCTCTATATGCCAGTGGATCAGAACCAATTACTGAGTGTACTACATCCTCATTGGACAAGAAATGTTAAAAACATTTCTAATTTACATTTTCATGTTAGTTATAGATTTTTGTGCAAGCTAAACACAATCCAGGCTCCAAACGCAAGTTTTACAATAATTGCTTCTGATTGGCCAATATATCTCAAAGTAATAACAACGCCTACGCACACGTGTTTAAACACAAAATACCGCCAAAAATCTTGAAATGTGTTCGCGAGCCACCCACGTGACCAGGAATGTAAATAAATACGATACCCGAACACAAGTTTACCAGTGAGCTTCGCGACGGTTTTTGACCTTTTGTTTGATATTTTTGACTTGCGACGAACCTTTTTTTTTTGCTGCTAACGATTTTCCTTTCAGTGCTTCAAGAACTTTTTGGACGAACTTCTGAGGATTTTTTCTGATAAGTTATTCTTTAAGTTTTATTTTTTTTGATTTTATTCTTCTATTTCTTTTTGTTTGTTTTATTTTTGGGGCTTCGGCCCTCATAATTTTTTTATTTTAGTCCGGTTTGACAAAGTCTTACCGGACGATTTCTTTTTTATTGTTTATTTCTTTCTAGTTGCTTTTGTAAAAAAAAAAAAGTCAGTACAGTTTTTGAAAAGAAAAAGAAAACTTTTTTTTTTTTTTTTTTTTTTTTTTTTTTTTTAGCGACTTCGGTCGCATTCTCTCGTCTCGTTTTTGGTTTAACTAGTTTGTTTTTTTTTTTTTTTTGTTTTGCATTTTTATTTTCTTTAGCGGCTTTGGCCGCAAACCTTTATTTTTTTTTTTTTTTTTCTGGTTGTAAACCAGACTTTTTCTTTTCCTTTCTTTTTCTTTTGGTACATTTTCGTGAATTTTTAAAAAAGAGAGAGGAGTTTCTGTTTTTGTTTTTTGCTTTCGGCTGCCTTTGGGCACCATTTAGATTTTTTTTTTTCCTGTTTAATTTTTTTTGTCTTTTAATTTTCCCAGTTTATTTATTTTTAAAAAAAAAGTTTATTGTCTTTGTTTCTCTTCTTTTAATTTACTGGTACATCCAGGCTTATTTGTTTAATTTTTTTTCTCCCTCCCAAAACTCCTTTCCCCAAATTTGGTGATTAGATTTAAAAAGACCCGCAGGTGGTAGTCTCCACGTTTTTCAATATGGCCGACGGTGCCAGTCGGGCCAATATAAAAAAGGACCTTTTTGGGACGGCTGCTAAAGCCAACCCCCCTGATAATGCTGCCAAGAAGCGGGCTGATGGTAGCCCCAAAGCTGACCGTACTAGTAGCTCCAAGAAGGGAGAAGCTAGTAATAAGAATATTGAGGTGCCAAAGGAGGCACAAAAGACAGCCGAGGAATTGCCCTCATGCTGGAAGTCCCCACCAAGTTGTATTCTGAACATGGCGGATTTCCTGGATAAGGCGAAAAGTTACGCCCATCTTGTAAATAAAGATGGGTTCGTCGATGTTGTCCAGGAGCTCGATGTGTTCACAAAAAGAATGGTGACCGTTTTTGTGGTGGACAAAAAAACCAAAAAGATTTGTCGCTCCACTAAAGACACAGTGATTAAATCACTTTTGTCCCTGGGGATAAAACCCCAAAGAGTAATTAAGGGTAGAGGGTTCTTCATGTGGGACATTCTGCTGCCCACACCAGAAGATTGCCTAGCCATGGCAAAAAAAGAATTGATCACAAAAGATCTAATACTAAGAACGGAATATGAAGTCCGAAGACGGACCAGGGTGGCCGTGTTCGAGGTTCCTCCTCAAATTTCGGGAGAGCTTCTGGCTGCATTTTTTATGCAGTACGGCCAAATTTTAGGGGCTCTCTCCGACAATTTGAACGGGGGATGGACTTTTGATATCATGCTTGATCAAGAGGCCTTCAAGTCTGTCCCCAACTGTTTGGTGTTTGGTGACCGGAAAATGCCGGTCATAGTGACCGGTAGGAGACCAACTTGCTGGAGGTGTGGAGAGACTGGTCACCTTTCCTCCTCCTGCCCAGGGAAGAAGGCCCCTGGAGTTCCGGTCACAGGCGACCAAAATACCCCCTTGGCCGAGAAAGTAAAATCCGCGGCGCCTGTAGTGGGCCTAGCTGCGGGGCGTACTGTTGGGGAAAATCCCTCGGTTGGGTCCAGACCCACATTACCCTCAAATCCGACGCCTGCCACAAGTGTGGTTAAGGAGAAGGATGAGGGGGAATGGCGCCTCGTGGTTAGGGGCAAGGGGAAGACCCAAACAGCGGTTCCTCAGTCCCAGCATGACCCCGGGGACATTGTCACCTACAGCCCCATTCCCTCTACCAGCTCTGAGGGCGACGCCTCGGCGTCTTATGCTGAAACTGCTACTGCAGCCCAAAAATTGAATGAACCAAGTTGGCAGAAAATTTTAGACCTAAAAAAGTTGAAAGAAAAAGTGGAGGCCAAGCGGGCTAAAAATAAAAAATCGCTGGGGGTACCGGGCCCCCTATCCTCTGCCCCGTCTTCCCCTCCATCACTTAAATATAAATTCACAAAACCACCTCCGCCTAAATCTTTGACAAACTCTCCAGTGAAATCTCTTCGTTCCTCCAAACCTTCACCCGTAAAGACACCTTCCGGCATGACTCCATCAACTACACCGAGAGACACTCCTATGCATACACCCACTCACTCTCCTCAGAAAAAAAGAAACAGAAGTCCGGATACTCAATCAACTACGGACAAGAAAAAAAAGAAAATAAAACCACCATATCTCCCGGGGGAAGACGTCTGCCGCGTATCCCGGGATCAGGCTGATAGGGTCTTCGGGCAAACTAAAAACCCGATGCCCTTAAAAGTTCTCTGGAACTTCCGGCACATCAAGGGTGTAGATGTGGAGGTGCCGGAAAATTTTGAGGCCCGAAATCAGCTAACCGTGGTGAGAACTGGCCCGGGTACGCGGGAGATATGGGGCATGATAGAGGAGGCTAAGGCCTCCTTGAAAGTGGTGCCCCCAGCAGTAGTTCTCCTTGAGGAAAACTTAGACGAAACTAAAAAGTGTAAAGGGAGGGTCCCTCTTTATGTTCACCCATCCCTTTATAGGGCTCTTAAGTTAACTTATCCCGCGGACATCGGTAGCTTGTCTCAGAGTGATACTCTCGATACTGAGATGATGTCAGGTTCGATGGGACAAGCTGTCGGTGTCCTCACCCCAGCCATGTTCTATCCTGAAGGACAACCCTAATTCGATTGACAATGTCTCTCTGGTTAGCTACGTTGAATGTCCGGGGCCTGAGGTCCGAGTCTCGCAGGGCGAGGCTCACTCGTGACCTTCAGCGCCTCGGGGTGAATGTATGTTGTATACAAGAGACCCGGTTTTCTTCTCATGATCGTGAGGACATACTGTCTAAGGGGTTTGCCCTTTATTCAGCCTGTTTTGATGGTCGTTCGAGGGGTGTCTCTTGGCTAGTGAGCAGGTCTTTGAAGGCTGCTTGTACCCTTGTCTTCGCGGATCCGGCGGGCAGACTTTGCGTGCTGGATGTTACCATAAAGGATAAGGTTCTACGTCTCATTGGGGTTTATGCGCCCAATACCCATTCCGAGCGGCCTGCTTTGTTTCGGCAGATCGCGCCGTTCTTGACGACGTCTCGTCGGGTAGTTTTAGCGGGGGATTGGAATGCCGTCCTTGACCCCGATATAGATCGTATAGGGCATAAACAAGGTACTAACAACCCGGATGTGAAACCATTTCGGGACTTTATCGATCGGTTTGATCTGGTCGATAAGTTCCGGAATGAACACCCTCGGGAGGTAGCATGGACTTGGACAACTAGTGGCAACTCGGCTCCTGGGACGCTTGCGAGCTACCTGGACCGAGTCTTAGTTAGGAGAGTCGATGTAGGGCTCTTAGGGTGTCCAAGTTTCCATTATATAGTTTATACGGATCATAGGCTTGTCCGGGTCCGTGTAAACTTAGATAAGCCTAAGGTTAGATTGGCTGGTTACTGGAAATTGAACTGTTCACTTTTTGGTGATCAGGGTTTCCGGGACCAGCTGTTACTAACCATCCAAAGGGAATTGACGGGAGCGGTTGTGGGAAACGCCTGGTGGGGAAATCTTAAATCTAAAATTCGAACGTTTGCTGCCGATTTTAGTCGTCGACTCAATCTAGATAGATTAGCGGCGCAAACTGCTTTAGAAGATAAAGTCGATCGGGCAGTGAAATCCCGTGTTAGTGGGGACATAGCCTTAGCTAAGGCAGAGTTGTCCTCTTTGCTTATCAAGAAGGATCAAGCTCTGGTAGTTAGGGCTAGGTTAAAAAGAATGTCTTCTGAGGCAACGAATATGGCCGCTGAACTGCGTGCAGAGGAAAATCGAAGCGCGTCTAAGCGACATATCGCATGCGTCACGTTGCCGGATAAGCGGACCGTGACTACAAACGCGGGCATATGTGAGGTGTTTCGGGACTACTTTCAGGATCTTTTCACCAGGGAGCCCGGTCTGAGCTCTGCTCAGTTCGACGCCTATTTAGCTGACTTTCCCTGCCTTTCGGCAGCTGAAGCGGCTAGGTGCGAGGGTCCCATTACAGAGTCGGAGATCTGGGAAGCGCTGAAGCAGGTTGGCCTGGATAAGTCTCCGGGATTAGATGGTCTTCCCTACGAAGTGTACTTGAGGTTGTCGCACGTTTTTGTTCCTTTGCTGGAACTGATTTACAACCACTGGATGAAGCAGGGGTCTTTACCCCAACGCTTCACCAGGGGTGTGATCAAGTTGCTGCGTAAGGACAAGGACGGTGGGGATGGGTTAGGGAACTTTCGCCCTTTAACGATGTTAAACACTGACTTAAAGATTTTGGCGAAGATCTTAGCCAACCGTTTGCAGCTTGTCCTGTCTAGTCTGATTGGCCCTGAACAGACTTGTGCTGTGAAGGGGAGGACTATTCAGGATAACCTTCATATGGTACGCTTGATCTTAGAACAAGTCGACAGTGAAGCCGCGCTGATCAATTTAGATCAGTCCAAGGCCTTCGATAGGGTTGACCATCGATTTCTGGAGGCTGTCCTTTCGGCGGCCGGTTTCAGAGCCGACTTTCGCTCCTGGATCCGACTTTTGTATGCGACTCCCGGTGCGCTGGTGGAAGTGAATGGGGTAAGATCGAAGCCTTTCGTATTGTCTCGCTCCATTCGTCAAGGTTGTCCGCTCTCGCCTCTGCTTTACGTTCTTGCGTTGGAACCTTTCCTTCGCAAGTTAAAGGCGAATCCGGTCCTGCGCGGAATTTCCCTGCCTGGGGCTTCCACCTCAGCCAGGTATTCTGCCTATGCTGACGACGTTTCGGTTCTTGTGTCGAGCAGAGCCGAGATTGACGTCGTCAGCAAAGAGATCAGTGGGTATGAGATGGTGACAGGGGCCAAGATCAACCGCGATAAGTCTTTGGGCTTGCGGTTGGGTGCGTGGAAGGGAGTTTCTCTTCCCGGACCTTTCCTCTGGACGGATGGGCCGATCAAGATACTCGGCGTCTGGTTCGGTCCTGATCTCCATTTGGAAATGAATTGGTCGGAGGTGCAAGGGAAGGCCGAGATCGCGGGTAAACTGTGGTCTCGGAGGAGACTTTCCCTGAAGGGAAGGGCGGAGGTATGTGTTTCACACATATATCCGATCCTCCTTTACCGACTTTCTGTGCTTCCGCTCCCGTATGCCAGACTAATGTCATTAGTCCGGACCTTGTTCTCTTTCTTGTGGAGAGACAAGGCCCCTATGGTGTGTCGCGAGATCTGTTGCCTTCATCCCTCTGAGGGCGGTCTGGGTATGCCTAGCATTGAGATTCGTCAATATATGCTTCGCATTACCTTTCTAGACCGAATGTGTCGCGGATTGGATGAGGTGGGCACCTTTTGGAAAGAAGATGTCCGAAAACATTTCCCATCCCTGAGAAGTGTGCACTCGTGCGAGGCGGAGGCTGGCCGTACACCTCGTGCCGAGTGCTCCTTCTACCGCGAATGTCGTAGTGCTTTGAAGCTCCTCTTGCGGACGACGGATGGCCTCTCCGACGCCCAGGCGTTGTCTCGTAAGGCATTGTATCAGTTGTTAGTTAGGGGGTCCGTTCAAGATGGTCTGATCGACGAGCTCGGTCTTACGAAGCAGGAGGCTCGCTCGATATGGCCTTGGGTGCCTGGGTTGAAATGTCTCAATAATGATGAGGCATCACTCACCTGGCTGATGATTCGTGGGGCCCTCTGGGTCGGCAAGAGACTTTGTTCAGCAGGTTTGGAGAAATATCCAAACTGTCGTCGCTGTACTGGCGAAGTCGAGACCATTGGTCACGCCTTTTTTCAGTGCAAGACGGTAGTGCCGTTGTGCAAGTTTGTTGAAGGCCTCATGGTTCGCATGCTGCAGGGAAAGTTCTTTGTCCTGGAAGCCAGTTCTGTTTGTAGCAATGTGGTGCCGCAATTGACGAAGGCTGAACACTATGTGTTCTGTTGCTTACTAGGGATTATGAGAGTCGTGATTTGGACGACGCGTCAGAAGGGATTCCATGAGGGCGAGAAGTTCACCTCTTCCCAACTGATCTTGTTCTTTGAGCATCAGCTTAAAGTCAAGATTAGGACGGAAAGGCGGCGGCTCCCTTCATCGGAATTCGGCAAAAGGTGGGTGAATCTTGCGCGAATGTGTAGAGTGAAAGGGGCTGACCTAGAGTGGCACTTGGATGTCGGTTAGGTACAGAATTTTGTCCTAACAGGGTTGAACATAGGCAACCCACCCAGATTTTAGGTTAGACTAGGTTTTCGATTTTTGAATCTTTAGTTTTCCCTTTTTTCTAGTAAACTTAGCTAGGGTATGCATGCGCATTGGTCCCTTTTATTTCTGTCCCTATTTTCCTTTTGTTTTAATTCCCCATCCCCTCCCTCGTTAGGTGGTCAGTGACTTCAGTTCTCTGGTGGATGCGGGGCGCCTTTCGTTTCGTGTGTGTGCTTTTTCGTATTTGTTGTTGTGTATGAATGTGTGTGTGTCTGTGTGAATGCTTGGAGGAATGAATGTTTTTTTTTCTTATTTTTCTTAGCCCCGCATTGATTTCGTCTAGTTAACTGATTTTGCTGCCACATTTATGGTTTGTGGGGGGTTTTACTACTAACACAGTTTTGTTTAGTTCTTATTGTAAATACTTAAGTCATATTGTATATACTCATTTGGGGATCTTTTAAAAGTTGTTGTTTTATTGACCCTCCCCCCACAGACAATTTTTGTACATAAGGGGACTAGTTAGGACTTCATAGAGAATTTGAGGCATTATGGTGGACGTAGTAAGAAAGGTAGGTTTGAATGTGTTGTTTTGGTGATTGGAATATTGTTAGTTTGTTTGGGTCCGTGTCTGGGACTAGCTAAGTTTAGATTTAAGACAGAAGAAGACCGTCATTCCCCATCCCCTTTTTAGGCCTTGTGCCACATTTTATACACATTTGTATAAATAAATATTGTGAGCTTCGCGACGGCCTTGACCTTTTTGTCGTGATTTTGACGCTTGCGGATAACTGATTTTCGCTCGACTCTTTTTGAAATTTACCCGTTTGCATTTTGATCTTCATTTTGGTTAAAGCTTGTTTATTTTAATTTTACATTTTTGTGACTGTATTAAAAAAGTTTTTTTTGATTTTTCTTTCTTCCCACCATTAATTTTTGCACTTTTTCTTTTTATTCCAGTTTTCCTATTTGTTTATTTTTTTACCAGTTTTCCTTTTTTGATTTTCATTTACCCCTTTAATTTTCGCAGTTCATATTTCTACCCCCTTTAATTTTTTATTCTAGTCTTCCTTTTTAATTTTCTTCCCCTTTTTTTTAAATCTATCTTCGTTTTTCTTTATTCTGTGTTTTCGCTTTATTTTTTTTTTGATTAATTAATTTATTGTTTCTTTCCATCCTTTAATTTTTACGTGTTTAATTGTTTGTAATCGTTTGTATTGTCCAATTTCTTTGTTTGTTTTCTTTTGGTTCGACTCGCTTTTCTTAGGGTCGGCCATTTTTGATTTTGTGTATCTACCTTCGGCTATTGTTCCCCGTTTCGTATTTTTTTTGTTGACGTCGGCCATTTTGATTTTTTATCTAGCTTCGGCTATTGTCGTTTCGTATTTTTTTTTTTTTTTTTGTTTATTGACGTCGGCCATTTTTATTTTTTTTTAACTAGTTTCGGCTTTTGTCGAAGTTTTGTATATTCTTTGTTTTCCGCTTTCATTGTCTAACTTTTTTTTTATTATTGTTTATTTTCTTTTACGTGTTTTCTTTTATTGTTTCGCCTTTAGGCGATATTTGTTCTTTATTGTTTTTTCTAATTTTATTGTATTTTTTGTTTTACGTATAAGTGAACCGTGTTTTTTGTTCTTTTCGTCATGTGTGTGCTTATTTATTTTATTCATTTTTTGTCTCGTTTAATTTTTGATTTAATTATCTTTTGCCTATTAATTTGTTCAACCATTTCCCTCCCACACACCCCTTTCCCTCCCCCCTTCACTGTGAAAAAATGGATAAGAACGAAAAAAAGTTCCTTCCTTTTTAGTTTAAAAAAGCCAAAAATAGCTTCTTACAGGCGTACGTTAAGAAAGCACCTTCATAACCCTAAAAAAGACCGTCCTGACAAAGAAAATAAGGATGAATACCCTGATCTGCCCTCAGTTCCATCAAATGAGGAGATTGTAGAAGTATTAAAAAAAGCCTCCAAAAATATGGAGGCTGAAAAGAGCAAGAAATTAGACCATGCAAATAACAAATCAACTGCTAATGCAGAAGCCGGGGAATCGCCCTCTTGTTGGAAGTTCCCTCCTAAATGCATAATCGACATTGCGGTGTTCTTGGATCGTGCCAAGGGTTACGCACACCTTGTGGTGGAAGGTGGGCTCTTGCAGGATCCAATAGAACTGAAGAAAGTCGAGAAAAGAATAGTGTCAGTCTTTATCGTCGACAAGCGATCTCGCAAAATTTGTCGTTCGACTAAAGATATAGTGTTCAAATCACTGGAGTCTCTGGGGTTTAAGCCCCTTCCGAATTGTTATGGGCAAGTGTTTTTTCATGCGGGACGTGCTGCTGCCCACCACCGAAGAATGTATAAAAGCAATAACCCGTGATCTTATTACGAAGGATCTAATCCTTCGTACAGAGTACGAGGCGCCGGTGAAGGACCATCGTAGCGGTATACGAGGTCCCTCGTCGAATTTTTCGGAGAGCATCTGGCGGCGTTCTTGTCCCAATACGAGGAGATTCTGGG
This sequence comes from Acanthosepion lycidas, assembly GCA_963932145.1. Classification (NCBI taxonomy): domain Eukaryota; kingdom Metazoa; phylum Mollusca; class Cephalopoda; order Sepiida; family Sepiidae; genus Acanthosepion; species Acanthosepion lycidas. The sequence continues at coordinate 14,991,622 of OZ010611.1, forward strand.
TGCTTCTTGCGATAGCCTGACCGGGGGATGGAGCTTTGCGATGATGCTCAATCAAAAAGCCTTCCCCAACTGTCGGTGACCTGAAGCTGCCGGTCATCGTGACCGGCCGTAAACCAGTTTGCTGGAAGTGTGGAGTGACTGGTCACCTCTCCTCTTCCTGCCCAGAAAAGAAGGCCTCTGGAGCTCAGGTCCCAATCGACCAAACTCCCCGCCACGCCTGTAATGGGCACGCCGGCTACCAGGACCGGAGCGGTTGTACTCCCGGTTGGGTCTTCATCCAAGCCCCCATTCACCGAAGAGCCTTCTTCCACTGCAAGTGTGGTTGAGGAGAAGGAAAAGGGGGGATGGCAGGTAGTCGGCAGGGCCAGAGGGAAGCGTCAGACAGTGGGGCCTCAGTCCCCTGAAGCCCCGGGGACAAAAGACACTTACAGCCCCGCTCCCTCTGGCAACAGTAAGGGCGATGCCCCGGCCTCAAACCAGACCATCGAAGAAAATACGACCCTGGATAAAGTAAAACAGAAAAGATTAAAGAATTAAAAAATCAACTGGATAAACAAAAGAAAGCAAAATCATCTCCATCTAAGATCTCTCCCTCCTCGCAGTCTTCAAAGCCCTCTACATCCCGTCCTCCTAAGTCCCCCTCTGCAACGAAATCCACACCCTCCACATCCTCCGACCAACAACCTTCTCCTCGTCCCTCAACCTCTCTTTGTAGAGTGAAGCCTCCACTTGCTTCCCCCCACTCTTCTGCCCAGTCCTATATTCCTCTCAGTAGAGACCCCAGCCCATTTAGACAACCCTTTACCCCCCGCAACACCCCCAGGCCTTCCCCCACTAAATCGCCTGTAATGCCTCCCCCGTCAAAAAGACTCAGAAGCCCTACCCAAGATGATAAGGAAAAAAAGAAAAATGCTAAACACATTTTTAACCTAGGGACTGAAGTCTGCAAAATTTCTCCTCTACAAGCGGAGAAAGCTAAAGACTATGGAAACAGAATCACAAACCTTAAATACTTACTGTCGATCAAGCAGTTTGCTGACAAGGACATTGATGACCCTCGTAACTTCCCTAACGCGCAAAGGGTGTTAACAGTGGTCAGATCCGACCCGGGCACGAAACAGATTTGGACCATGTTGGACGAGGCTATAACTTCTTTCAACATTACCCCACCCATCGCTATTATTGAAAATAAGAGTTTAAAAAAAATGAAGCAATTTTGTGCAGGGAGGGCCCCGGTTTTCGTTCACCCCTCCGTTTATAGAGCACTAAAATTGACTTTCCCCTGGGATATCGGCGGAATCTCCCAAGACGGCACCATCAAAAATGAAATGGGCCATGGGTCTATGGGAGAGGCTGTCGGTATCCTTACCCCAGCCATGTTTAATTCAGGTAAACAACCCTAATCGGACTTCTCGATGGCGCTCTGGTTAGCTACTTTAAATGTGCGGGGCCTGAGGTCCGAGTCTCGCAGGGAGAGGCTCTCTCGTGACCTTCAGCGCTTCGGGGTGAATGTTTGTTGTGTGCAGGAGACCCGTTTTTCTTCTCATGACCGTGAGGATATACTGTCTAAGGGGTTCGCCCTTTATTCAGCATGTTTTGATGGTCGTTTGAAGGGTGTCTCTTGGCTAGTGAGCAGGTCTTTGAAGGCTGCGTGTACTCTTGTCTTCGCAGATCCGGCGGGCAGGCTTTGTGTGCTGGATGCTACCATAAAGGATAAGGCTTTACGTCTCATTGGGGTTTATGCGCCCAATAACCATGCTGAGCGGTCTGCTTTGTTTCGGTAGATCGAGCCGTTTTTGATGACTTCTCGTCGGGTAGTTTTAGTGGGGGATTGGAATGCCGTCCTTGACCCCGATATAGATCGTATAGGGCAAAATCCGGGTACTAACAATCCTGATGTGAAGGCATTTCGGGACTTTATCGGCGGGTTTGATCTTGTCGATAAGTTCCGGAATGCGCACCCTCGGGAGATAGCATGGATTTGGACAAATAGTGGAAACTCGGCTCCTGGCACGCTTGCGAGCTACCTGGACCGAGTCTTAGTTAAGAGAGTCGATGTAGGGCTCTTAGGGTGTCCAAATTTCCACTATATAGTTTATACGGATCATAGGCTTGTCCGGGTCCGTGTAAACTTAGATAAGCCTAAGGTTAGAATGGCGGGTTACTGGAAATTCAACTGTTCATTATTTGGTGAGCAGGGTTTCCGGGACCAGCTGCTACTAATGATTCAGAGGGAATTGACGGGGGCGGTTGTGGGAAACGCCTGGTGGGATAATTTAAAATGCAAAATTAGAACGTTTGCTGCCGATTTTAGTCGTCGACTCAATCTAGATAGATTAGCGGCGCAAACGGCTTTAGAAGATAAAGTTGATCGGGTCGTGAAATCCCGTGTTAGTGGCGATATAGCCTTAGCTAAGGCAGAGTTGTCCTCCTTGCTTATCAAGAAGGATCAAGCTCTGGTAGTTAGGGCTAGGCTAAAAAGAATGTCTTCTGAGGCGACGAACATAGCCGCTGAACTGCGTGCAGAGGAGAATCGGAACGCGTCTAGGCGACATATAGCGTGCGTCACATTGCCGGATAATCGGACCATGACTACAAACGCGGGCATATGCGAAGCCTTTCGAGATTACTTTCAGGATCTTTTCACCAGGGAGCCCGGTCTGAGCCCTGCTCAGTTCGACGCCTATTTGGCTGACTTTCCCTGCCTTGAGGCAGCTGAAGCGGCTAGGTGCGAGGGTCCCATTACAGAGTCGGAAATCTGGGAAGCGCTGAAGCAGGTTGGCCTGGATATGTCTCTGGGACTAGATGGTCTTCCCTACGAAGTCGCCCGTTTTTGTTCCTTTGCTGGAACTGATTTTCAACCACTGGATGAAGCAGGGATCTATACCTCAACGCTTCACCAGGGTTGTGATCAAGTTGCTGCGTAAGGACAAGAACGGTGGGGATGGGTTAGGGAACTTTCGCCCTTTAACCATGTTAAACACTGAGTTAAAGATTTTGGCGAAGATCTTAGCCAACCGTTTGCAGCTTGTCCTGTCTAGTCTGATTGGCCTGTGAAGGGCAGGACTATTCAGGATAACCTTCATATGGTACGCTTGATCTTAGAACAAGTCGACAGTGAAGCCGTGCTGATCAATTTAGATCAGTTCAAGGCCTTCGATAGGGTTGACCATCGGTTTCTGGAGGCTGTCCTTTCGGCGGCCGGTTTCGGAGCCGACTTTCGCTCCTGGATCCGACTTTTGTATGCGACCCCCGGTGCGCTGGTGGAAGTGAATGGGGTAAGATCGAAGCCTTTCGTATTGTCTCGCTCCATTCGTCAAGGTTGTCCACTTTCGCCTTTGCTTTACGTTCTTGCGTTGGAACCTTTCCTTCGCAAGTTAAAGGCGAATCCGGTCCTGCGCGGAATTTCCCTGCCTGAGGCTACCACCTCAGCCAGGTATTCTGCCTATGCTGACGACGTTTCGGTTCTTGTGTCGAGCAGAGCCGAGATTAATGAAGTCAGGAAAGAGATCAGTGGCTATGAGATGGTGACAGGGGCCAAGATCAACCGCGATAAGTCTGTGGGCTTGCGGCTGGGTGCGTGGAAGGGAGTTTCTCTTCCCGGACCTTTCCTCTGGACGGATGGGCCAATCAAGATACTCGGCGTCTGGTTCGGTCCTGATCTCCATTTGGAAATGAATTGGTCGGAGGTTCAAGGGAAGGCCGAGATCGCGGTTAATCTGTGGGCTCGGAGGAGATTTTCCCTGAAGGGAAGGGCGGAAGTGTGCGTTTCACACATCTATCCGATACTCCTGTACCGACTCTCTGTACTTCCACTCCCGTATGCCAGACTAATTTTATTAGTAAGGACCGTTTTCTCTTTCTTGTGGAGAGACAAGACCCCTATGGCATCTCGCGAGATCTGTTACCTTCATCCCTCTGAGGGCGGCCTGTGTATGCCTAGCATTGAGATTCGTCAACATATGCTTCGCATCACCTTTCTAGACCGAATGTGTCGCGGATCGGATGAGGAGGGTGCCTTTTGGAAAGAAGACGTCCGCAAACATTTCCCGTCCCTGAGAATTGTGCACTCGTGCGAGGAAGAGGCCCGCCGTACACCCCGAGCCGAGTGCTCCTTCTATCGCGAATGTCGTCGTGCTCTGAAGCTCCTCTTACGGACTTCGGATGGCTTCTCCAACGCCCAGGCGTTGTCTCGTAAGGCATTGTATCAAGTGTTACTTAGGGGGGGCCGTTCAAGATGATCTGTTTGGCGAGCTCGGTCTTACGAAGCAGCAGGCTCGCTCGATATGGCCTTGGGCGCCTGGGTTGAAATGCCTCAATAACGATGAGGCATCACTCACCTGGCTGGTGATTCGTGAAGCCCTCTGGGTCGGCAAGAGACTTTGTTCAGCAGGCTTGGAGAAATATCCAAACTGTCGTCGCTGTACGGGGGAAATCGAGACCATTGGTCACGCCTTTTTTCAGTGCAAGACGGTAGTGCCGTTGTGCAGGTTTGTTGAAGGCCTCATGGTTCGCATGCTGCAGGGAAAGTTCTTTGTCCTTGAAGCCAGTTCTGTTTTTAGCAATGTGGTGCCGCAGATGACGAAGGCTGAACACTATGTGTTCTGTTGCTTGCTAGGGATTATGAGAGTCGTGATTTGGACGACGCGTCAGAAGGAATTCTATGAGGGCGAGAAGTTCACTTCTTCCCAACTGATCTTGTTCTTTAAGCATCAGCTTAAAGTCAAGATTAGGACGGAAAGGCGGCGGCTCACATCATCAGAATTTGGCAAAAGGTGGGTGAATCTTGCGCGTATGTGCCGAGTAAAAGGGGCTGACCTTGAGTGGCATCTTGATGCCGGTTAGGCATTAGGATATTGTTTTTCCTGGGTTGAACTTGTGTAACCCATTCCTGGTTTTAGGCTAGAGTCGGTTTTTGGTTTTTTGACTTTTTAGTTTCTCTTCTTTTTCTGTAAACTTAGCTAGGGTTTGTTTGCTCATTGGTCCCTTTTTTTCTGTCCCCATTTTTTTCCCTTTAGTTTAACTCCTCATCCTCTCCCTCGTTTAGGTGGTCAGTGATGTCAGTTCTCTGGTGGATGCGGGGCGCCTTTCGTTTCGCGTGTGTGTTTTTCGTATTTGTTGTTGTGTATGAATGAGTGTGTGCCTGTGTGAATGCTTGGGAGGATTGAATGTTTTCCTTTATTTTTCATAGCCCGCATCGATTTCGTCCGGTTAACTGATATTTCTGCCACATTTAAAGTTTGTGGGGGGTTTTATTACTAACACCTTTTTGTTTAGTTTCTTGTAAATATTTTATGTGTCATATTGTATATATTCATTGGGGTTCTTTTTAAATATTGTTGTTTTATGTCCCTCCCCCCACAGTCGATATTTGTAAATAAGGGGAGTATTTAGGATTTTCATTGAGTCAAAGAGGTATTTTGGTGGATGTAGTAAGAAAGGTATGGATAAATGAGTTGTTTTGGTGAAAGGAATATTGTTTTAGTATGATAGGGTCAGTGGTTGTGGCTAGCTAAGTTTTATATTAAGACAAGTGATGACCGTACTTTTCTCCAATCCCCCTTTTTGGCCTTGTGCCGCATTTATTGTATATACATAATAATAAATATTGTGAGCTTCGTGACGGATAACCAACTGCCAAACAACTCCACGTCACTCATACTTTTGAAGTTACAAAGTTAAATTTATTTAACACGAAACAACTCCAATACACTCACTCACCAACCTCTGAAATCACTCCTGAACTTTTACCAATTTTAGAACTCACAATTCCAAACTTTATTCTTCTGAATTACAAGTTCAATATTACAGTAAAAGGTAAATTACTTCTTAAGAACTTTCTGTTTAAAAGACACTTAATATTAACAACTTTAATATCAACATTAACGAACGATTACAAGAAAGATATTCTGAAACCTAAAACATCATACATATTTGCCAACATAACATATACCAAATATTCTGCTTGTACATTGTTTTGAATGTCTTATTAGTTTCTAATTAAATATGTCTTGTTCGTAATATGAACTCTGGTACAAATATTTCCAAATCAAAGGGACACGACTCTGTCCTACCTTTTCTTTGCATGTACACAACCTAAATAAATCTAATTGTTACGTTTTAAAACAATTCAGTTGAATTTTGTATTTTATTTTGATGTTAGTGGAAATAGTTAATTGACACGCAACTTATTCTCAACAAATATTACCACATAATTAACCCATCCACTACACACCTATAGATATTGCACGTCTTAAAATTATTCAACTTTTTAACAAGAAAATCTCAAGTTGATGTTAAAAATTGCCGCAAAAAACATTGTTGATTTTTATTTAAGATGGAATGGATCTATTATGACGTTTCTCTTATTTGTATTTGGATACATTGTATTTATTTTCAATTTTTCTAGTTGAATTGTTCACCTATATTGTATATGATCCATTATTGTAGATAATTAGGTTACAATAAAATTTGTATTTTATATGAACACTAACTTATGAAAATTGAGATGTAGTAGAGATGAGGACCCCTTATCATAGATTCATGAGGGGGCCACTTGCACCGGCCCTGATTTTAGTGATAGAATCATAAGCCAGTGGGTTGAAGTAGCTAATGTTGGCCTTAGAATGAGCTCTATACCAATTTCATATGGCCTCAAAATACATGCTCTGATTACATATTCTGATTGATAATACTGTTAAGGGGCCGTACGTGATACATTCTATGACAAAGGTTGGGGGTCATATGAAATTTGACTGTGGGTCATAACAGGCCCCTGGGCCGGACTTTGGACATGCCGGATTTAAATACATTGTATTTATTTTCAATTTTTCTAGTTGAATTCTTTACCTATATTGCATATGATCGATTATTGTAGATAATTAGGTTAGAATAAAATTTGTATTTTGAATACTACCTTATGAAAATTGAAATGTAGTAGAGATGAGGACCCCTTATCATAGATTCGTGAGGGGGGGGCACTTGCACCGGCCCTGATTTTAGTGATAGAATCATAAGCCAGTGGGTTGAAGTAGCTAATGTTGCTGTCCTTAAAATACATGCTCTGATTACATATTCTGATTTACAATACTGTCGGGGACTGTATGTGATACATTCTATGACAAAGGATGGGGGCCTTATGAAATTTGACTGTGGGTCATAATTGACCCCTGGGCTGGATTTTGGACATGCCTGATTTAGATACATTGAATTTATTTTCAATTTTTCTAGTTGAATTATCTTCACCTATATTGTATATGATCCATTATTGTAGATAATTAGGTTAGAATAAAATTTGTATTTTATATGAACACTAACTTATGAAAATTGAGATGTAGTAGAATGTGGGGATCTGTATCGTAGGTTACCGGCCCTGGTCCTGATCTATATTTTTATTGTCGTAAAGTTTCGGCTGTTGTGCCTTCTTCAAGTGTCTGTCGATTCGAGTAGGAAATTTCAAACTGGCTGAACCTTTTTAAAATCTCTGAGCGTAGATTGCTCTCATTTCGCTGTAGTACAATCTCTAAGGGTATCTTTTTTTTTCTTTTTTTGTTGTAGTGTTCGATGAGTCTGAGTCTGTTCGATCTAATCCGGGGAATGAACTCACAATTATGCCACAAGCCGATACTTTTCAATTTTCAAAAGGCTAAAGGTGGACATATTTTACGCAGGGGACAGACTTTTGCGTTTCACCGGTAACTGCTCTGCTATGGCCATAGCTTCGTCATCATGAAAGAATATCTAAGAAATTTTTGAAGCTTGATTATGATTTTTTTTTTCTTTTGTCAAATGGAAGTATTTTCCCCCCCTTAAAATGGATCTTTTATAGTATGAAAAACATTGTTTATTTAATTGATAAATTTGAGGAATTTTCATCAAATCGCGCGAATTTCGTAACGACGAGAAAAAATTCCGAAGCAGACAATTTCGAAATTGAAGAAATATTTTTTTTATTTCTCTTTCTTCTGATTTCTACTGAAAACCTTTTTTATCGAAAAGGTAAGTAAAAATAAATAAATAAATACATACATAAATAAATAAAAATTAAAAATATTACGATATTTTACAAGTTTTTAAATCTACTCTTTTTTAAAATCAAAATTTTGTTTTCCAAGATTTCTATAAAAAAATAGATGAAGAATTCAAAGATTGTCTGCAAATCTCTTCATAAGAACTGAAATTTGGTTTATTTCTTGATTGTTAAACTTTTCAAACGGTTTCTCTATCAGAAAACTGATTTACTTCCCTTACACCCCACAACATTTTTTTTTTAAAGACTTTCCTCATATTCTGAAATCCTCCTTTGGATTGAAAAAGTTACGTATTTGAAATAAAACGAAAAACAGATTCCAAAATGCAACTTTTATTTTTATTTTATTTATTTATTTATTGGCAAACATGGATAAAAATGTGTCTACGGCGATCATATCAAAAGGACGGTTTTTCCCTTGACACCGTTTCTTTAACGCCCTTCTATCTTCTTCGACAATGTTTAAAAAGTTGGGATAAACAAAAAATATATATTTATTTTTTTTTTGCGAATTTACAACAAAAATATGTTTATTTATTAGAATCTAGATTCTTTTTATTTACTAGAATAATTTCTGAATGGAACGTCCTTCTTCAAGGATATACGTAGGGAATGAAGGTGATTCAACCCTGTGGATGTGGCAAAGCATGTCTTGCCTATGTAAAGGTTTGAGTGAGTGACACTAAAAAAAACGCTAATAAATTTTTAATCATTAAAATTTTCATTATGGTGTGAAATTTATTGATTATTTCGAAAATGGCATTAATGCTTATTAATTGTTTATTTACAAGAATGATTTTATCTAAGACATTGTTTAAAAAAAAAATACTGTAGAGATCTTGCGATCACGAGAAATAAGAAAAAAAAACAAAAAAAACAAACAATTTCCCATGATTTCCCAGTTAAAAAATAAAAAAATAGGAAAAAAACTACTGTACTGGAGAAAAATTTAGAATCTGATGCCTTTTCTTCAACAAACTGACCTCTATGGGAATGAAGACTAAAGATAATTTTTACACTTTCACTGAAATATTACCTTCTCATATTGAATATGACCTTTTAATGATAGACTTTATCACAACAGAATAATTCACTCATTCAACAAGGCAACACAAAATTCCAGGACATTCAACAACCACATTATCTAACAAAACAGCCAAACCGTCCAAGAATAAATCCTCATACTTATACTAAAAGTTTCTTACTTTGTTGTTAGGATGTATATCTGTATATTCTTCTAATCACAAAAACTAAAACAGAAGTCATACAAGGCAAGAGTAACAAAGCCCATCAGAGCTGGTTCAGTAAGAGGTAACTCCACGGTCTCTCTAAAAAAATGAGCATGGTATAACTTAAAGTTGATGAAAATTGTATTGTTTTATCGTTAAAATGTTTTATTATTAAGACAGAACACCAAAGTATTTTTGAGTATTTTATAAAATTTTTCCATTCTTTTTAGAACATCCTAATTTTTGATTAAAAAATCTTGTTTTCTCTTTGCATCAATGGAACCACTAAATAAAATAACATTGCATATTTTAGAAGCATCATTTTTTTTTTTTTTTTTTTTTTTTTTTTGCAGTGGCAGAGATCAATTTTGAAAATCTTGCAAAAAAAATTGTAGGATTTTAATGAAACTTTCAGAAACTATTGACAAATGATTGAAATTATTTTAAATATTTTTTTTATTAAAAGTTATGGTTATTTTTTTTATATCTGTTACCCTCCCCCATAACTAATTTACGAAAACTCTAGAAATTCCATGCTGAGCATTTTAGTGATTACATTACTTAAAAGCAGATATCTTTGAAGAATTTAAATCATGTTTTTTTTTTGTCTATTTTTTTTTAATTGAACCACTTGTTTACTGAAAATCAGCTCTGAATTGTAACAATTATTTAGGCAATGAGGTTAGTTATCAAATAGATTTATTGGGTAATTTTAAGTCCCACAATAAATATCTAATAAAAATTTCTCAAATAGTTATATTTAAGTGTAAATGTATATGCTTAATTTGAAAATAACATAGAAATTTTGATAAAATGTACCGTTTCGGAGTTATCGACAATAAAAGTTCAGACTCATTCATGTTACAGCATGCTAGCGTTGTTTGCATATATCCGCTGCTGATTACATTTACGCAGATTAACTTGTTAACGACATTTTTACATTTCTTACTTGACTCAATTACTGCACGACTGAGGACTCAAGGCGTGCGCAATAATCAAGACTATTCCGAAGCAAATATCAGCAAACAATGCCAATAATGGCTACCACAACACAAATGAGTTTGAACTTTTATTGTCAATAACTCCAAAATACTAGATTTTATCAAAATTTCTTTCTCATTTTCGAATTAAGCATCTACATTTACACCTAAATATAACTATTTGGGAAATTTTTAATAGATATTTAGCACAGGAATTAAAAAGCAAATTACCTGATTTATCTTTATCACAAATTTTAAAGCATTTAATATTTGCAAATCACAAGTATTTAAAATAGAATTTTATATTGTTTTTTTTGTGTCCATAAAACGGTTTTATTTCAAATTTATGGATGGCCATAGTAACTATGAATACAAAAATTAATTTTGTACTGTTTTATAGCGAGGATCATCAATTATATTTTTACTTTCAAGTAACTTACTTGAAAGTAAAAAAAAAAATAATTAATTGAAATAAATTGTTTATTTTCAAAACTGTCATATAAAAATTATAATTAAAAAATATGGAAAAAAATTAACACATTAAAAAAATGTATAACATTTCAAATATGAGAAGGGTACCTACAATTATTAGGTACCTACCTGATGAAATTTACATGGTCTTATTTTTGTATTTATCTCAATTATGACATTTTTTCCTAAATAATAATATAAATGTTAATAATAAAAATAACAGGAGATAAAATAAAAATGAATAAAAAAAAATACCCTAAAATTTCAGATGTACATAGAAATTATACCTCTCTCATGAAATTTTATCTCTCATTCTCAGCAGTTAAAGGTTAAAGCTAAATTATCTAAAAAGTAAAAAAATAATAAAATATTAGATTGCTGTAAGTATTTGAAACTTATTAAAAATACTACGTAAATAAGTTGGTTCACTTAAACTAGAAAAAAAAATCTTAAACTAGAAAAACTTACATCACTTCTGTTCTTCCATATGATAACTTCCCCTCACATAAGCTGTCAATACATCGATGAAATAATCACTTACTGTTATCAGTAGTCACCGTTGTTAAGATATACTTTCTCTTATTTTGAAGTATATTTTTTCTGCAAAGCCAAGATAACAGCATCTGGTTCTCCCAAGAGGTCACCCATCTATGGACCGACCAAGTTCTACGTTGTTTAAGTTTAAGTTATGGTCTTAAAGCATAACATATCCATTAGATACACAACCCTTGAAGAGGATTTCAGATGAGATTGAAAGTACTTGGGAAAATAAAAATTATTTGAAAGAAAATTTTGAAAATTTTCTTTATCAATTTTGTACAGCCACCAATAAATTAATATGTGTACTTACAACAACAATGATGACAAGGTTTACATTTCAATTAAACGATCATAGTTCAATCTCAGAACATTTAAAGGGACATTAAAGTAGGCAATGAGAGGGATTGTGAAATATTTGGCAAATTCGCACTAGGAACCTGTAATAAACATGGACAAGATGGCTTCAATGGTGTACGGTAAATGATCAGGTAGTAGCCAACACCTTTCCCCAGGGTATTTTATGTGTAAGCATATATAAAAACCCCAACAAGAATTGAAAATTGATTCTTTAACAAATCTGGTATTCACAAGTCATCACCCATCTAGGTAGTGACCAGGCTCAACATTGTTTAACTTCGGTGATCATATGGGAACCAATATTTCAACATGATATGGCCATAAGCCAGTAAAGTAGGAGACTCAATTAAATAAAGTATGTCAAGGGATATAATATACTTTTTTTTAATCATTTTCACCCCAATCAAGGTAGTAATACCACTATGACACCAGGGATAACTGAGAGTTAAAAAAATGAAACACCTTTACTGAAGAGTAAAGGACAATAAAATCATGGCTGAGGAAGCCAGAAATTAGTGATTAAAGTTATATTTAAATTTTTGAAGATCGTATTTAGCAGGGAAGCAAGAAATTGGAAGAGATTTTCACATGCAAGAAGTGCGAGAGAAGAAACTATTAAAATAGAACTTACAGTTACAGCTAGCAGCCATTTCAACAATAAAATGATTACTCCTTTAGTACAACACTTAAATTCAAAATTTCTTGTAACATAGGTGTCCAAAATGATTATGTAACATATTTACATAACTTGATGCTATAAGCGGGAAATTTGCAGGTAAGATGCTTTGCATAGAATTTGCAATGAGTTCATTCAAACAAAAAATGCAGCATTATCAGGAAATAATCAGATTAAGATTTTTAAGATTACTGAGTAGTTAAAAATTATATAAAGATGTCTACGTTATATTCCTCAGATTTATTTTACAGATATGTCCCCCATAGAAAAAATAACTTAAATTTCCGTTTGTCAGTTGTCAAAATCTCATAAAAACACATACCTCAGTGTTTAGAAAATACATTTCTGTGATATTTTAAACTAAAAGAAATATTTGTTTCAAATCAGATTAATTAAACTTTAAATAAACTGATAATACTGAAATAAGGTATATTTCATTTTTGAAAGATTTTTTAATAAAGAGAATTACATTGTGTTGACAGATGGCTTAAATCAGTAATTTTTTAGTGATTTAAAAAAATCCTTTCCACTCAAATGAGTTTTGAAATACAGCAAAGTATTTTGCTCATTGGAAATATTAAATTTAATCTTTTAGCTTGAAATTAAAACTAAAATAAAAGCTTCAAGAAAGATTTTTCATTTTTATAAATGTATTTTAAATCTTAGGTATCGCGTTTCTTTTGAGGTACCTAATAAAATGTATATTTCTTTTCTTTTTTTTCAGCTTACTTTTATAGGACAAGCAAAATGAATTCTCCAAAAATGAAAGTATCCTCCTGTGGTGACACTGATGAGCTGGCAGTTTTCACTCAAGCAGAATATTCAAATAGAAATAATGGAGGAAAATTTTTTCACTGTGGAGTTTGTGGAGCGTCATTTACACGGGCTCCAAATTTAAAAAGACACATGCAGTCACACACTGAAGAAAAAACTGTTTTCTGTGAGGTTTGTGGCAAAAGGTTTTATGACAGTTCAAACATAAGTGCACACATGCGAACACATACTGGAGAAAAACCTTTTAAATGTGAAGTGTGCAACAAAAAGTTTTCACTCACATCAGCCCTCAAACAGCACATACAAACACACACAGGAGAAAAACCATTTCATTGTCAGATTTGTGAAGCTAGATTTTCCCAGTATTCACATCTTGAACAGCATATACGAACACATACAGGAGAGAAACCTTTTCAATGTGAGGTTTGTGAAAGAAAATTTTCTGATAGGTCTTCTCTCAAACGACATTTACGAACACATACAGGAGAAAAACCCTTCCAATGTGAAATTTGTGATAAAAGATTCTCCCATAGTTCAAGTTTATATAAACACATGCGAACACACACAGGTGAGAAACCTTTCCAGTGTGAATTTTGTCAAACTAGATTTTCACAAGGTTCTCATCTGAAAAAACACATGCGAACAATACATAAAATGGAAACGTTTCCTTTTTAAGATTCTTGTTACAGAAATTTTGATCAGTCAAGACATAAAATATTCATATAAAATCAACTGTATCTGTCTATATTTCTGTGATGTTGTATTGTAACTGTTTACACTATTTACATTGTTTGTAGTGTTGTATTCTTCTTTTTTGTCATATTCCTGATGTTTCAGCTGTTGGGTGCTCCAGCCTTTGTCAGGAAATTGAAATTTCAAGACAAACCCTTTATTTCATCTGCCAGAGTAGATTGTTCTAGTTCAACACCTCTTCCAGATGTCTCAGTTTCAATTATAACCCTTTAGTACCTCAACCCTCTAAGTTGTTGTTCACCTCTGCTGTGGCCAGGTATTGAACTCACAACTGTTTGAGTCAAATCACTGGATTACTTCAACCAATGCTTTTATCCCCAAGGACACATGACCCAGTGGATAAAAGTGTTGGTTGAAGTGATCCAGTGACTTGACCCAAAAAGTTATGAGTTCAATACCTGGCCACAGCAGAGATGAACAAAAACTTGGAGGGTTGAGTTACTGTTATACTAGAACATTACCTATTCTATTGTAATAGACTCTCCCACACATATAATAATAAGTAGTAGTAGTAGTAGTAGTAGCAGTCGCCAGTTGAGCTCAGTGGAGTTGAGTGAGTCAGTTGATGTCGGACATTGAAGTATCAACCATCGCAACTAGATTGCCGCGTCATTAACTCTTATTTCAAGTTCCTAACGTTTTGTACGTCGAACCTAATTTAGGACCAACTTAGCAAAATACAAGCCTCCACTGTGAAAACTACTCTACAACAGTTACTAAAGGGAAATAACTGAAAACTGAGATATCTGGAAGTGTCATGGCACATGGAATTAAAACAATCTCTACCCCAGTGGACAAAATAAGGGTTCAGTTCAAAACTCCAATCCCCTGAAGAAAGCCAAATGATACAACAATCAAAACATTGTATTAGGTTGGTGCAAAAATAATGACGTAATAATGTCGTTTTTTGACGTTAAACAATACGTCAAAAAACGACATTATTACGTCATTATTTTTGCACCAACCTAATAAATATGACAACAAAGATGAGAACAACAGTCCAAACAATGTAAATAGTGTAAAATCAGCTCTATATTTTCAAATATTCAGAAAAATTTGCCTATGTAAGAATGTAATTTTTTTTTTCAGAATTGTCCACCTTTAAAGAAAAACAGTTCCATGCTAAAAGTTTATAATGTTTGTTCAGGTATCCTCACAAATTTTTAATACAGGGTTTTCCAAAAAATTTGACATCATTTTAAAAGCAATTATCTTAAAAACTACTAAGTCTAGATCAATTAAATTAAACAGTTTAGGCGTTGAACATCATAACTTTATTATGGAACTGATTTCATAAGTGTTCAATATGTACATCACCTGTGGCACGGCACACGACATGTCAGTAGTCAAGCTCTTGCCAAACACGCTCCAGTAACATTATCCAGTGTAGAAGTGATTCTCTGCTTGTGTTCATCAATGCTAACAGAAAAAGCATAGACCACTCCCTTCACATATCGCCATAAAAAGATATCATGTTGGGACGAGTCTGGTGACTGCGGCAGTCATTTCATCAGAAAACTGTCTTCATCTCCACCACACCCGATGCATCTCTTTGACAGATTGTCATTGAGATAACAAAAATAATACCTTAAATATAAACTCTTGATCTGTTTCTATACATTCTGTGAAAATTTGAGGTTATTTTAGCAAGAATTGCCAAAATTATTAGCCTGCAAAAGGATGCCAAATTTTTGGGGGCCACTCTGTATATTGCAATATTTTCAACATCTTTGAATTTTTAATTGCAAGGAAACAGCATAAAGTTTGTTATGAAAAAAGAAAAATTACTTTAGCATATTTAAATCAGGTTATAGGCTTTTTAATTCAATTCTTTTTTTTTTAAGTATGAGGTGGATAAATTGAGTTAGTCGAAGGCTTAGTCTCAATCGATTGCAGTGTTGTGGTTGCTCTAGTAAGTATGACATCCCAAGCCTGAAGTCACGTTATCTATCTATGAGCAATCCCTTGTTTCACACACCATGGGAGGGTCCAAAATTCAATTGCAATGGCAGAATCCTGCCTGTTGTAGATGTGAAGTTGAACAGCCTGTTTCTATATGACACCATATGTGAAGCAACAACAACCAAAGTAGTGGTGACAATGAGCAACACCCGCCCCAATGGCTGGCCCAAGTGACAGTGACACCCTCTCAAGCAGAATGAAAAGAGACACCTTTTGTAATACCGTGATGGCACCAGTCACGGTTACAGCTTAGCGGTTTTTACCCATGACTGTACAGAGGTAGCATACCACTTGTTCAAGTGAGCACACAAACCATTGCTCTGATCCCACAGTTCCACTCATACTGGAGGTGTGTATTGCTGCGGTCACGGCTAATATAATGTGTTAATTAGTAAACATAAAACTAATCTGTCTCACAACAGTGTAAATCCAACTCCCATTCCCCTGTCTGTGAACAAATCCAATGCTTAGCAAATTCTGCTTCACAATCATCGGAAGAGCTGACATTGAACGATCAAAAAGTGACATTGCTAGAAACACTTGGCTACAATAAGCATTTTCTGCTAACCATTATTCATTCTCATCTTTATCAATCTTGATTTAGTCTGGTAGAAGGCCACAAATTTGAGGCTTTTAATGAAAATTAAATTTGACAACATTTTAACTACTATTAATACAAAAACAAAACTTTGAAATATATTTAAATTGAAATTAAAAATGAAAACCTCATCTGTGTGGATACCAACCTTCATTTGATATAATACATATTATTAGATTATTTTTGTAAAGTATTTTCAGCACACATGGATAAATGTGCGTGCAATAAGACAGTGTCAAAAGGATGTTTTGGGGGGTTTTTTGCCCAGGACACTGCTTTTTTAACTCCTTTCACTCTTCAGCAATGTTTATTGTTTAAAAAAGCAATGATTAGAATTTTAATAAAACCTAAACATATGAAAGTGAATTTATACATTTTCTTTGTTCTTGAGAATTGACAACAAAAATAATGAACACTATTCATTTATTAGATTGTTTATTAGAATGGTTGTCAAAATATCGGCTAATTGCCAATTGATTCAAACTTTATAAAATGGTAAATAATAAGGATTTCCTTTGAGTTGGTTCACATATTTTAATAATTTAGTAAATGTTTATAAATTTATGAATACAAAATTGCTTTCATATTTATTTCTTTATAAATTGGTAAATGATAAATATTTCATTGCATTAGTTTTATTAGGTTGGTGCAAAAATAATGACGTACTAATGTCGTTTTTTGACGTTAAAAAATATGTCAAAAAACGACATTATTGCGTCATTATTTTTGCACCAACCTGACAATTGGACTAGATTTTAGAATATTGTAATTATCAAATTATTCTTGTAAATCTAATAGTAAATCTTGTAAATCTAATATGATGAAAGTGAAGTTTGTTTATTGTTTTTGAGAATTTACAATTTTTATTGTAAATTCTCAAAAACAATAAACAAACTTCACTTTCATCATATGTTTAGGTTTTATTCCAATTCTAATCATCACTTTTTAAAACAATAAACATTGCCAAAGAGTGAAGGTAGATGAATTACACATGTATAAATTCACTTTCATCATATGTTTAGGTTTTATTCCAATTCTAATCATCGCTTTTTAAAACAATAAACATTGCCGAAGAGAGAAGGTAGATGAATTATACATATATAAATTCACTTTCATCATATGTTTAGGTTTTATTTCAATTCTAATAATCGCTTTTTAAAACAATAAACATTGCCAAAGAGTGAAGGTAGATGAATTACACATGTATAAATTCACTTTCATCATATGTTTAGGTTTTATTCCAATTCTAATCATCGCTTTTTAAAACAATAAACATTGCCAAAGAGTGAAGGTAGATGAATTATACATGTATAAATTCACTTTCATCATATGTTTAGGTTTTATTCAAATTCTACTCATCCCTTTTTAAAATAATAAATATTGCCAAGGAGTGAAGGTAGTTAACTTAATATCAGTGTCAAAGTAAAAACTGTCTTTTTGACACTAGTATTTTTTTTGCAGATTGCCAAAAATTGGATTATTATAGATTTTAGAAGTTAAATTGCAATGTCATAAACAATGCACCTTTTCAGCTTGTAGTGAAAGAGTTAATCAGATACCTTGAAAAAGCATTTATGTTTTGTGTGTGATCTGCCAAAGAAAAATTACCAAAAAGTAGTTAGCAAAAATCTACTTTAAGGAGCAGAATCTATGCTAATGTTCTTCCCTCCCCTGAATAGCGTGACCAATCAGAAAGATCTCTCAGAGAACAAAAGCCGTCGTTTTTTGCTTATGTGGCAGATTTGGATTTTCTGAGCTTGGTGGATGAACACGCGTTTTTGCTGGTGAGAAGTGAAGGTTGTCGTTTCTACGTTGCCTGTTGGACTGTTACGATGGACTATCGTTTGAACTGTGATTTGGTTACAAGTGTTGCGGGCAAGAGACAGAAGAAATTTATTGAATACGTTTATTGCTACTATAAGTTGACAGTCCTCTTTTCTTTACAACCACACAGCTGTACATAAAATAGTGCATGGAAGAAACTATTAGGTTGGTGCAAAAATAATTTCGTTTTCTCACATAGTAACATATGTTAGAAAACGAAATTATTTTGCACCAACCTAATAGAAACTATCACATGAGTAAAACTGACCTACCAAAGTCAATGGTTAAGATACAATGCTGCCCCAGAAGCCAATTGGCATTGTGGTCAAAATCAGTAATACAAAAGCTATTCAAAAAGTTCTAATCCTATCCTAGAAGGAGTTGGAGAAACAAGACAGTTTTTCACTATTTTTCAATATAGTCCCATGTGACATCAATGCATTTGGTCCAATGATGCTTAAGCATTGCAATTCCATCTCGGAAGACGGTGGCCTCCTGGTGCTCTAAAAAACTCTTCCACAGCACATAATCTCATTATTGTCCCCCAAATAGTGACCACTCAGGTAGGATTTGAGTTTAGGAAACAGGAAGAAATCAGATGGAGCTAAAACTTGTGATTAAGCAGGATGGGGTAGCAATTCAAAGTCACAGTTGGCTGATCCAGCTACTGAAACCTGAGTTGTATGAACGGGCATGTTATCTCGCACCAAGAGCCCATCTGCCTTCAACTTTCCTTATGCATTTTCACTTGATTGCTTTCTTCAGTTGTCTTAAATCTAATGCATAGTACTGTCGATTAATATTTTTTCCTTTTCCAGGTAGTCTATCATGATTACGTCTTTAGAATCAACCCAAAACAGAAGGAAACAGATGCTGCCTGTTTGAACTTCTTCGGAGTTGTAGAACCAGTTTCCCCTGTTTGTTTTGAATTCTTGATTCAGGTTCGAAGTTCTGAACTCAGTTATCATTTTGAGTTACTAATCTGCTGTGGAAATTCTCAGGGTCAGCCTGGAAGCGAGTCAATTATCCTGAAGATGTCAACCTCTTCAGCTTCTTCTCTGGTGTTAGCATTTTTGAACCCATCTTACAGACAGGTTTCTCATCTCCAAGATCTCAGAATGGACTGAACCAGAACAAATGCCTATGGACTTGGCTATCTACCGGACAGTAATATAGCCCCTCCCCCTTGACATCAATACATTTGGTGCTATTTGAGGCGTGTGAACGGGCGCGTTATCTCGCAGCAAGAGCCCACCTGCCCTTAGCTTCCTTTAGGCATTTTGACTTGATTGCTTCCTTCGGTTGTCTTAATTCTGACGCATAGTACTCTCCATTAATAATTTTTTTTCCTTTTCCTCGTAGTCTATCATGATCACGTCTTTAGAATCCTCCCAAAACAAGCCATCACCTTTGCCAACAGATGCTGCTTACTTGAAGTTCTTTGGGATTGCAGAACCAGAGCATTTCCACTGTTTTCAAAGTGGTGAACCCAGATTTCATCTTAAGTCAATAATCCACAGTGGAAATTCTCAGGGTCAGCATGGAAACGAGTCGGAGATGTTCTGGAAATGTCAATCCATTTCAGCTTCAGCTCTGGTGTCACCATCTTGCAGACATCATGCTCATCCCCAAGATCTCTGTTAAAACAGTATGGAATGAACCAGAAGTATGCCTATAGACTTAGCTATCTGCAGAACAGTAAGATGTCTGTTGTCCAAAACTATACTGTGAATGGCATAAACTTGTTCATTAGTGGTTAAGGTTTTTGGACGACCTGACTGACGCTCACCTTCTGTGCTGTCCCTGCCCCACTTGAATTCCATAGTCCACTCCTTCACAGTTGCATAGGAAGGAAAGTCCTCAGCAAGTGTCTGTACCACGCCCTCATAGATTTCGTTGGGTGTCGTACCTTTCTTTTGCAGATAATTTACGACTGCTTGTGCCTCTGTTTTGTCAATTTTAAGATTTGTTACACCCCCCTCTCACTTTTGTATGGGTCTCACCTGCACGGAAATCTGAATTAATTGTTCTAGTTTTATAAAAAGTGTTGCCCCAACAAAAATGTTCAGCTGTGTCTCTTCTTTCAAGATGAAGCAAAGAAATTTTTGAAAACTTAGCAAATGACTAAGTAATTGGCCTTTTGCACAGCTCAAGATGAAAATAATTTTATCTGAGACAGGTAGAGATGATATGTCATGATGTTAAACATTCATGTTTCCATTAAAGGACAGGTATTTATGAAGCTGAGACTGGTACAAGGTAGTAGTTGGGATATATGCAGAGAAATGGCCTATGATACAAGCATGTTATCCCTTGTTATATGGTAATTCTTCAGTTAATGATCATATCAGCTCATGGTGAGTTCTACGATAATAAAATATCTATTGGGCTTAAGAACTATAACAAAATATTGCAATAACAAGTATAAAAAACTAAACTGCTCTCTATTAATCACCACAGAGATCCTTCCCTGCCCCCCATTTGAATGTCTGATAGTCAACTTCTTGAGAGCAACTCTCTGCGTCTGCTCGGTCTCACGTTGACTGCTGACCTGAGATGGAACAAATACATTGAGTCAATTGCTTCGTCCACCGCGAGGAAAGTTGGCTCTCTGTGCCGCGCTAGGAAATTTTTCTCCCCAGAATCGATACTTCAAATATATAAATCAACCATTCGCCCTTGCATGGAGTATTGCTGCCATATATGGTCTGGGGCACCTTCTGTTTACCTCGGAGTTCTTGACAAGATTCAGAGACGGATATGTAATATAATTGGTCCTGATCTGGCATCTCGTCTACAGTTGCTCTCTCACAGACGTGCCATCGCCTCTCTCTGTCTTTTTCATAAATACTTTCATGGTAATTGCTCCGATGAGCTGCTTTCACTGGTTCCGAGACTCCATGAATTCAAGCGCCCTACGAGGCTGGCATCCCACTCTCACCCTTTCACTGTTGAAACTCCTAAATGTAGCCGTCTCTTCTACTCCAATAGCTTCATACCTCACACCTCTTGCCTGTGGAACTCCCTTCCTTATTCCTGTTTCCCTGAAAGCTATAATCTCCAACTATTCAAATGTAATGTCAATCGACATCTCCAGTTGCCTTGATCTATCCACTATCCTTCTCCTCATCCTTTCTTCTATCACTCCTATCTGCTCTCGCTCCAAATTTTCTGCAACCCCCTGCATCCTAGTGGCTAGTAATGCTTAAAAAAAAAAAAATGAATACTGGTCATTATTTTAAGAAGTGGGTACAAATGAATAGAATTGAAATTGATGACTTTTCCTGTTTCACTGAAACAGACGTTAAACACTTCTACCCTTTTTTATATCTTTCTTTTACTCATTTTCTGCCTAAAAGGGTTCTAACCCTGATAAGAACTGGGACGGGGGCGAAGCAGGCTTGGGCTATGTTAAATGAAGCTATAGCCTTTTTCAAAATGTCCCCGCCCATCACAATCGTCCAGAATGAAAAGTTAAAAAAAATGAAGCAATTTTATACTGGAACTGTCCCGGTTTTTGTTCACCCCTCGCTCTATAGAGCACTAAAATTTTCGTTTCCTTGGGATATAGGCAGCCTCTCCCAAGACAGGTCCATCAAGACCGATATGGGTCACGGGTCGATGGGAGAGGCGGTCGGTATCCTTACCCCGTCCATGTTCAATTCCGGAAGGCAACCCTAATTGGTTAAAAATAAGTCTCTCTGGTTAGCTAGTATAAATGTCCGAGGCCTGAGGTCGGAGTCTCGCAGGGCGAGGCTCTCTCGCGACCTTCAGCGCCTCGGGGTGAATGTTTGTTGCGTGCAAGAGACCCGGTTTTCTTCTCGTGACCGTGAGGACATTCTGTCTAGGGGGTTCTCCCTTTATTCAGCATGTTTTGATGGTCGTTCAAGAGGTATCTCTTGTCTGGTGAGCAAGTTTTGAAGGCTGTGTGTACTCTTTTCTTCGCAGATCACGCGGGCAGACTTTGCGTGCTGGATGTTACCATAAAGGATAAGGCTCTGCGTCTCATTTGGGGTTTATGCGCCGAATAACCATTTTGAGCGGCTTGCTTTGTTTCGGCGGATCGAGCCGTTCTTGACGACATCTCGTCGGGTAGTTTTAGCGGGGGATTAGAATGCCGTCCGTGACTCCGAATTAGATCGTAGAGAGCAAAAACCGGGTACTAACAACCGGTACGTGAAACCATTTTGGGACTTTATCGACGGGTTTGATCTTGTCGATAAATACCGGAACGAGCACCCTCGGGAGGTAGTTTGAACTTGGACAAATAGTGGGAACTCGGCTCCTGGGACGCTTACTAGCTACCTCGACCGAGTCTTAGTTAAGAGAGTCGGTGTAGAGCTCTTAGGGTGTCCAAGCTTCCATTGTATAGTTTATTCGGATCATAGGCTTATCCGAGTCCGTGTAAACTTAGATATGCCTAAGTTTAGGTTGTCTGGCTACTGGAAATTAAACTGTTAAATTATTTCGTGAGCAGGGTTTCCAGGACCAGCTGCTTCTAATGATACAGAGGGAATTGACGGGGGAGGTTGTAGGGAACACCTGGTGGGACAATTTAAAATCCAAAATTAAAATGTTTGCTGCTGGTTTTAGTCGTCGACTCAATCTAGATAGATTAGCAGCGCAAACGACTTTAGAACAAAAAGTTGATCGGACAGTTAAATCCCGTGATAGTGTGGAAATAGCCTTAGCTAAGGCAGAGTTGTCCTCCTTGCTTATCGTGAAGAATCAAGCTCTGTGTCCTCTGAGGCAACGAATATGGCCGCTGAATTGCGTGCAGAGGAGAATCGGAGCGTACCTCGGTGACATATCGCGTGAGTCACATTGCCGGATAAGCGGACCGTGACTATAAACGCAGGCATATGTGGGGCTTTTCGTGTGTACATTCAGGAACTTTTCACCAGGGATCCCGGTCTAAGCCCTGCTCATTTCGACGCCTATTTAGCTGACTTTCCCTGCCTTGAGGGAGCTGGAGTGGCTAGGTACGAGGGTCCCATCACAGAGTCGGAAATCTGGTAAGCGCTGAAACAGGTTGACCTGGACAAATCTCCGGGATTAGATGCTCTTCCGTACGAAGTGTACTTGAGGCAGTCACCCGTTTTTGTTCCCTTGCTGGAACTGATTTTCGACAACTGGATGAAGCAGGTGTCTATATCCCAACGCCTCACCAAAGGCGTAATCAAGTTGTTACGTAAGGACAAAAACGGTGGCGATGGGTTAGGTAACATTCACCCTTTACTATGCTAAACACAGAGTTAAAGATTTTGGCTAAGGTCTTAGCGAACCGTTTGCAGGCTGTCCACTCTAGTCTGATTGGCTGTTGTGGACCCAGAATAGGTCCGAAAGAAAATTCGAACTTAGCAATTTAAAGAAAACAGATTCTTATCAAAAAGAACGAATACAAAAGGGTTGTACGTCCGACTGACGGCAAAGTACAGTAATCAACTCGTCAACAATATTTAACGATCCCCCCACGAGGATTGAATGTGGCACAAGGCCGTGTTTAATGTGGGTTTCTCCGAGCTCGTAGGCTCGGCCAAAAAATATACCCTTTGAACCTGCCTAGACAGGTTCAGGGCCTATCTACCGCCCCGGGCGAAACTTTGCCCTTCGGCTCAGCTTCGTCCAGGTTCTTCTCTGCTAAAGTTGAGAGTTCGACAGAAGTCAACCGTAGTCAACTCGTCAACAATATTTAACGATGCCCCCACGAGGATTGAATGAGGCACAAGGCCGTGTTTAATGTGGGTTTCTCCGAGCCCGTAGGCTCGGCCCCAAAATATACCCTTTGAACCCGCCTAGACGGGTTCAGGGCCTGTCTACCTCCCCGGACGAAACTTTGCCCTTCGGCAAAGCTTCGTCCTGCTTGACACAAGAACCGAAACGTCGTCAGCATAGGCGGAATACCTGAACGAAGTGGTAGCACCAGGCAGGGAAATTCCGCGTAGGACCGGATTCGTCTTTAACTTGCGAAGGAAAGGTTCCAACGCAAGAACGTAAAGCAAAGGCGAATATTTCCTTAAAGGAGAGAGCGGAAGTATGTGTTTCACACATTTACCCGATTCTCCTTTACCGACTCTCTGTGTTTCCACTGTCGCATGTCACACTAATGACGTTAGTGAGGCTCTTCTTCTCCTTCTTGTCGGGAGGCAAGGCCGCCAGAATCTCTCGGGAGATCTGTTGCCTTCATCCATCTGAAGGCGGTCTAGGTATGCCTAGCATTGAAATTCGTCAATATATGCTTCGCATCGGGTTCCTGGATCGAATGTGTCGCCAATCGGATAAGGAGGGCGCCTCCTGGAAGGAAGACGCCTGTAAGAACTTCCCATCCCTGAGAAGTGTGCACTCGTGCGAGGAGGAAGCCCGCAGTTTACCCAGAGTCGAATGCTCCTTTTACCGTGAATGTCGTCGTGCCTCTTATGGGCGTCAGATGGCCTCTCCAACGTCCAGGCGTTTTCTTGTAAGGCATTATATCAGGTGTTATTTAGGAGGGTCGTTCGTGATGAACTGATTGACGGTCTTACGAAGCAGGAGGCTCGCTCAATATGGCCTTGGGCGCCCGGGTTGAAATGTCTCAATAACAATGAAACATCACTCACCTGGCTGGTGATGAGTGGGGCCCTCTGGGTCGCCAAGAGACTTTGAACAGCGGGCTTGGAGAAATATCCAAACTGCCGCCGCTGTAGCGGAGAAGTCGAGACCATTGGTCACGCCTTCTTTCATTGCAGGGTGGTAGCGCCGTTGTGAAAGTTTGTTGAAGGTCTCATGGTTCGTATGCTGCCTGGAAAGTTCTTTGACCTTGAGGCCGCTTCTGTTTGTAACAATGTGGCTCCGCCGCTGACGAAGGCCTGAACATTGTGTTGTTATGTTCTTAGTCTATGACGGCGAGAAGTTCACTTCTCACCAACTGAGATCTTATACTTTAACCATCAGCTTACGGTTAAGATTAGGACGGAAAGGCGGCGACTCACTTCATCGGAATTCAGGAAAAGGCGGGTAAATCTTGCGCGTTTGTGTCGTGTGAAAGGGGATGACCTGGAGTGGCACTTTGATGCCGGTTCGGCATCAGGATATTGCTTGCCTGGATTGAACACGGTCAACCCATCCCGAAACTAGGTTAGCTTAGGTTTGGTTTTTGAATTTTTAGTCTCCTTTTTTAATAAACTTAGCTAGGGTATGTATGCTCATTGGCTCCTTTTATTTCTGTCCCTATTTTTCTTTAAGTTTAATTCCCTATCCCCACCCTCGTTAGGTGGTCAGTTCTCTGGTGGATGCGGGGTGTCTTTCCTTTCGTCTGTGTGTTTTCGTATCAGTTTTAGTGTCTGAATGAGTGCGTGTCTGCGTGAGTGCTTATATTATCTTAGTCCCGTATTAATTTCGTCCGGTTAACTGATGTTTCTGCTACATTTAGTGATTGTAGTTTTTTTTTTATTACTAACATGATTTTGTTTAGTTTCTTGTAAATAGTTATTATCTCATATTTTAAATACTCATTGGGGCTAGTTTTTAAAATTTTTAAATTGTTGTTTTATTCACCCCCCTCCACAAACGATAAATTGTACATATGGGGACTAGTTAGTATTTCATGGAGACATTGAGGTTTAGTTTTAGTGAGTCAGTAATGATTTAGTTTGCGCGGCAAGCGACGTGGATTATATTAGCATATCTCTGTGCTCGTCCGTGAGGGTGTCATGTGGCACAAGGACTTTTTAATGTGGGATCTCCGAGCCCGTGGGCTCGGACAAAAATATGCCCATTGAACCCGTATGAACAGGTTCAGGGTCGGTTTACCTCCCCGAAAGAGAATCCGCCCTTCGGCATAGCCTCCTTCGGGTTCCTCCCCGCCCGAAGGGAGAGAGTTCAACCGATCAGCCGGTCGTCCGACATCGACTGCTCGTTCGACTGACTGACTTGGTCAGTTGATATCCTTTCTTTTATAGGTTTTTAGATGTCCAAGTTGGCCCAGATAAGTTTTGGCGCAATTTTATTTCCGCACGTGAAGCTTTCAAATTTTGTGTTGTGAGCCAATGAGAATCGCTGATTCGCATAGTAATGTTTTTATTGGTTAAGGTTTATGTACGTAGGCGTATAGAATGGAATGTTCTTGTTGCTAGGGGTGATAAGGTAAATGGACGAGTCTACAAATTCATTCAAACTTTCAGCTTATATACATGTACACCAAAACACTAATAAATTCAATTATGTTTTGAATCATTACGTTCAGTCTTGTATTTTATACTGTGTGCTATTTTCCGTCAAATAGAAATTACATTATGACGGCTTTCATGTTTGGTAACCTCCATCGTCTTTGTTTGTCCTTTTCTACGTCATTCCCAGTCAAATATAAATAATTGTGGTGATGCGCGCGCTACACTAACAGGAGTTACACACGTTTTTCTAATACAACAACTCGTAAACACACACGGTCCTCTACAAAAGTAAGTCATTTTCCCTTGTCTTACAAAAAGCAGGGAAAAAATTGTATATATAAAGAAATTGTTAAGATCATATGAGTTTTATCAGGATCCCCTGTCCTGCAAATTTGTTGTATGGTGGGGTATATGTCGGATTGAAGGAAGAAGGATGATTTCTTGTGGTGGTTGAGGAAAGATGTTTTTAGAAAGGAAAAAATATATATATTTGTACATATTAAGAATTTTTTTAACATCATGGGTGTTTTATTATGCCCCACCCCTGCAACAATGTGGTCTTATGATATATGTTGGTTTGAATGTGGCGACTGAGGAAATTGTGTAAGAATTTCTTCTCACACGGTTTAACCCTTGGCAGAGACAAGAAAAGACATACAATTAACAAAGCCTACCTTTAAAATTCAATACAAATTTTATTGCGTCTTTGCAAAAAAAGATTATGCCCTTTTTGCCCCTTTGAATAGGGTGGGGTAGTTACTTCAAAGAAGTGATAGTGTTTTTCTTCTCTGTAGGACTCAACTGGTCTCTATGCAGATTCGAAGAAGCAGGAACTTGACGGTTGTCGCAGGAGCATTACCAATTTGGTTGCTGAAATAAAAACTCGGCTATATTGTCAAGAGCATGCAGAAAAGTTCTTCATGTATAATTTGACGACAGTCAATAATCCGACTGAATTATTCAGCCTTAAAAAGTCTCTAGAATATGAGACAAGAAGAATAATTGCCTAATCATTTAGGCTTAATTTTGGGCGCTAAAGGCCCTGCAATGTGAGAGAAATATGAGTGCTGTCATTTCGAAGATTTTGCAGCAACTGAAAAAAGAGGCACTGGTCGTTGAAAATGCCCGCGAAAAGCAAAGTCAAATTCAACCAATGAGATTGGTCGGTACAAAATACAGTGTGGCATAATTCAGCCAATAGGAGCTTATCTTTAATTGCAGAATTTCTCACACACTGCCAAGGAAGAAAGGAAAAAGTAATGGTTAGTCATTACTTTTTTCCAATAAGGATAAGGTAATTAAAAAACTGTCAATAGGTGACAGGTAACAAGGTTGTCCCTAGGGACTTAACTGTTGACTATTCAGTTAATTATTATTATTATTAAATTTGAATATGCTGGCCTTGTCTGCTGTTAATTAAATTGTAACAATAATCTAGATATTTAGATCAGTATATCTATAAAAAGTGGGGGTGACTTTTACTTAAGTCTAATAACCACAAGTGTGGGATATATAAGGTTATTGTGAAATTTTGTCCGTACAGTTCGGACAAAACCACTCCCCCACAGTGTACTGCTGATTAATTCCGACACAGCTAAAGTGATACCAGTTATCACATGAGTCACAGCACACCATGGGAGCTAATCCGTCATTAGCAACGGAACAAGTAGGGCAGAAAAAGGGGCCACCTTCTTCCATAAATTCTGCAGATGCAGTTTCAGGATTAACCTTAAGTTCCAAGGGAAATAAATGCTTTAATGAGTGAATCTGTTCGCACCCGTCTTTTAATGCTACAGCTGAGCGAACTTGATTATCATTACCGACAATCAATCTAAGTATTTTACCTAGACTCCAGAAGGGGCGAGATTTGATTGGAGATTTAATAATTACAATCTCACCAACAAACACCTATATACGTTTGAATTTGTCAATGAATTTGTCCCTCAATTCAAGGGAACGTATTAGTTTAATTCTATGGGGCGGATCGGGGCACAACTCCTCTGATTCGTAATTATTAATTAGCAAGCCGGGGTGATAGCCCGTTTGCAGAAAGTGGTTAGAGGTCAGAAAGTCAAGACCTCTATGCGAAGAAGATATATACGTGGGTGGCCTATCATTTATGGCCTTCTGTACGTCTGAGAGGGTAGTCAGGAATTCGAAGTGGTCGATCTTCTTCCTGCCCATTAATTTTCTTAGGCACTGTTTAACAATTTTAATTAGCCTCTCCCAAGCCCCCCCCCCACCTGCCAAGCAGAATAGAGGGGAATGGTTCGGTGATTGATAGAAGTGGACTTAAAATATTCTTTAAATTCGTCAAAGACGAATACATCTGATAATATAATGCCACAGTCTTCGTACTCATTGAAGACTTTTAAATAATCATCGTACAGTCCCTTCCTGTTTAAAGACTCTGCCACTCTCTGCATTATTCTCAGAGAAGGCACACTGTTGGACTCAACACGAGAAAGCTTCTCGTAGTCCCAAGGTAGATCAATATAGTATCTACCGCCCTTAAGAACGATAGACTCTTCAAATTTCTTTATCTTCTCTTCATCAAGGGAAGACAACTTTCTGTCCTCATCGACCCCTATGGAATCGAGAGAAAGAAATTTCTCTATCCCACGTTCGACCGAAGATTCACAGAAGAAAGGCTGAAGTGCATCCTCGTACGAATGGATAGGATTCAAAACGCTGTCAACCAAATAAGAATGACAAGGAGGAAGATAATTCACCACCTTATCAAAGGGAGGCAACTCTTCCTTAACAGGATTATGTGATAAAAACTTTCTTCCTTCCCCAAAGGGGATTACATACTTGGAGATTTTCCAAGCGCTACCACCTAGGCATCGGATCACACGGAGATTATTAATCCGTTGAATTAAGTCTAATCCAATGATGCCATTAATAGCAGACCCATTTAGATCACTATCACCTGGACAGAGACGAAAACCTTCCTTAGTTAAGTTAGAGGTTATTTCGTCAAACCTGTCCACATTGAACCTCAGATTCAGATCGCCAGCAAATAAAGCCGGAAATAAAAAGGGTTTTTGAAACCCTAATTTAAGGGATACATTAAATTCCTGAAGGTTCAATTAACTATTCCCAATCATAGTATTTACAGGCATCTCAACCGATCTGGGTTTAAATTTTACCCCGGAATTTAACTGGGTTAAAATAGCCTGTGAAAAGAAAGATCTCTGGCTGCCTGTATCTAAAAGGCAGTAGAAGTAAACGGGGTGTTTATTTGCCCTCGTAGAAATTTTGAGAACAGGGAAAATGCAGTTTCCCTGCTCCGTTAAGGTAGTCCTTCCAACACAGGATTTTGTACTTTTAGGGCACATAATAGAATGGTGATTCTTAAGCCCACAAAAAGCGCAAGGGTAAGAGAATCCCTTAAGGCTTAATCCCTTTGCAATGCGAATCCAAGTGTCCACCTAGGCACTTAGTACACAAATTAAGTTCCTTGGCCCTCTGAAATTTATCTTCGAAGGCCTGGTATTTGGTCCACTCCTTAACAGAATGATCCGTAGCCTTGCATAATTTACAGGTTTTAAAGGCTTCGCCATTATTAGCGAGAGATTTGAAGATATTCATGCCTTTCTTTACATTAGCGGATTTGGAGTAAGACCCTGCCACCATGTTGGGCTTGTGGTCCGAAGAAGGAGGAGCCGCCATATTGTATAAGCAGTATTCCCGCCTTTTTTCATCCAAAGGAGCCGCCATTAAAATATCAATTATGTCGAAAGTAAAAGACATAATGGAAGATAGAGAGGGAAATCTCTCATTAGATTTATTCATTACTTCCCTTCTCACACTGTTAGGGAATTTATTGAATAAAATGTGGGCCATAGTGGCCCCAGATGTAGAATTATCTACGAAAAAATCTGTCCCGAAGGACTTATACAACTCAGTTAAATCGAGTTTCACTCGTTCAAGAAAAATTTTTAATTCCTTAAAACGAGTTATTCGTTCAGAAGGAAGAATGATTTCCTCAAATATTCGGTTTTTTTATCAACGACGGATTTAAGTATTTATCTTTTAAACTAGCCAAAGCTAGGTCATAATTTTCTGGAGTTATATCCAAGTTGGAGATGAGGTCAAATGCCTGCCCTCCCAACTTGGATTTCAACAGAAGCATCCTGTCTGCCTTTCCCCAGTTAGATGCACAAAATTCAAACCGTCCGAGGAAGGTCCTGAATTCAAAAATATTGAGGAATTTGACCCTGAAAAAATGGGGCATTCAAGATTTAACCCTAAGGGTCTAATAGGAACTGATTGAACAGTCTCGCTGCTCTCGTTTCTAGCTTTTAACTTGGGTAATTGTTCCCTGATGTTGGAAGAAAATTGTGTCGAATCATTACACAATTTCAACCTCTCCTCGGGGAGAGACTTTAAAATTAACAGATCCATTGTTGGGGACATGCAGAATTTATTAATTATGCTTGAAAGAATCAGAAGGAATTTGTGTAGGTTGCGTGACTTTCTGCATCCACAACAAATAAATAAACGAAATTTAAAATACGATTAAGAACAAGACATATTCAATTAGAAACTAATATAACATTTATATACAATTCAAAACAATATACAAGCAGGATAATTGGTATATGTTATGTTGGCAAAATGTGTATGATGTTTTAGGTTTCAGAATGTCTCTCTTCGTAATTGTTCGTTCATTTACAGTCTTTTTAAGTTTGTATTGATATTAATAATTGTCGATATTAAGTGTCTTTTTAGAAGGAGTTTTTAAGGAGTGATCTACCTTTGACTGTAATGTTTTTTAAGGTTGTTCGCACATTGATGTTTACTTAATAGGTAGCGAACATAATTCACTTTAGATAAGCAATGTTTGAGAATCGATGTCCACAGAATTGATTGATTTTTTTTTTATCGTGAGTGAGTCAGCGATGATGTATCTTTGCGCGGTAAAATCGTGATTTCGAGTGACGTGGAGTACGTTGGCAATTTCTCTGTGGGTGTTTGTTACTGACTGCCTGGGGCAGTCAGCGTTTATTTTTATAAGTCCTGAAAATCCGAAGTTAGCTCACTCGTACAACATGTCGTGTGTTCAATACTTTTCTTGGAACAACCAGTTCGAACCTTCCTCCGCTTTAAAACTAGAGAGCGTTGAGCCCCGCACACTTTTGCATTGTTTTTTTTTTATCTCGTCTTGATGCAAACGACTCGTCTGACCTTTCCTCCGTTTTCTACTCGAAAATGTCGAGACTGCAGCACTGTCGGCGATACATTTTTTCCAAGACTAATTTCTCGACCTAATGTAAACATGTTGAACCTTTCTCCTATATCCGGTAGAAAATGTAGAGACAGATACACTGTCGTTATCATACATTTTTTTTTCCCAAGACTAACTTTTCGTCTTGAAGCGAACAACTTTCGAACTTTCCTCTACTCACTACCAGAGTTCTACAACACGGTCGCCTTACGCCTTTCCAAGACTAATTCCTCGTCTTGATGCCAGTAGAGACAGATACACTGTCGTTATCATACATTTTTCCCAAGACTAACCTTTCGTCTTGAAGCGAACAATTTTCGAGCTTTCCTCTACTCACTACCAGAACTCTACAATACGGTCGTCTCGCACCTTTTCCGATGACTAATTTCTTGTCCGGAGGCGAACCTCTTGTTCGAGCCTGCCTTCGTACATGACCAGAGAACTTGAAACCTGCGACCACGAAGAATGAGAACTTCTCATATTTCTTTGAACTCTAACCATTATGAACCAGTACCTTAAAAATATCACATTACACACACATTACAATAATTCGCAGTGAGTATTTCTATTCCTTGTTGCATTCACGTTCATTATGATTCAAGCAGACATCCTTCCACAACTTTCCTACTAATGAACTTTTTGTTACTGCCTTATCGTTCCTTTTGCAAGTTTCAGTAATTCTACCTTTTGTCTCCACTCATGAGACTAAATACTTGTTAATCACAAATAATAAATTTTATATTTGTGTGTTTTATCAGACTTGCTTAAGTCATTCCTCTTGTCTACCCTTTATCTCATTTTTGTGCACGTGATAAGCGACCTTATTCCTCTTTCCTCACCTAGGAAATTGGGATATTTAGAAAGAAAAGATCACGCTATATACGTTTGTATATTTTTCTTTTTTTTTACTTTGTTTGTGGATCCGGTAGTTGTGTGTAGTGTCTGGCACAAGGCCATCTTTTCGCAGGCCGGCACTGCATCGATACAGGTCCCGCAACAAGGTGATTGAAATTTCGAACCGAACCCTTTATTTCGTCCACGAGGGTAGATTGTTCTAATTCCACGTGTCATGCCTCTTCCGGATATCTCGGTATCAGTTAAAAAGTTTTTAAAAAATAATCAAAAAATACTTTGGACTTTTCCTCTTAATAATAACATAAACATTTTGCCGATAAAACTTTGTTTTTATTAAGTTTGTGGCCTTTTTCATTACGCTATGCTGTTCTCCCACAAAAAAAAAAAAGTGGATTTACCCAGTTATCAGTTATAACAATCTACCCCAGAGGAAGAAATAAAGGGTTCGGTTCAAAATTCCAATCACCTGATGAAGGCCAGAGCCTACAACAGTCGAAACGTCATGAACATGGCAACAAATGAGAACAACAGTTCGAGCAATGTAAAGTGTAAATAATTAATAATCACAATACCTCCTCGCGGAAATATATTTTCCTTAATATAAAAGCAATTAAATGTTTCTCTAATTAAATATCTTAGTTTTATTGCGTTGTTTAATTTTGATTTAGAGCAGATTTTCGGTAAGACTGGAACCGATTTTGCAAAAAAAAAAAAAAAAAACAGTGATAAATATAGTCACTAAAAATTATCATGTTGAATTTATCAAATTCTCATAAAATGATAAAATTAAGTCGACTGAAAAAAAATGTTTACCAAGATTTTCTAATAAAATAACTTGCTTCAGAAATAATTCCATTCATTTGTGAATAAATCCTGAAAATTTCATTAAAATCCGAAAATTATTTGATTTTTGCAAGAATTTCCAAATTAATGTTCCCGTTATTGCAAAAAAGAGGCTAAGATTTGCTATTCTAAAAGTTAGTACGCAAGAAAAACAAGATATTACAAGTTTGAGTGTTCTAAAAAGAAGTAAAAAAATTTAAATAAATATTCAAAAAATACTTTGGTCTTTACTCTTAATAATAACAAAGATTTTGATGATAAAATTTTGTTTTCATTAAATTCAGAGCCTTTTTTCATCATGGTATGCTGATTTTTTAGTTATTTCATGGAGGTACCTATACCATTCCACTTTTGAATGTAGATATTAAATTTAAAAATATTAATTAAAACTTAAAAAAGTCAATTAAGTTCCCACTTACTTCTTGGGTGATCATGTCTCTTTCAAATTCATGACTGACTAGCAGAAGAATAAGAACTTTCTCTGCAGTAGGTCACCATTTCTTTCTGCGGTAGATTGGTTGCCAACCAAGGCTATAGGACTAATCCTGTCCTTACCATTCAACCCATATCTGAGGGGAGAAAAGATGGATTTGTACCTTCCCCAAGGCTATTTGTACGCAAGTGATTCTGACTTGAAATCAGAGACGCGAGTTCGAATTTCAGTTGGTGTTCTTTGCATTCACATCCAAATAAATATTTTAAATAAAACTGACCACTAAAAAAAAAGGGAAATTCTTTTAAGGAAATAATTTTTCTTGATTAGCATTTAGAATTTTCTTAGGCCACAACACTCGTCAGAATAAAAAATTATTGATTGTTTACCGTTTTAAAAGGGGGTTTCTATTTATAATATCGATACAAATTGATCCCTGTCTTTTCCAGAGTTAACTTTTTGCTATCTGTATTTTTACATCTTTTTAAAAAATTTTAACCTTTTTTTTTAAAAAATATTTTTTTGTATGGGATTTTTTTCAAAATGAAACCCGCAACAAATATTTGAGCTTCATAACTACTTGCCTAAGTACCTCCACTAATTCGCTGAAAAAATTGCATACTATAATTGTTATGGGACCTTACCCATAATAACATAATGGACTATTCCATACGTAATAAATACTGCGCCTCAAGAGGAAGCAGAGAGTTCAGTCCGAAGTCGGGCGACCGGCTGATCGGTTGAACTCTCTGCCTTCGGGCGAGGAAGAACCCGATGGAGGCTACGCCGAAGGGCGGAGTCTTTTTCGGGGAGGTAAACCGACCCTGAACCCGTTTATAAGGGTTCAAAGGGCATATTTTTGGCCGAGCCCACAGGCTAGATGATCCCACGTTAAACCGGCCTTGTGCCACATGATGTCCTCGTGGTGGGGGGTGACTAAATACCGTTCAGTCAGAAGTCGGGCGACCGGCTGATCGGTTGAACTCTTGCCTTCGGGCGGGGAGGAACCCGAACGAGGCTACGTCGAAGGGTAGAGTCTCTTTCGGGGAGGTAAACCGACCCTGAACCCGTTTATACAGGTTCAAAGGGCATATTTTGGGCCGAGCCCACGGGCTCGGAGATCCCACGTTAAACCAGCCTTGTGCCACATGATGCCCTCGTGGGAGGGTGACTAAATACCGTTTAGTCCGAAGTCGGGCGACCGGCTGACCGGCTGATCGGTTGAACTCTCTGCCTTCGGGCGGTGAGGAACCCGAACGACGCTACGCCGAAGGGCGGAGTCTCTTTCGGGGAGGTAAACCGACCGTGAACCCGTTTATACAGGTTCAAAGAGCATATTTTTGGCCGAGCCAACTGGCTTGGAGATCCCACGTTAAACCGGCCTTGTGCCACATGACACCCTCATGGTGGTGGTGGTGGGGGTGACTAACTACTATTCAGTCTGAAGTCTGGAGTGAGGTCCGTCAGAAGTCAGTCAGTCAGAGCGAGTCAGTCAATCGAGTCAGAGGCAGTCCGAACAGAGTCGCGTTCAGACAATTACTACAAGATATTGGAATAGTGATACTGGTTGAGACTACATTGTTCTCTCTACTAAACCTGATTTTTCGTACTA
The DNA here is from genome assembly GCA_963932145.1 of Acanthosepion lycidas. Taxonomy (NCBI): domain Eukaryota; kingdom Metazoa; phylum Mollusca; class Cephalopoda; order Sepiida; family Sepiidae; genus Acanthosepion; species Acanthosepion lycidas. Next base: position 15,026,938 of record OZ010611.1, read on the forward strand.
ACACTTTCTACTTCTCTGTATATATTCCTGTTTGTAATATATCTGTGTTAGTCCATATCCGTATTCGAGTTCTTCTTTATTGATTCTACCTTGGACCATCACCGTGGTACAAGGAACCGGATCATAACAATAATGAAAAAGAGACACAAACTTGATAAAAACAAAGTTTTATCGTCAAAATGTTTATGTTATTATTAAGAGGAAAGACAAAAGTATTTTTTTATTATATTATTGAATTTTTTTAATCACTCTCTCAAAATTTGGTTTAAAAAGTCTTTTAGCATTTCAAATGATTTTGTATACCAAACTCTTTTAAGGAGAGAAAAAAACTATGACAAAGTAGAAAGAAAGTTTTCCTGTGATGCATTTCATCCTTTAGGACATCATTGGACTAAATGTTTATGTGACTACATATGCGCTTGAAGGAGAGGGGTGTTGAAAATTTTAAATTAAAAAAAAAGGAAATTTTTAAAAACATTCGGGGCAGATTTTCTTCCATCGAGGGTCATGTTTCATAAAAAAAAAATTGATTTGAATCCTTTGAGGATTTGTCCTTATAAGAAACAAAACATTAAGTGATACAAAAAACAATTTCTTGAAATTTTGTAAAACGTTAAATTTTAACAGATGTAAAAAAAATATATTTATATAAAGATTTTCTAAAAAAAAATGTTTAAAAAATAATTTCATCCATATCTGAATAAATCCAGAAATGTTCATTAAAATCTGACAATTATTGGATTTTTGCAAGAATTTTGAAATTACTGTTTTTCACCACAAAAAGGCATTCATATTTCCTGGACAAATTTAAGGTCCAATGTTGATAAAAAAATAAAAAAAACAAAAAAAAAAAAACGATTTTTTAGCCAAAATTGCCCAGATTCTAAAGATTAAAAAAATAAAATTTTTACCTAAAAAATTATTTAACCTTTCCTCTTAACAATAAAAAAACAAAAAATTGATAATTTTTTGTTTTGGGGCGTTTTTTTTATGATGCCGTTTTTTTGTCAAATTAAAACTCAAATTCTCTTTTTAATTCAACAAAGTCTGTGCTTCAACTCTGAAATTTTATTCACTAAATATTTATTTCATTTTATTTTTTTCTCTACTCCACCAATAAGAATAAATAGGTTTGCCTATCATCCGGTTCACACTCCTCCCCGGTCATTTGAACAGGAGTAGATGTCCATCCTTCGTTTCCTTCTTAGGAATGGCTTTCTGGCTCTATACTCTTAACACTTGCCCTTTTTATGCTAATACAATTACACACAGTAACCTTCTACTCTGAGTGGATCTTGGGCCTTATATTGGCTAAACATTAGTAAAAAAAAAAGAAAGAAAGAAGTTACTATACAGTTATCTTCAATAGAATCACACACCTAATAAAGAAACAATGGCGAAAACTCTAACAATGATGTTAGTAAGGATTTTCACATATATTTAGCACTAGCAGGAGAGCCTGGCGTTGCCCGGGGATGTAACAGTAAGAGATAGATCAAGTATCGACCATCAGAAAGACTGAAAAATAAAATTGACAAAGATTATTGTTTAAGGTTGACGGACACGCATGTCTTAATTAGTTTGTTTTTTGTTTTTGTTTTTTTTACTCACGAATTGGTCAAACTCAAACAAAAACATTGTTTTCAATCGTTATGAGTCTATCGATTGAATAGAATTTTATTATAAACAATTGTCTTGTAAATGGAATTTTTAAAGCATTCTGAATATAAAAATAAAGAAAAAAGTGTGCAAAACAATAAGAAACACTACTTGCCAAAAAAAAAAGTGAAGTTTTGTTGAAATCGGTTGAAAAATGTAGGAAATCCGATCCCATATATAAACGAACACACACACACACACAACCTGGGTTTTATAATAAGCATAACTCGATATGAGTTGTCCCCCTTTCATTCTCGCGACAGAGATGCCACTTAATCGTGTTTTCAAATTTATTTCGCTAAAAAACAATTGTGTTTTTTTAATTTTTGGCGCTGTCAGAACCACCGCAAGGTAATTTTACGTAGTCCTGTGAAGTTTTGTTGAAATCGGTTGAAAAATGTAGGAAATCCGATCCAATATATAAACGTACACACACACACACACACACACACACACACACAATATGCGTTTTATAATAAGTATGATTTAAATTGGTTATTTACTTATGTTGGCTTGTGAAAAGAATATTTCAACAGACATGACCATAAAAAGTTTTAAAACATTGAAAGAAAAATGTTAAGTCAAAAACTATTATTTAAAACAAATAATTTATCAAATTAAAATAAATTAATAAATAAATAATATTTAATTACATTAACAAAAAACTAAATAAGTTATATATACTGTATTTGACGACATGTAAAACGCACCCCAATTTCAGCAGGGCAAATCAAAAACAACATTAGCAATTAGTAAAATTATTAGGAAATAGTACAGACTAGGCTATATTTATGGGGTATTATTTTCGTTAAACAAGCAATGATTACAATTAAACAAAAATTAATAGGAAAAAAGAAGCCTATAAAAACTGCATTATATCCTTTATGATCTGTACAATGTGCATCTTGTAAACGTCTTAGTGGAATAATTGATTTTCTAAGAGACGCTTAGATGTGGCACGTGGCCGAAAGTATGGGGCACCCAGTGTGGATTGAACTCACTATTCAATCGTAATTGTTCTAGCAACACAAGCTTGCTAACCATTACACCAACTCGAGGTACCCTTATAGAGATTTTTCCAAGCGTAGCTTAGATGTAGCACAAGGCCAAAATAAGGGGTTCACCTAGTGAGGACCAAACTCACTACTCAGTCGTAATTCTTCTAGCGAGACAAGCTTGCTAACCATTAGACCGCCTGAGGTGCCCTTTGATTTTCCAAGCATAGCTTAGATGTGGCACAAGGCCGAAATTAGGAGGCACCCAGTGAGGCTCGAACTCACTACTCAGTCGTAATTGCTCTAGCAAGACAAGCTTGCTAACCATTACACCACCTCGAGGTGCCCCTTAGAGGAATAATTAGGATATAAAAATTCTGATTGTATTTATACCAATGCAACCGGAAGTTATCGCAAGAAAAATATTAATGAAACGAATATATTTTACAAATATATAATTTGAATTTATTGCATATAATTTTAGAGAAACAAAGTACTTATATTAAACGTGATGAAATTAATATAATGAATATTATCAATGATAACATTTTTAATCTGCCTTTTAAATAATGACATTAGGTATATGAAAGGTACTCTAAAGCCTAAGCTAATAAGAGTTGCCAGGTAACTAATTTCTGCCAATTATAGCAAATTTTAAACCTGCATGTGGCAAGACGCAGGGTAATTTTATTTTTTAGTAAAAAAAAAAAAAGGTGCGTCTTATATGCCACCAAATATGGTAATGTATATTTTGGGACCAAGTATTCATCCACATAATTTTGATTAAAAAGAAACGACTAAATTTATCTGTTTTTAATTTTTCATTGTATTTTTTCCAATTTTCGGATAACATGTGTCATTGTGTTCAATGTTGTGGATAAACTGTCCAAAGTTCATATTTTGTTTTTTTTGATCAAGTGCTTTCAACTATCAGTCATTATTAGGAACTCTTTTTTCTGCATTCTGGTATTTATAGCAATACTCAATATCCTAACGAATATTTAGAAAAATATAATAATTAAATGAGCAGAGCCTTGTCAGCACTTTTTATCAAAATCGTTTATATATATATATATATATATATATATATATATATATACTAGATTCTAGTTTATCACTCTACTTAGCATATTGAGCACCCTATGTCGTTGTGTTTTTACTCATTTTGGAGTTTTTTTCTTTGGGCTTGGAGCTTAAAACACTTGACGATTGTTTCACCTTGTTTTAATGTTCTTGGTTCTTTCTTTTTTATTTCCAATTTTTCCTCGGATACTGATTTGTTCTACTGCAAATTGAGCTATCCAAGGTTTTCCCAAATGAGTACTACCATTTATTTATATACATTGGGTCTACGAAGAATGAATTTAAAGCCAGATGGAGGCAGCATAAGAACAATATGAATAAAAGAAATCAAAAGATAACCCTTTATGAAGTCGTCAAAAAACAAATGTTACGGCAGTTTTTTTTTATATACACAAAACCCTTTCAGAAAAAGATAAAATAAAAAAATAAATAAATCTCCATAGACACGTAAACCAGACCAGACGAAAATCATCTTCCGTTTTAAATTTAGACACCCCCACCTTACCCTGATTGACACTTCTGAATGTAACTCTATACTGATACAAATTATTAACACCCTGCACACATCTCTATTTAAACAATCGCGCTGGCCGTTACCATGGAAATTTTGATTTCAATAATGAATCTGCCATTAAAACACGTAAATTTCAGAAATAAGTTATTCCCAAAAAATTTCGCTTGAAGATGGAACAGAGCTTACTTTAATTCAAATAATTATATTGAAGTTTTCGGCTCTTGTTTTGAAATATCACAAAGTCTTATGTAGCGTGTTGGAATCATATTTTTAAATAAATAATATATATATATATATATATATATATATATATATATACACACACACATACACACATGTTTTATATATAAAAAGCACCTACGCACATTTTCTAAAAAAATGAAACACTCGAGCACACTTTTTGACCAATCGGGTGTACAAAAAATACATGTTCACTTCGTAATAAATTTGTAGAGCTAACATGCGTGTGCATGAGCTCATCAGGACAATATAGAAATGAGAATATTTTCAAACTACCTCAGAACAGTTCACTTGCTCAGCAAGATGAATACAACTGTGTCTCACCACAGCCCGCTCCTTTGTCCGCTGAATGAACAGTATCAAATTAAAATTCTCAACTTTGCGATAATGTTTTAATACCATGCAGCTGTTGATACTTCATTACAGGTCATAGGGACTTTAAAAAAAGGAAAAACAAAACACAAATGTTTCAGTTTTTGATTTCAGATTATATTTTAATTTTTGGATAATGTATTGAACATTTTGCTCAAAGTTGTGGATAAAATGACCAAAGTTCATATTTTATTTTATTTTTTTTTGTTGAAATACTTTCACCTTTCACAGTCATTATGATGAACTGATGAGGTGTCTGTGTGGCAGTAAGGCTTCCCTTGTCTGCATCCTGGTATTCTTTGGGAAGCCAGACATTTGGAATGGTTCAACGTGACCTCATATGTAATCGCTGTTGGAAACGAGACCACACACAAAGAATGCAATTTTACTTGTTATTTTCTTATTATAATACTAATTAAATATGTGTAAACATTAATTCTATCATATTCACTTGAAGATACCTTTTCCTGTAGTGAATGACATTTTATTCAATGTTTGGATGTACCTTTATTTTTTGTATAATAATAGCTTCTAGAGTTTTGAGTCTTTTTTTGCATTGGGAGCTCTAGAGTATTTTAGTGTTGTCTACAAATATTTTTCTTTTATGTTTATAGTTGTATAATGATATCATTGTTCATGATGTACTGGTTGATATCACTTAAACCATTATTACCCCTGCCCCCAAATTCTTACAATCTAAAATATTTTCTATGTCTAAATATCCTGCAAAGGGCTATCTCTCTTTCTCTGTCTCTCTATCTCTCTCTCACTCTCTCTACACACACACACACACACATATATATATATATATATATATATATATGTATGTATATATATATATATATATATATATATATATATATATATATATATAATATAGAAATAGACGGAATTTCCTCGTCAAGGAAGGTTCGAGAAAAATCGGATCAACTTTGGCGCAATTCATAATATATAAAAAACACCTACGCACTTTTTCTAAAAAGTATAAAAGGGTCAGTCAGCTGGGCGCTATCTGTGAGCAAAAGAGCACAATGACACAAGTTAAACTGTCAGAAATTCGGAAATAACATGCTTGGCATTTACGTCAGAAGCTCCAATACAAACATTTCAGAGTAGTGGGGTGTCAAGGATAGTGCATAGAATTCGGAAAGAGTTGGATGAGTCTAATGGTGATTACAAAGGTACATCATCTGGAAAACTCACTGTGATCATTCTGATAAGAAAAGAACTTCTGAATTTGTTGGTGAGGACCTCAGACCCAACGCAGAAGCCTACATCAAATGTCTTGAGGAGATAGTGCTGCCCTGGGTCAAGAAGATCCTATGTCTGGCAATAGGACTCTGCACCATGCCATTTTTCTACAACGACATACAACGACATTTTCTCACATCTGGCTGCCTAACTCCCCAAACTGCAACCCTCTTGATTATTACGTTTGGAGTACAGTTGAACAAGAGACAAATAAAATGCCTTGCAACACCAAAGATGAACTGAGGGCAAGAACTGTGGAAGCATTCACCAACTTAAAGAAGAAGACAGACCAGAAGAGTTGCAGGAGATTCCGAAGTTGTCTAGATGCCATGGTTGAAGCCAGTGGCTATTTTATATTGAATGAATTTACACTTTAGTATTTCAAGATATTTTTGAGTAATTTTCGTAAATGTATCTGTTCAAATGAGATGCCAGCGTTATTTTCACTTCAGTCGCATTTAGACGACAATTTATCCGTCGCATCCTGTATGTCTGTTCAAATGAGATGCCAGCGTTATTTTCCATTTGGTCGCATTTACACGTCAATTTATCCGTCGCACCCTGTATATCTGTTCAAATGAGATGCCAGCGTTATTTTCCATTTGGTCGCATTTACACGTCAATTTATCCGTCGCACCCTGTATATCTGTTCAAATGAGATGCCAGTGTTTTTTTCCATTTGGTCGCATTTACAAGTCAATTTATCCTTTGCACCCTGTATATCTTTTCAAATGAGATGCCAGCGTTATTTTCCATTTGGTCGCATTTAGACGACAATTTATCCGTCGCATCCTGTATATCTGTTCAAATGAGATGCCAGCGTTATTTTCCATTTGGTCGCATTTAGACGACAATTTATCCGTCGCATCCTGTATATCTGTTCAAATGAGATGCCAGCGTTATTTTCCATTTGGTCGCATTTAGACGACAATTTATCCGTCGCATCCTGTATATCTGTTCAAATGAGCTGCCAGCGTTATTTTCCATTTGGTCGCATTTAGACGACAATTTATCGTCGCACCCTGTATATCTGTTCAAATGAGCTGCGTGTGTTATTTTTATTTTGGTCGCATTTAGACGACAATTTATCCGTCGCATCCTGTATATCTGTTCAAATGAGCAGCCAGAGATATTTTCACTTTGGTCGCATTTAGACGACAATTTATCCGTCGCATCCTGTATATCTGTTCAAATGAGCAGCCAGAGATATTTTCACTTTGGTCGCATTTAGACGACAATTTATCCGTCGCACCCTGTATATCTGTTCAAATGAGATGCCAGTGTTATTTTTACTTTGGTCGCATTTAGACGACAATTTATCCGTCGCACCCTGTATATCTGTTCAAATGAGATGCCAGCGTTATTTTCCATTTGGTCGCATTTAGACGACAATTTATCCGTCGCATCCTGTATATCTGTTCAAATGAGATGCCAGTGTTATTTTCATTTTGGCCTCATTTAGACGACAATTTTCCCATCGCTCCCTGTATATCATTCGGTAATTTTTTCTTCTATAAATGAAAATACATTAAGATAAAAGAAGAAAAATTAAGTTGGTTTTAGTTTTATTATCATGATGTAAGCAAGAATGGATGCACTCTTTCTTTTTTATATATATTTTAAAGTCTGAACTATTATTGGATCTAAATAATAAAATGCCTACAAGTCAATAATAAATAATAATTTTTTTAGTTTACGGCCATATCATGTTGCAACATTGGTTCCTATGCAATCGTGTCCGGCCTAGTCAGTCATCCTGTGTATGACGTTAAACTACATCCGCGTCTTGGGTAAGACGATTAACTACATCCAGCAGGAAGGCCTCTGATCAGGAGGTTTTTAGGAGCATGGAACAACCTCTTAATTGCTTGTGTTCCCAGGTCCACCCTGACCCGAGGTGGTAGAAACTGTTAGGGTCCTAGCTATGGGCAAATAGTTAACCCCGAAATTGAGGTAAAAAGCATTATGAAAGTGTAAAAATAGGTTTTAATACCAGAAATACTTTATACAACAATTACTACCAGAAATAAATATTTGAAGAAAAAAATATTACCAGTAATACATTTTTGGAAAAAAATATTACCAGCTATATAATTTTGAGTGAAAAAATATTACCAGAAATAGATTTTTTGACAAAACAAATATATTACCAGGAAAAAAAATGTCGGCATTAAATGACCAATTGAGGTTGATATGTCATAAAACAAAAACCAGACCTAAACAAACCAAACATAACCTTCTTTTCATGACTATATCTTTTGATTATATTTAGTAAGTCTCTAGAAATCTTTATATTCAATAACAGACAATTATTTTAAATGTAAATCACCGAAATTTGTTCTGCCTCATTAGCTTGTGTTCAGGGATTTCTCTTTCATTTGCAGTATCTTCCTCTTTTGGAATTGGATGAGAAACATGAATATTAATGAGAAAAAACTATTGTTGCAATGTGAGGTTTGTGACTTATCTGTTCCTTGTAAATCTAAGCTTGACCAACATATGAGAAGACATACTGGAGAAAAACCTCACCATTGTGAGGTTTGTGGTGAAAACTTTGCAAAGAGATCAGGTCTAAAACACTGGCGAGAGACCTTTCCATTGCCAGGTAGGAGAAGCAAAATTTTCACAGAGATCCGATCTGAAAAGACATGTTCGAACACACAAAGGAAGCTCGGCTCTCAAAAAGCATTTGCATATGCACAGTAGGTAGAAAGAGTAATGATTATAGAATGAAACCTTTTTGAAATAATTATATGATTATAAACTATATCCAACAGCATGGCCTCTTACTGGGAGAGTTTCCGGGTATTATTATAAAATACATCCAGCAGCATGGCCTCTTACTGGGAGAGGTTCCGGATATGATTATAAACCATATCCAGCAGCATGGCCTCTTACTGGGAGAGGTTCCCGGTATGATTATAAACCATATCCAGCAGCATGGCCTCTTACTGGGAGAGGTTCCGGATATGATTATAAACCATATCCAGCAGCATGGCTTCTTACTGGGAGAGGTTCTGGGTATGATTATAAACCATATCCAGCAGCATGGCCTGTGACTGGGAGAGGTTCCGGATATGATTATAAACCATATCCAGCAGCATGGCCTCTTACTGGGAGTGGTTCCGGGTATGATTATAAACCATATCCAGCAGCATGGCCTGTGACTGGAAGAGGTTCCGGGTATGATTATAAACCATATCCAGCAGCATAGCCTCTTACTGGGAGAGGTTCCGGATATGATAATTAACCATATCCAGCAGCATGGCCTCTTACAGGGAGAGGTTCCGGGTATCATTATAAGCCATATCCAGCAGCATGGCCTCTTACTGGGAGAGGTTCCGGGTATGATTATAAACCATATCCAGCAGCATGGCCTGTGACTGGGAGAGGTTCCGGATATGATTATAAACCATATCCAGCAGCATGGCCTCTTACTGGGAGAGGTTCCGGATATGATAATTAACCATATCCAGCAGCATGGCCTCTTACAGGGAGAGGTTCCGGGTATCATTATAAGCCATATCCAGCAGCATGGCCTCTTACTGGGAGAGGTTCCGGGTATGATTATAAACCATATCCAGCAGCATGGCCTGTGACTGGGAGAGGTTCCGGGTATGATTATGAACCATATCCAGCAGCATGGCCTCTTACTGGGAGAGGTTCCGGGTATGATTATAAACCATATCCAGCAGCATGGCCTGTGACTGGGAGAGGTTCCGGGTATGATTATAAACCATATCCAGCAGCATAGCCTCTTACTGGGAGAGGTTCCGGATATGATAATTAACCATATCCAGCAGCATGGCCTCTTACTGGGAGAGGTTCCGGGTATGATTATAAACCATATCCATCAGCATGGCCTCTTACTGGGAGAGGTTACGGGTATGATTATAAACTATATCCAGCAGCATGGCCTGTGACTGGGAGAGGTTCCGGGTATGATTATGAACCATATCCAGCAGCATGGCCTCTTACTGGGAGAGGTTCCGGGTATGATTATAAACCATATCCAGCAGCATGGCCTGTGACTGGGAGAGGTTCCGGGTATGATTATAAACCATATCCAGCAGCATAGCCTCTTACTGGGAGAGGTTCCGGATATGATAATTAACCATATCCAGCAGCATGGCCTGTGACTGGGAGAGGTTCCGGGTATGATTATAAACCATATCCATCAGCATGGCCTCTTACTGGGAGAGGTTACGGGTATGATTATAAACTATATCCAGCAGCATGGCCTGTGACTGGGAGAGATTCCGGGTATGATTATAAACCTTATTCAGCAGCATGGCCTGTGACTTGGAGAGGTTCCGGGTATGATTATGAACCATATCCAACAGCATGGCATGTGACAGGGAGAGGTTCCGGGTATGATTATAAACCATATCCAGCAGCATAGCCTGTGACTGGGAGAGGTTCCGGGTATGATTATAAACCATATCCAGCAACATGGCCTCTTACTGGGAGAGGTTCTGGCTATAATTATAAACTATATTGTCATGATGGAAATTAACACCTTTTCAATTTGCCAAAATCGGACTTTTTTCTTGCGCCCAAATCTCTTCAAATGCCGAAATGCAGTTGAGATATCGGTTCACAAACTCTTAGCACCCTTTTCCGAAATTTATTCTCTACGCTGACAAGCAGGGTGTCTTTTTACTTTTAGTATTCAATCTTCATCGATGTTGGAAGGTCGCCCGGAACGTAGTTAATTGTTTTTTTTTTGTTGTTTTAGGTTAACATTGCCCTGACGGAATTTGCCAACCCATTTTTTAACCGTCCGAAGGGCTGGCACACGTTTCAAATAAACCTTTTGAATATTTTTTTTTGTGTTACAGTTCTGAAATTTAGAGGGCATAATGCGGTATAAAAATTTAATTTTTATTATTTTAAAATTTTTTTAATCGTCTAATGTAGAACGTGGCCCGAAAGTCTTGTCACCCCCTACTCGAAAGGTAATGGGAACAATAGTCGGACAAGTAATGCAGTAATAAGAAAGCACATGTCCTGAATTCAATTTATTCATTTTCATTGACTCTGTCAAACATCGAGAAGGTCTCCATAAACACCAACATTTTCATGCCAGCCATTTGAAATAGAAAATTATATAATAGAGGGATGACAAGACTTTCGGACCACTCTGTATATTAATCATTTTTCCGTGGGGGATCAGTTTACTACTTAATAACAATAGAAAACTGATCCCCCATATGCTGTCAAGGAGAATTGGATATTAATAATGCATAAACTGAATATTAATCATTTTTTTTGTCGGGGATCAATTTACTACTTAATAACAATAGAAAACTGATCCCCCATATGCTGTCAAGGAGAATTGGATATTAATACATGTATGAACTGAATATTAATCATTTTTTTTGTCGGGGATCAATTTACTACTTAATAACAATAGAAAACTGATCCCCCATATGCTGTCAAGGAGAATTGGATATTAATACATGTATAAACTGAATATTAATCATTTTTTTGTCGGGGATCAATTTACTACTTAATAACAATGGAAAACTGATCCCCCATATGCTGTCAAGGAGAATTGGATATTAATACAAGTATAAACTGTATATTAATCATTTTTTGTCGGGGATCAATTTACTACTTAATAACAATAGAAAAATGATCCCTCATTTCCTATTCAGGATAATTGTACATAGTGCTCCTAAAGTCTTGTCACCCCCTACCAAAAAGTAATTAGACGGTCAAGTAATACAATAATACAAAGTACATATACTGGATTCAGTCGAGAAGGGTCTGTAGGAACACCATCATTTTAATGGCACAAAATGATGCGGTCCCATGTCCTGTGTGATATTTTACGAGGCTGTGCTTTGTTGATTGTTGCAAAGATTCTCCGAACAGCGTCCTTCAACTGATCGGTCTTCTGGTATCGTTTATGTGAAACTCTCTCTTTGAAGATAATACCCAACAAAGTGTTGAAATAGAAAATTATATTATGTAGGGATGAGAAGACTTTCGGACCACCCTGTATAATCGTATGTTTAGTTTTTTTTATGTATGTTCTTTTGAGAGAAGTGTATTTTTATGCAGTCCAGACGGTTTGTGTAAAACTTGTTACAGCTGTGTATTTTTTTTCTGGTCAGCAATCAAGCCCGCCAAAATTTTCAAGGTTCCATTTCCTAGCTAATGGTAAATGATTTTTTTATATTGACTAATAAGGAACGTGGACTCAAGCTCAACCCTAACTTTCCGAATATTGGGGCAGATGTGATCCTAAATCTTAAAATTGAGGTCAGGTCAGTAGATACGATGGACAGCAAGCGAACAAGGTATGTCGGCAACATCAAAGAAGCCATTTGTCATCAATAAGAGAACATCAATGATGGCAATAGTTACCAGCCAACCGCAGAGAGACCAAAATTTCAGGTGAAAATTCTTCTGTGGTTAGAGAATCTAATACAAGAATTTGTATTTTCTTTTTGCGATGTGCATTTCAAAATATTTGTATGGTGTGCGTGAAAATGTTCTCAGTGTTTATTTTGTTTAAAAGTCAGTACTTACTTGGTTTGGTTCCGAGAATTTCGCTTGTAAGGATGGCGTTTGAAATAGTCTGTTTTCGATCTTCACGGAGCGCTAGCTAGATGTGTGTTTCTGTAACTGCTACTGCTATTTATCTACTGACTCCTGCTACAGGTACCCTAGTCTACTCTACAATTCTCTACTCTCTTGCGGTGGAAGGGTGATTTTTATAATGATAAGCATTAAGATGATGAAATACCCTTCACTGATGACAAAGTTATTTTTAGAAAGATGAAATATCACCACCATTCTGGACCATAACAACCATTTCAAACTAGAAACCAGCACCAAAACAAATAGTGTTATTATATTAATAAGGAAAACGGCCAGGAACTTCTGCAACAATCCAATATTTGAGTTTTGTTGCGGGATGTATTTATGTTGGTGTTTAAGCTGAATGTTTATCCCACAACAAAAATGGCGGTTTTGGTATGTGAGTCCGGGTTTTTGGGTTACCACTTCCTAGTTCTCAAAACTGCTCCAAGGAGACGCTCTCAGGAGTATAAATACTCTGCGATAATTTTTTATCACACTTTTCTCACCTTATTCGTCAACATGTAACCTCTAGTGAAGAACGCGTTCTCTTTGGGAAATGCATGAATAATACATATATAGACACACACACACACACACGTACGTACGCACATTCACTCACTACACATAAGTTTGGACCAAAAAGGTTTTCACATTCTTTTGTTATACACATCATTGTCTTTGTTAATGGTATACCTTTCTTGTTAATAATTATCATTTGTTTGTAGATATATATTGGTTCTCGTTTTTCACATTACTTTACATGGACTCACATCCCGAGTCTGCTATGTTTGTTGTGGGTATTTCAGGAGACAGCATGTTATTCCCAATTTCAATCACCGACGTTAGTAACGCCTGAAATATGTTGGAATGCACGTACAACTGCTTGCAACAGGATAATAAAATGCAAAGAAACAACTAAAACTAATATATAAACAAACGATAAGGTATTATTAACAAGAGAAAAAGTGACATTGTTGCGAGCGACAAAGTCATTGTTTTGTAAAAACAATGAAAATTTTGTAATGTACGTGACAAAACAATGAAAATTCATGAAAACATTTAAAGATTAGCGAATTCTTTGTGTATGTAAAATATGTGTAGAAGCCCTAGAGAAAATGAAAATGCGTGTGTACGTACGTAGGTGTGTGTGTGCGTTTCCAAATAGGAAACGCGTTTTCATGATAGACCTACATCCTAGCGTGTCTAAGGATGTCTACATCTAAAGAAAAAAGAATGAGAGAAAATATCAGTCTATTTATAATCTTAGAAAGCATCCCCTGGTGTTTTTTTTATTAGGAAACTAAGCGTGGGTTAATCTGTGAGGGTATTCATTCACATCATAGGAGTCATAAATTTGGGTTTGTGTTCACGATAAAAGCACTACAGAAACAAACGTACACAATAACCATAAAAAATATGGTAAATTGTATGGTAATTCATACAATTTTATTTGGGTGTATTGGTATGTGTGTGTGTGTTTTACATCACAATTGTGATAATGTTATAAAAGGGTAATCAGTAATAGCAAAAGTCCTATCACGGAGGGAAGTCACACACGTGTTGTCATCCCGGCAGTTCTTAAACTAAGAGCTTGAATGTCACGTCGGAATGTTTGTACTTTCGGCAGGAATAGTCCCTGTTGCAAGCTGGGAGCAATTACATTATTGCTATTTATTAACACTTAACTCTTACACAAACACTTCCCGGAATCAAGCACCCTACACAAATTATTCAACAAAACCACAGTAAAAATCAGCTACAGCTGCACCGAGAACATGGCACAAATAATAAAAAAGCACAACAGGAAAATTACCAATAAACCACACGAACAAATTAAACCCACGTGCAACTGCAGAATAAAGAACGAATGTCCCTTAAACGGAAATTGTTTACAAAACAACGTAATATACCAAGCCACGATAAAATCACCAGATAATGAAGAAAAAGTATACATAGGAGTAACTGAAGGACCCCGGAAACAAAGAAATTATACACACAAAACATCTTTCACAAATAGCAAATATGCGAACAGTACAATGCTTTCTAAGTATATCTGGGGAATTAAAAACAAAACGCGCATCGCACCAAAAATATCTTGCAAAATAAGGAAAAGATCATCAGCCGTCAGCAATGAATCAAAAACTTGCAAACTTTGCTTGGAGGAAAAAATAGCAATCATTACTTTCCCAGACCAAAATAAATTATTAAATAAAAGTTCCGATCTCATCTCAAAATGCAGACATGAAAACAAATTTTTACTACGTTACTTAAAAAATTGAAAACGAAAAAAACAAAATAAAAACAAATAAATAAACTAATAAAAAAAATAACAATAAAATGCACTAAATTAATTAATCCAAACAAATTATCAAATGACACCTGTTAGAATAGACGAAAAAGAATGATAATAATAACAAAAAAAAACAACAAAAAACGAACCCAAATAAATAAAGTAAAGAATAAACAAATTAGCAAACCATTATGACCAAAATATTAGTTAGACTAAAAAAACGAAACAAAAAAAATCGGACGAAAAAAATACTTATAACTGTTATATAACGATAAAAATAATAATAATAATAATAATAAAATACTACGTTACTTAAAAATCTAAAAACCGAAAAAGAGAAAAAATACAAGTAAAATAAATTAACCTAAATTCATCCAAGTAAATAAATAAACAAAACAATCCCGATAAAGTTACCGTTTGAAAAAACAAATAAAAATAATCAAACCAAATAAACACAATTTAAAAACTGTTCCTGTCAAAATAATAGTCAGAATAAACTGAAACAATCAACTCCAAAATCAAATAAATAGCTTTAATTAAAATCTCAAAACAAAACAAAACTAAGAAATAAGTGATATAAACAAATCTTTACTACGTTAATAAAAACATCGATTAAAAAAATAAATAAATAAATAAATAAAATAAGAAACAAAAAATAAAAACAAGCAAAATAATTTAAATCAAATAAATAAAAAAACGACATCCGGTAAAACAGCCGCCATAATAGACATCCCACAATGCACCACTGACCCGTATATATATATAAATAGCCGAGAAAAATAACAACACATGTGGCCTGACGATTGCATATAGCACGAAACAGATTTTCGCCTCTAAGTGTTGAATTCTACGTTCACTTTTGTATTTGGACACAATCTATCTCTGATATTGAGCACTTTATCTCATAAATATAGCAAACCTTAAGACTACATTTCTTCATGTATGTATATATATATATGTATACATATGTATATATATATATATATATATATATGTATATATATGCATATGTATGTATATATACATATGTATATATATATATATTAGATGTTTATATAATATATGTATTTATATATATGTATATATATATGTATATATATATATGTATATATATATGTAAATAAATATATATGTATATATATATGTATATATATGCATATATATATGTATATATTACGTATATATATGTATGTATATATATGTATATATGTATATATATGTATATATATAAGTATATATATATGTATATATATGTATATATAGCTATATATATATATGTATATATATATATGTATATATATATGTATGTATATATACATATGTATAAAAATATATATTATATGTATATATAATATATGTATTTATATATATGAATATATATATATATATGTATATATATATATGTATATATATATGTATATATATATGTATATATATATATGTAAATATATATATGGATATATATATATGCATATATATATGTATATATGCATACGTATGTATATATATATATGTATATATATATGTATATATATATATGTATATAAATATGTATATATATATGTATAAATATATGTATATATATATGTACAAGTATATGATTGGTGTATATGGAATGAATTCCAATAACCAACAATTACTATTCTTAAAAGAGTGCTCAATACAAAGTAGAGCAGATATAATTATTTATTTTTAAAGAAAAAAAATTTATAACATAAATATGTTATAAAATCACTACAAAAATAGCCATTTTGTTTCCTCACCCTCGGTGTCTTATCAAGTGATGACGTTGAATGTAAAATAAATGAT
>OZ010611.1:15051244-15098744 GCA_963932145.1 Acanthosepion lycidas
TTGACTTGTAAATGCGCATAAATGGAAAATAACGCTGGCATCTCATTTGAACAGATATACAGGGTGCAACGGATAAATTGACTTGTAAATGCGCATAAATGGAAAATAACGCTGGCATCTCATTTGAACAGATATACAGGGTGCAACGGATAAATTGACGTGTAAATGCAACCAAATGGAAAATAACGCTGGCATCTCATTTGAACAGATATACAGGGTGCGACGGATAAATTGACTTGTAAATGCGCATAAATGGAAAATAACGCTGGCATCTCATTTGAACAGATATACAGGGTGCGACGGATAAATTGACGTGTAAATGCGCATAAATGGAAAATAACGCTGGCATCTCATTTGAACAGATATACAGGGTGCAACGGATAAATTGACGTGTAAATGCGCATAAATGGAAAATAACGCTGGCATCTCATTTGAACAGATATACAGGGTGCAACGGATAAATTGACGTGTAAATGCAACCAAATGGAAAATAACGCTGGCATCTCATTTGAACAGATATACAGGGTGCGACGGATAAATTGACTTGTAAATGCGCATAAATGGAAAATAACGCTGGCATCTCATTTGAACAGATATACAGGGTGCGACGGATAAATTGACGTGTAAATGCGCATAAATGGAAAATAACGTTGGCATCTCATTTGAACAGATATACAGGGTGCAACGGATAAATTGACGTGTAAATGCGACCAAATGGAAAATAACGCTGGCATCTCATTTGAACAAATATACAGGGTGCGACGGATAAATTGACTTGTAAATGCGCATGAATGGAAAATAACGCTGGCATCTCATTTGAACAGATATACAGGGTGCGACGGATAAATTGACGTGTAAATGCGCATAAATGGAAAATAACGCTGGCATCTCATTTGAACAGATATACAGGGTGCAACGGATAAATTGACGTGTAAATGCGACCAAATGGAAAATAACGCTGGCATCTCATTTGAACAGATATACAGGGTGCAACGGATAAATTGACTTGTAAATGCGCATAAATGGAAAATAACGCTGGCATCTCATTTGAACAGATATACAGGGTGCGACGGATAAATTGACGTGTAAATGCGACCAAATGGAAAATAACGCTGGCATCTCATTTGAACAGATATACAGGGTGCAACGGATAAATTGACGTGTAAATGCGACCAAATGGAAAATAACGCTGGCATCTCATTTGAACAGATATACAGGGTGCGACGGATAAATTGACTTGTAAATGCGCATAAATGGAAAATAACGCTGGCATCTCATTTGAACAGATATACAGGGTGCAACGGATAAATTGACGTGTAAATGCGACCAAATGGAAAATAACGTTGACATCTCATTTGAACAGATATACAGGGTGCAACGGATAAATTGACTTGTAAATGCGCATAAATGGAAAATAACGCTGGCATCTCATTTGAACAGATATACAGGGTGCAACGGATAAATTGACGTGTAAATGCGACCAAATGGAAAATAACGCTGGCATCTCATTTGAACAGATATACAGAGTGCAACGGATAAATTGACGTGTAAATGCGACCAAATGGAAAATAACGCTGGCATCTCATTTGAACAGATATACAGGGTGCGACGGATAAATTGACTTGTAAATGCGCATAAATGGAAAATAACGCTGGCATCTCATTTGAACAGATATACAGGGTGCAACGGATAAATTGACGTGTAAATGCGACCAAATGGAAAATAACGCTGGCATCTCATTTGAACAGATATACAGGGTGCGACGGATAAATTGACGTGTAAATGCGACCAAATGGAAAATAACGCTGGCATCTCATTTGAACAGATATACAGGATACGACGGATAAATTGACGTGCAAATGCGACCAAATGGAAAATAACGCTGGCATCTCATTTGAACAGATATACAGGGTGCAACGGATAAATTGACTTGTAAATGCGCATAAATGGAAAATAACGCTGGCATCTCATTTGAACAGATATACAGGGTGCAACGGATAAATTGACGTGTAAATGCGACCAAATGGAAAATAACGTTGACATCTCATTTGAACAGATATACAGGGTGCAACGGATAAATTGACTTGTAAATGCGCATAAATGGAAAATAACGTTGGCATCTCATTTGAACAGATATACAGGGTGCGACGGATAAATTGACGTGTAAATGCGCATAAATGGAAAATAACGCTGGCATCTCATTTGAACAGATATACAGGGTGCAACGGATAAATTGACATGTAAATGCGACCAAATGGAAAATAACGCTGGCATCTCATTTGAACAGATATACAGGGTGCAACGGATAAATTGACGTGTAAATGCGACCAAATGGAAAATAACGCTGGCATCTCATTTGAACAAATATACAGGGTGCGACGGATAAATTGACTTGTAAATGCGCATGAATGGAAAATAACGCTGGCATCTCATTTGAACAGATATACAGGGTGCGACGGATAAATTGACGTGTAAATGCGCATAAATGGAAAATAACGCTGGCATCTCATTTGAACAGATATACAGGGTGCAACGGATAAATTGACGTGTAAATGCGACCAAATGGAAAATAACGCTGGCATCTCATTTGAACAGATATACAGGGTGCAACGGATAAATTGACTTGTAAATGCGCATAAATGGAAAATAACGCTGGCATCTCATTTGAACAGATATACAGGGTGCGACGGATAAATTGACGTGTAAATGCGACCAAATGGAAAATAACGCTGGCATCTCATTTGAACAGATATACAGGGTGCAACGGATAAATTGACGTGTAAATGCGACCAAATGGAAAATAACGCTGGCATCTCATTTGAACAGATATACAGGGTGCGACGGATAAATTGACTTGTAAATGCGCATAAATGGAAAATAACGCTGGCATCTCATTTGAACAGATATACAGGGTGCAACGGATAAATTGACGTGTAAATGCGACCAAATGGAAAATAACGTTGACATCTCATTTGAACAGATATACAGGGTGCAACGGATAAATTGACTTGTAAATGCGCATAAATGGAAAATAACGCTGGCATCTCATTTGAACAGATATACAGGGTGCAACGGATAAATTGACGTGTAAATGCGACCAAATGGAAAATAACGCTGGCATCTCATTTGAACAGATATACAGAGTGCAACGGATAAATTGACGTGTAAATGCGACCAAATGGAAAATAACGCTGGCATCTCATTTGAACAGATATACAGGGTGCGACGGATAAATTGACTTGTAAATGCGCATAAATGGAAAATAACGCTGGCATCTCATTTGAACAGATATACAGGGTGCAACGGATAAATTGACGTGTAAATGCGACCAAATGGAAAATAACGCTGGCATCTCATTTGAACAGATATACAGGGTGCGACGGATAAATTGACGTGTAAATGCGACCAAATGGAAAATAACGCTGGCATCTCATTTGAACAGATATACAGGATACGACGGATAAATTGACGTGCAAATGCGACCAAATGGAAAATAACGCTGGCATCTCATTTGAACAGATATACAGGGTGCAACGGATAAATTGACTTGTAAATGCGCATAAATGGAAAATAACGCTGGCATCTCATTTGAACAGATATACAGGGTGCAACGGATAAATTGACGTGTAAATGCGACCAAATGGAAAATAACGTTGACATCTCATTTGAACAGATATACAGGGTGCAACGGATAAATTGACTTGTAAATGCGCATAAATGGAAAATAACGTTGGCATCTCATTTGAACAGATATACAGGGTGCGACGGATAAATTGACGTGTAAATGCGCATAAATGGAAAATAACGCTGGCATCTCATTTGAACAGATATACAGGGTGCAACGGATAAATTGACATGTAAATGCGACCAAATGGAAAATAACGCTGGCATCTCATTTGAACAGATATACAGGGTGCGACGGATAAATTGACGTGTAAATGCGCATAAATGGAAAATAACGCTGGCATCTCATTTGAACAGATATACAGGGTGCAACGGATAAATTGACTTGTAAATGCGCATAAATGGAAAATAACGCTGGCATCTCATTTGAACAGATATACAGGGTGCAACGGATAAATTGACGTGTAAATGCGACCAAATGGAAAATAACGTTGACATCTCATTTGAACAGATATACAGGGTGCAACGGATAAATTGACTTGTAAATGCGCATAAATGGAAAATAACGCTGGCATCTCATTTGAACAGATATACAGGGTGCGACGGATAAATTGACGTGTAAATGCGCATAAATGGAAAATAACGCTGGCATCTCATTTGAACAGATATACAGGGTGCAACGGATAAATTGACTTGTAAATGCGCATAAATGGAAAATAACGCTGGCATCTCATTTGAACAGATATACAGGGTGCAACGGATAAATTGACGTGTAAATGCGACCAAATGGAAAATAACGTTGACATCTCATTTGAACAGATATACAGGGTGCAACGGATAAATTGACTTGTAAATGCGCATAAATGGAAAATAACGCTGGCATCTCATTTGAACAGATATACAGGGTGCGACGGATAAATTGACGTGTAAATGCGCATAAATGGAAAATAACGCTGGCATCTCATTTGAACAGATATACAGGGTGCAACGGATAAATTGACATGTAAATGCGACCAAATGGAAAATAACGCTGGCATCTCATTTGAACAGATATACAGGGTGCGACGGATAAATTGACGTGTAAATGCGCATAAATGGAAAATAACGCTGGCATCTCATTTGAACAGATATACAGGGTGCAACGGATAAATTGACGTGTAAATGCGACCAAATGGAAAATAACGCTGGCATCTCATTTGAACAGATATACAGGATGCGACGGATAAATTGACGTGCAAATGCGACCAAATGGAAAATAACGCTGGTATCTCATTTGAACAGATATACAGGATGCGACGGATAAATTGACGTGCAAATGCGACCAAATGGATAATAACGCTGGTATCTCATTTGAACAGATATACAGGATGCGACGGATAAATTGACGTGCAAATGCGACCAAATGGAAAATAACGCTGGTATCTCATTTGAACAGATATACAGGATGCGACGGATAAATTGACGTGCAAATGCGACCAAATGGAAAATAACGCTGGTATCTCATTTGAAAAGATATACAGGATGCGACGGATAAATTGACGTGTAAATGCGACCAAATGGAAAATAACGCTGGCATCTCATTTGAACAGATATACAGGGTGCAACGGATAAATTGACGTGTAAATGCGACCAAATGGAAAATAACGCTGTCATCTCATTTGAACAGATATACAGGATGCGACGGATAAATTGACGTGTAAATGCGACCAAATGGAAAATAACGCTGGCATCTCATTTGAACTGATATACAGGATGCGACGGATAGATTGACGTGTAAATGCGACCAAATGGAAAATAACGCTGGCATCTCATTTGAACAGATATACAGGGTGCGACGGATAAATTGACGTGTAAATGCGACCAAATGGAAAATAACGCTGGCATCTCATTTGAACAGATATACAGTGTGCAACGGATAAATTGACATGTAAATGCGACCAAATGGAAAATAACGCTGACATCTCATTTGAACAGATATACAGGATACAACGGATAAATTGACGTGTAAATGCGACCAAATGGAAAATAACGCTGGCATCTCATTTGAACAGATATACAGGGTGCGACGGATAAATTGACTTGTAAATGCGACCAAATGGAAAATAACGCTGACATCTCATTTGAACAGATATACAGGATACAACGGATAAATTGACGTGTAAATGCGACCAAATGGAAAATAACGCTGGCATCTCATTTGAACAGATATACAGGGTGCAACGGATAAATTGACGTGTAAATGCGACAAAATGGAAAATAACGCTGGCATCTCATTTGAACAGATATACAGGGTGCGACGGATAAATTGACGTGTAAATGCGACCAAATGGAAAATAACGCTGGCATCTCATTTGAACAGATATACAGGGTGCAACGGATAAATTGACGTGTAAATGCGACAAAATGGAAAATAACGCTGGCATCTCATTTGAACAGATATACAGGGTGCGACGGATAAATTGACGTGTAAATGCGCATAAATGGAAAATAACGCTGGCATCTCATTTGAACAGATATACAGGGTGCAACGGATAAATTGACATGTAAATGCGACCAAATGGAAAATAACGCTGACAACTCATTTGAACAGATATACAGGGTGCGACGGATAAATTGACGTGTAAATGCGCATAAATGGAAAATAACGCTGGCATCTCATTTGAACAGATATACAGGGTGCAACGGATAAATTGACGTGTAAATGCGACCAAATGGAAAATAACGCTGGCATCTCATTTGAACAGATATACAGGGTGCAACGGATAAATTGACGTGTAAATGCGACAAAATGGAAAATAACGCTGGCATCTCATTTGAACAGATATACAGGGTGCGACGGATAAATTGACGTGTAAATGCGCATAAATGGAAAATAACGCTGGCATCTCATTTGAACAGATATACAGGGTGCAACGGATAAATTGACGTGTAAATGCGACCAAATGGAAAATAACGCTGGCATCTCATTTGAACAGATATACAGGGTGCGACGGATAAATTGACGTGTAAATGCGCATAAATGGAAAATAACGCTGGCATCTCATTTGAACAGATATACAGGGTGCAACGGATAAATTGACGTGTAAATGCGACAAAATGGAAAATAACGCTGGCATCTCATTTGAACAGATATACAGGGTGCGACGGATAAATTGACGTGTAAATGCGACCAAATGGAAAATAACGCTGGCATCTCATTTGAACAGATATACAGGGTGCAACGGATAAATTGACGTGTAAATGCGACAAAATGGAAAATAACGCTGGCATCTCATTTGAACAGATATACAGGATACGACGGATAAATTGACGTGTAAATGCGACCAAATGGAAAATAACGCTGGCATCTCATTTGAACAGATATGCAGGATGCGACGGATAAATTGACGTGTAAATGCGACCAAATGGAAAATAACGCTGGCATCTCATTTGAACAGATATACAGGGTGCAACGGATAAATTGACGTGTAAATGCGACAAAATGGAAAATAACGCTGGCATCTCATTTGAACAGATATACAGGGTGCAACGGATAAATTGACGTGTAAATGCGACAAAATGGAAAATAACGCTGGCATCTCATTTGAACAGATATACAGGGTGCAACGGATAAATTGACGTGTAAATGCGACAAAATGGAAAATAACGCTGGCATCTCATTTGAACAGATATACAGGGTGCAACGGATAAATTGACGTGTAAATGCGACCAAATGGATAATAACGCTGGTATCTCATTTGAACAGATATACAGGATGCGACGGATAAATTGACGTGCAAATGCGACCAAATGGAAAATAACGCTGGTATCTCATTTGAACAGATATACAGGGTGCAACGGATAAATTGACGTGTAAATGCGACCAAATGGAAAATAACGCTGGCATCTCATTTGAACAGATATACAGGATGCGACGGATAAATTGACGTGCAAATGCGACCAAGTGGAAAATAACGCTGGTATCTCATTTGAACAGATATACAGGGTGCAACGGATAAATTGACGTGTAAATGCGACCAAATGGATAATAACGCTGGTATCTCATTTGAACAGATATACAGGATGCGACGGATAAATTGACGTGTAAATGCGACCAAATGGAAAATAACGCTGGTATCTCATTTGAACAGATATACAGGGTGCAACGGATAAATTGACGTGTAAATGCGACCAAATGGAAAATAACGCTGGCATCTCATTTGAACAGATATACAGGGTGCAACGGATAAATTGACGTGCAAATGCGACCAAATGGAAAATAACGCTGGCATCTCATTTGAACAGATATACAGGGTGCAACGGATTAATTGACGTGTAAATGCGACCAAATGGAAAATAACGCTGGCATCTCATTTGAACAGATATACAGGGTGCAACGGATAAATTGACGTGTAAATGCGCATAAATGGAAAATAACGCTGGCATCTCATTTGAACAGATATACAGGATGCGACGGATAAATTGACGTGCAAATGCGACCAAATGGAAAATAACGCTGGTATCTCATTTGAACAGATATACAGGATGCGACGGATAAATTGACGTGCAAATGCGACCAAATGGATAATAACGCTGGTATCTCATTTGAACAGATATACAGGATGCGACGGATAAATTGACGTGCAAATGCGACCAAATGGAAAATAACGCTGGTATCTCATTTGAACAGATATACAGGATGCGACGGATAAATTGACGTGCAAATGCGACCAAATGGATAATAACGCTGGTATCTCATTTGAACAGTTATACAGGATGCGACGGATAAATTGACGTGCAAATGCGACCAAATGGAAAATAACGCTGGTATCTCATTTGAACAGATATACAGGATGCGACGGATAAATTGACGTGCAAATGCGACCAAATGGAAAATAACGCTGGTATCTCATTTGAAAAGATATACAGGATGCGACGGATAAATTGACGTGTAAATGCGACCAAATGGAAAATAACGCTGGCATCTCATTTGAACAGATATACAGGATGCGACGGATAAATTGACGTGCAAATGCGACCAAGTGGAAAATAACGCTGGTATCTCATTTGAACAGATATACAGGATACGACGGATAAATTGACGTGTAAATGCGACCAAATGGAAAATAACGCTGGCATCTCATTTGAACAGATATACAGGATACGACGGATAAATTGACGTGTAAATGCGACCAAATGGAAAATAACGCTGGCATCTCATTTGAACTGATATACAGGATGCGACGTATAGATTGACGTGTAAATGCGACCAAATGGAAAATAACGCTGGCATCTCATTTGAACAGATATACAAGGTGCAACGGATAAATTGACGTGTAAATGCGACCAAATGGAAAATAAGGC
Source organism: Acanthosepion lycidas (assembly GCA_963932145.1). Taxonomy (NCBI): domain Eukaryota; kingdom Metazoa; phylum Mollusca; class Cephalopoda; order Sepiida; family Sepiidae; genus Acanthosepion; species Acanthosepion lycidas. The sequence continues at coordinate 15,060,212 of OZ010611.1, forward strand.
TGGCATCTCATTTGAACAGATATACAGGATACGACGGATAAATTGACGTGTAAATGCGACCAAATGGAAAATAACGCTGGCATCTCATTTGAACAGATATACAGGATGCGACGGATAAATTGACGTGTAAATGCGACCAAATGGAAAATAACGCTGGCATCTCATTTGAACAGATATACAGGATGCGACGGATAAATTGACGTGTAAATGCGACCAAATGGAAAATAACGCTGGCATCTCATTTGAACAGATATACAGGATGCGACGGATAAATTGACCTGTAAATGCAACCAAATGGAAAATAACGCTGGCATCTGATTTGAACAGATATACAGGATACGACGGATAAATTGACGTGTAAATGCGACCAAATGGAAAATAACGCTGGTATCTCATTTGAACAGATATACAGGATGCGACGGATAAATTGACGTGTAAATGCGACCAAATGGAAAATAACGCTGGTATCTCATTTGAACAGATATACAGGATGCGACGGATAAATTGACGTGTAAATGCGACCAAATGGAAAATAACGCTGGCATCTGATTTGAACAGATATACAGGATGCGACGGATAAATTGACGTGTAAATGCGACCAAATGGAAAATAACGCTGGCATCTCATTTGAACAGATATACAGGATACGACGGATAAATTGACGTGTAAATGCGACCAAATGGAAAATAACGCTGGTATCTCATTTGAACAGATATACAGGATACGACGGATTAATTGACGTGTAAATGCGACCAAATGGAAAATAACGCTGGTATCTCATTTGAACAGATATACAGGGTGTGACGGATAAATTGACGTGTAAATGCGACCAAATGGAAAATAACGCTGGCATCTCATTTGAACAGATATACAGGGTGCGACGGATAAATTGACGTGCAAATGCGACCAAATGGAAAATAACGCTGGTATCTCATTTGAACAGATATACAGGGTGCGACGGATAAATTGACGTGCAAATGCGACCAAATGGAAAATAACGCTGGCATCTCATTTGAACAGATATACAGGATGCGACGGATAAATTGACGTGCAAATGCGACCAAATGGAAAATAACGCTGGCATCTCATTTGAACAGATATACAGGGTGCAACGGATAAATTGACGTGCAAATGCGACCAAATGGAAAATAACGCTGGCATCTCATTTGAACAGATATACAGGGTGCAACGGATAAATTGACGTGCAAATGCGACCAAATGGAAAATAACGCTGGTATCTCATTTGAACAGATATACAGGATGCGACGGATAAATTGACGTGCAAATGCGACCAAATGGAAAATAACGCTGGCATCTCATTTGAACAGATATACAGGGTGCAACGGATAAATTGACGTGCAAATGCGACCAAATGGAAAATAACGCTGGTATCTCATTTGAACAGATATACAGGATGCGACGGATAAATTGACGTGCAAATGCGACCAAATGTAAAATAACGCTGGCATCTCATTTGAACAGATATACAGGATGCGACGGATAAATTGACGTGCAAATGCGACCAAATGGAAAATAACGCTGGTATCTCATTTGAACAGATATACAGGATGCGACGGATAAATTGACGTGCAAATGCGACCAAATGTAAAATAACGCTGGCATCTCATTTGAACAGATATACAGGATGCGACGGATAAATTGACGTGCAAATGCGACCAAATGGAAAATAACGCTGGTATCTCATTTGAACAGATATACAGGATGCGACGGATAAATTGACGTGCAAATGCGACCAAATGTAAAATAACGCTGGCATCTCATTTGAACAGATATACAGGATGCGACGGATAAATTGACGTGCAAATGCGACCAAATGGAAAATAACGCTGGCATCTCATTTGAACAGATATACAGGATGCGACGGATAAATTGACGTGCAAATGCGACCAAATGTAAAATAACGCTGGCATCTCATTTGAACAGATATACAGGATGCGACGGATAAATTGACGTGCAAATGCGACCAAATGTAAAATAACGCTGGCATCTCATTTGAACAGATATACAGGGTGCAACGGATAAATTGACGTGCAAATGCGACCAAATGGAAAATAACGCTGGCATCTCATTTGAACAGATATACAGGATGCGACGGATAAATTGACGTGCAAATGCGACCAAATGGAAAATAACGCTGGCATCTCATTTGAACAGATATACAGGATGCGACGGATAAATTGACGTGCAAATGCGACCAAATGTAAAATAACGCTGGCATCTCATTTGAACAGATATACAGGATACGACGGATAAATTGACGTGCAAATGCGACCAAATGGAAAATAACGCTGGCATCTCATTTGAACAGATATACAGGATGCGACGGATAAATTGACGTGCAAATGCGACCAAATGGAAAATAACGCTGGCATCTCATTTGAACAGATATACAGGATGCGACGGATAAATTGACGTGCAAATGCGACCAAATGTAAAATAACGCTGGCATCTCATTTGAACAGATATACAGGATGCGACGGATAAATTGACGTGCAAATGCGACCAAATGTAAAATAACGCTGGCATCTCATTTGAACAGATATACAGGATGCGACGGATAAATTGACGTGCAAATGCGACCAAATGGAAAATAACGCTGGCATCTCATTTGAACAGATATACAGGATGCGACGGATAAATTGACGTGCAAATGCGACCAAATGGAAAATAACGCTGGCATCTCATTTGAACAGATATACAGGATGCGACGGATAAATTGACGTGCAAATGCGTTCAAATGGAAAATAACGCTGGCATCTCATTTGAACAGATATACAGGATGCGACGGATAAATTGACGTGCAAATGCGACCAAATGGAAAATAACGCTGGCATCTCATTTGAACAGATATACAGGATGCGACGGATAAATTGACGTGCAAATGCGACCAAATGGAAAATAACGCTGGCATCTCATTTGAACAGATATACAGGATGCGACGGATAAATTGACGTGCAAATGCGACCAAATGGAAAATAACGCTGGCATCTCATTTGAACAGATATACAGGATGCGACGGATAAATTGACGTGCAAATGCGACCAAATGGAAAATAACGCTGGCATCTCATTTGAACAGATATACAGGATGCGACGGATAAATTGACGTGCAAATGCGACCAAATGGAAAATAACGCTGGCATCTCATTTGAACAGATATACAGGATGCGACGGATAAATTGACGTGCAAATGCGACCAAATGTAAAATAACGCTGGCATCTCATTTGAACAGATATACAGGATGCGACGGATAAATTGACGTGCAAATGCGACCAAATGGAAAATAACGCTGGCATCTCATTTGAACAGATATACAGGATGCGACGGATAAATTGACGTGCAAATGCGACCAAATGGAAAATAACGCTGGCATCTCATTTGAACAGATATACAGGATGCGACGGATAAATTGACGTGCAAATGCGACCAAATGTAAAATAACGCTGGCATCTCATTTGAACAGATATACAGGATACGACGGATAAATTGACGTGCAAATGCGACCAAATGGAAAATAACGCTGGCATCTCATTTGAACAGATATACAGGATGCGACGGATAAATTGACGTGCAAATGCGACCAAATGGAAAATAACGCTGGCATCTCATTTGAACAGATATACAGGATGCGACGGATAAATTGACGTGCAAATGCGACCAAATGGAAAATAACGCTGGCATCTCATTTGAACAGATATACAGGATACGACGGATAAATTGACGTGCAAATGCGACCAAATGGAAAATAACGCTGGCATCTCATTTGAACAGATATACAGGATGCGACGGATAAATTGACGTGCAAATGCGACCAAATGGAAAATAACGCTGGTATCTCATTTGAACAGATATACAGGGTGCAACGGATAAATTGACGTGCAAATGCGACCAAATGGAAAATAACGCTGGCATCTCATTTGAACAGATATACAGGATGCGACGGATAAATTGACGTGTAAATGCGACCAAATGGAAAATAACGCTGGCATCTCATTTGAACAGATATACAGGATGCGACTGATAAATTGACGTGCAAATGCGACCAAATGGAAAATAACGCTGGCATCTCATTTGAACAGATATACAGGATGCGACGGATAAATTGACGTGCAAATGCGACCAAATGGAAAATAACGCTGGCATCTCATTTGAACAGATATACAGGATGCGACTGATAAATTGACGTGCAAATGCGACCAAATGGAAAATAACGCTGGCATCTCATTTGAACAGATATACAGGATGCGACGGATAAATTGACGTGCAAATGCGACCAAATGGAAAATAACGCTGGCATCTCATTTGAACAGATATACAGGATGCGACGGATAAATTGACGTGCAAATGCGACCAAATGTAAAATAACGCTGGCATCTCATTTGAACAGATATACAGGATGCGACGGATAAATTGACGTGCAAATGCGACCAAATGGAAAATAACGCTGGCATCTCATTTGAACAGATATACAGGATGCGACGGATAAATTGACGTGCAAATGCGACCAAATGGAAAATAACGCTGGCATCTCATTTGAACAGATATACAGGATGCGACGGATAAATTGACGTGCAAATGCGACCAAATGGAAAATAACGCTGGCATCTCATTTGAACAGATATACAGGATACGACGGATAAATTGACGTGCAAATGCGACCAAATGGAAAATAACGCTGGCATCTCATTTGAACAGATATACAGGATGCGACGGATAAATTGACGTGCAAATGCGACCAAATGGAAAATAACGCTGGTATCTCATTTGAACAGATATACAGGGTGCAACGGATAAATTGACGTGCAAATGCGACCAAATGGAAAATAACGCTGGCATCTCATTTGAACAGATATACAGGATGCGACGGATAAATTGACGTGCAAATGCGACCAAATGGAAAATAACGCTGGTATCTCATTTGAACAGATATACAGGATGCGACGGATAAATTGACGTGCAAATGCGACCAAATGGATAATAACGCTGGCATCTCATTTGAACAGATATACAGGATGCGACGGATAAATTGACGTGCAAATGCGACCAAATGGAAAATAACGCTGGTATCTCATTTGAACAGATATACAGGATGCGACGGATAAATTGACGTGCAAATGCGACCAAATGGAAAATAACGCTGGCATCTCATTTGAACAGATATACAGGATGCGACGGATAAATTGACTTGCAAATGCGACCAAATGGAAAATAACGCTGGCATCTCATTTGAACAGATATACAGGATGCGACGGATAAATTGACGTGCAAATGCGACCAAATGGAAAATAACGCTGGCATCTCATTTGAACAGATATACAGGATGCGACGGATAAATTGACGTGGAAATGCGACCAAATGGAAAATAACGCTGGCATCTCATTTGAACAGATATACAGGATGCGACGGATAAATTGACGTGCAAATGCGACCAAATGGAAAATAACGCTGGCATCTCATTTGAACAGATATACAGGATGCGACGGATAAATTGACGTGCAAATGCGACCAAATGGAAAATAACGCTGGTATCTCATTTGAACAGATATACAGGATGCGACGGATGAATTGACGTGCAAATGCGACCAAATGGATAATAACGCTGGTATCTCATTTGAACAGATATACAGGATGCGACGGATAAATTGACGTGAAAATGCGACCAAATGGAAAATAACGCTGGCATCTCATTTGAACTGATATACAGGATACGACGGATAAATTGACGTGTAAATGCGACCAAATGGAAAATAACGCTGGCATCTCATTTGAACAGATATACAGGGTGCAACGGATAAATTGAAGTGTAAATGCGACCAAATGGAAAATAACGCTGGCATCTCATTTGAACAGATATACAGGATACGACGGATAAATTGACGTGCAAATGCGACCAAAAGGAAAATAACGCTGGCATCTCATTTGAACAGATATACAGGGTGCAACGGATAAATTGACGTGTAAATGCGACCAAATGGAAAATAACGCTGGCATCTCATTTGAACAGATATACAGGATACGACGGCTAAATTGACGTGCAAATGCGACCAAATGGAAAATAACGCTGGCATCTCATTTGAACAGATATACAGGGTGTGACGGATAAATTGACGTGTAAATGCGACCAAATGGAAAATAACGCTGGCATCTCATTTGAAGAGATATACAGGGTGTGACGGATAAATTGACGTGTAAATGCGACCAAATGGAAAATAACGCTGGCATCTCATTTGAACAGATATACAGGGTGCGACGGATAAATTGACGCGCAAATGCGACCAAATGGAAAATAACGCTGGCATCTCATTTGAACAGATATACAGGGTGTGACGGATAAATTGACGTGTAAATGCGACCAAATGGAAAATAACGCTGGCATCTCATTTGAAGAGATATACAGGGTGTGACGGATAAATTGACGTGTAAATGCGACCAAATGGAAAATAACGCTGGCATCTCATTTGAACAGATATACAGGGTGTGACGGATAAATTGACGTGCAAATGCGACCAAAAGGAAAATAACGCTGGCATCTCATTTGAACAGATATACAGGGTGTGACGGATAAATTGACGTGTAAATGCGACCAAATGGAAAATAACGCTGGCATCTCATTTGAACAGATATACAGGATACGACGGATAAATTGACGTGCAAATGCGACCAAAAGGAAAATAACGCTGGCATCTCATTTGAACAGATATACAGGGTGTGACGGATAAATTGACGTGTAAATGCGACCAAATGGAAAATAACGCTGGCATCTCATTTGAAGAGATATACAGGGTGTGACGGATAAATTGACGTGTAAATGCGACCAAATGGAAAATAACGCTGGCATCTCATTTGAACAGATATACAGGGTGTGACGGATAAATTGACGTGCAAATGCGACCAAAAGGAAAATAACGCTGGCATCTCATTTGAACAGATATACAGGGTGTGACGGATAAATTGACGTGTAAATGCGACCAAATGGAAAATAACGCTGGCATCTCATTTGAACAGATATACAGGATACGACGGATAAATTGACGTGCAAATGCGACCAAAAGGAAAATAACGCTGGCATCTCATTTGAACAGATATACAGGGTGTGACGGATAAATTGACGTGTAAATGCGACCAAATGGAAAATAACGCTGGCATCTCATTTGAAGAGATATACAGGGTGTGACGGATAAATTGACGTGTAAATGCGACCAAATGGAAAATAACGCTGGCATCTCATTTGAACAGATATACAGGGTGTGACGGATAAATTGACGTGCAAATGCGACCAAAAGGAAAATAACGCTGGCATCTCATTTGAAGAGATATACAGGGTGTGACGGATAAATTGACGTGTAAATGCGACCAAATGGAAAATAACGCTGGCATCTCATTTGAACAGATATACAGGATACGACGGATAAATTGACGTGCAAATGCGACCAAAAGGAAAATAACGCTGGCATCTCATTTGAACAGATATACAGGGTGTGACGGATAAATTGACGTGTAAATGCGACCAAATGGAAAATAACGCTGGCATCTCATTTGAAGAGATATACAGGGTGTGACGGATAAATTGACGTGTAAATGCGACCAAATGGAAAATAACGCTGGCATCTCATTTGAACAGATATACAGGGTGCGACGGATAAATTGACGTGCAAATGCGACCAAATGGAAAATAACGCTGGCATCTCATTTGAACAGATATACAGGGTGTGACGGATAAATTGACGTGCAAATGCGACCAAATGGAAAATAACGCTGGCATCTCATTTGAACAGATATACAGGGTGTGACGGATAAATTGACGTGTAAATGCGACCAAATGGAAAATAACGCTGGCATCTCATTTGAAGAGATATACAGGGTGTGACGGATAAATTGACGTGTAAATGCGACCAAATGGAAAATAACGCTGGCATCTCATTTGAACAGATATACAGGGTGCGACGGATACATTGAAGTGCAAATGCGACCAAATGGAAAATAACGCTGGCATCTCATTTGAACAGATATACAGGGTGCAACGGATAAATTGACGTGTAAATGCGACCAAATGGAAAATAACGCTGGCATCTCATTTGAACAGATATACAGAATGCGACGGATAAATTGACGTGTAAATGCGACCAAATGGAAAATAACGCTGGCATCTCATTTGAACAGATATAAAGGATACGACGGATAAATTGACGTGTAAATGCGACCAAATGGAAAATAACGCTGGCATCTCATTTGAACAGATATACAGGGTGCAACGGATAAATTGACGTGTAAATGCGACCAAATGGAAAATAACGCTGGCATCTCATTTGAACAGATATACAGGGTGCAACGGATAAATTGACGTGTAAATGCGACCAAATGGAAAATAACGCTGGCATCTCATTTGAACAGATATACAGGGTGCGACGGATAAATTGATGTGTAAATGCGACCAAATGGAAAATAACGCTGGCATCTCATTTGAACAGATATACAGGGTGCAACGGATAAATTGACGTGTAAATGCGACCAAATGGAAAATAACGCTGGCATCTCATTTGAACAGATTTACAGGATGCAACGGATAAATTGACTTGCAAATGCGACCAAATGGAAAATAACGCTGGTATCTCATTTGAACAGATACACAGCATGCAACGGATAAATTGACGTGTAAATGCGACCGAATGGAAAATAACGCTGGCATCTCATTTGAACAGATATACAGGATACGACGGATAAATTGACGTGCAAATGCGACCAAATGGAAAATAACGCTGGCATCTCATTTGAACAGATATACAGGGTGCATCGGATAAATTGACGTGTAAATGCGACCAAATGGAAAATAACGCTGGCATCTCATTTGAACAGATATACAGGATACGACGGATAAATTGACGTGCAAATGCGACCAAATGGAAAATAACGCTGGCATCTCATTTGAACAGATATACAGGATACGACGGATAAATTGACGTGCAAATGCGACCAAATGGAAAATAACGCTGGCATCTCATTTGAACAGATATACAGGATACGACGGATAAATTGACGTGCAAATGCGACCAAATGGAAAATAACGCTGGCATCTCATTTGAACAGATATACAGGGTGCAACGGATAAATTGACGTGTAAATGCGACCAAATGGAAAATAACGCTGGCATCTCATTTGAACAGATATACAGGATACGACGGATAAATTGACGTGCAAATGCGACCAAATGGAAAATAACGCTGGCATCTCATTTGAACAGATATACAGGATACGACGGATAAATTGACGTGCAAATGCGACCAAATGGAAAATAACGCTGGCATCTCATTTGAACAGATATACAGGGTGCGACGGATAAATTGACGTGTAAATGCGACCAAATGGAAAATAACGCTGGCATCTCATTTGAACAGATATACAGGATGCGACGGATAAATTGACGTGTTAATGCGACCAAATGGAAAATAACGCTGGCATCTCATTTGAACAGATATACAGGATACGACGGATAAATTGACGTGTAAATGCGACCAAGTGGAAAATAACGCTGGCATCTCATTTGAACAGATATACAGGATACGACGGATAAATTGACGTGCAAATGCGACCAAATGGAAAATAACGCTGGCATCTCATTTGAACAGATATACAGGGTGTGACGGATAAATTGACGTGTAAATGCGACCAAATGGAAAATAACGCTGGCATCTCATTTGAAGAGATATACAGGGTGTGACGGATAAATTGACGTGTAAATGCGACCAAATGGAAAATAACGCTGGCATCTCATTTGAACAGATATACAGGGTGCGACGGATAAATTGACGTGTAAATGAAACCAAATGGAAAATAACGCTGGCATCTTATTTGAACAGATATACAGGGTGCAACGGATAAATTGACGTGTAAATGCGACCAAATGGAAAATAACGCTGGCATCTCATTTGAACAGATATACAGGGTGCAACGGATAAATTGACGTGTAAATGCGACCAAATGGAAAATAACGCTGGCATCTCATTTGAACAGATATACAGGATGCAACGGATAAATTGACGTGTAAATGCGACCAAATGGAAAATAACGCTGGCATCTCGTTTGAACAGATATACAGGATGCGACGGATAAATTGACGTGCAAATGCGACCAAATGGAAAATAACGCTGGCATCTCATTTGAACAGATATACAGGGTGCGACGGATAAATTGACGTGTAAATGCGACCAAATGGATAATAACGCTGGCATCTCATTTGAACAGATATACAGGGTGCAACGGATAAATTGACGTGTAAATGCGACCAAATGGAAAATAACGCTGGCATCTCATTTGAACAGATATACAGTATACGACGGATAAATTGACGTGCAAATGGGACCAAATGGAAAATAACGCTGGCATCTCATTTGAACAGATATACAGGGTGCAACGGATAAATTGACGTGTAAATGCGACCAAATGGAAAATAACGCTGGCATCTCATTTGAACAGATATACAGGATGCGACGGATAAATTGACGTGTAAATGCGACCAAATGGAAAATAACGCTGGCATCTCATTTGAACAGATATACAGGATACGACGGATAAATTGACGTGTAAATGCGACCAAATGGAAAATAACGCTGGCATCTCATTTGAACAGATATACAGTATACGACGGATAAATTGACGTGCAAATGGGACCAAATGGAAAATAACGCTGGCATCTCATTTGAACAGATATACAGGGTGCGACGGATAAATTGACGTGTAAATGCGACCAAATGGAAAATAACGCTGGCATCTCATTTGAACAGATATACAGGATGCGACGGATAAATTGACGTGTAAATGCGACCAAATGGAAAATAACGCTGGCATCTCATTTGAACAGATATACAGTATACGACGGATAAATTGACGTGCAAATGGGACCAAATGGAAAATAACGCTGGCATCTCATTTGAACAGATATACAGGGTGCAACGGATAAATTGACGTGTAAATGCGACCAAATGGAAAATAACGCTGGCATCTCATTTGAACAGATATACAGGATGCGACGGATAAATTGACGTGTAAATGTGACCAAATGGAAAATAACGCTGGCATCTCATTTGAACAGATATACAGGATACGACGGATAAATTGACGTGTAAATGCGACCAAATGGAAAATAACGCTGGCATCTCATTTGAACAGATATACAGGGTGCAACGGATGAATTGACGTGTAAATGCGACCAAATGGAAAATAACGCTGGCATCTCATTTGAACAGATATACAGGGTGCAACGGATAAATTGACGTGTAAATGCGACCAAATGGAAAATAACGCTGGCATCTCATTTGAACAGATATACAGGGTGCGACGGATAAATTGATGTGTAAATGCGACCAAATGGAAAATAACGCTGGCATCTCATTTGAACAGATATACAGGGTGCAACGGATAAATTGACGTGTAAATGCGACCAAATGGAAAATAACGCTGGCATCTCATTTGAACAGATATACAGGATGCAACGGATAAATTGACTTGCAAATGCGACCAAATGGAAAATAACACTGGTATCTCATTTGAACAGATATACAGGATGCAACGGATAAATTGACGTGTAAATGCGACCGAATGGAAAATAACGCTGGCATCTCATTTGAACAGATATACAGGATGCAACGGATAAATTGACTTGCAAATGCGACCAAATGGAAAATAACGCTGGCATCTCATTTGAACAGATATACAGGATGCAACGGATAAATTGACGTGTAAATGCGACCAAATGGAAAATAACGCTGGCATCTCATTTGAACAGATATACAGGATACGACGGATAAATTGACGTGCAAATGCGACCAAATGGAAAATAACGCTGGCATCTCATTTGAACAGATATACAGGGTGCAACGGATAAATTGAAGTGTAAATGCGACCAAATGGAAAATAACGCTGGCATCTCATTTGAACAGATATACAGGATACGACGGATAAATTGACGTGCAAATGCGACCAAATGGAAAATAACGCTGGCATCTCATTTGAACAGATATACAGGGTGCAACGGATAAATTGACGTGTAAATGCGACCAAATGGAAAATAACGCTGGCATCTCATTTGAACAGATATACAGGATACGACGGATAAATTGACGTGCAAATGCGACCAAATGGAAAATAACGCTGGCATCTCATTTGAACAGATATACAGGGTGCGACGGATAAATTGACGTGTAAATGCGACCAAATGGAAAATAACGCTGGCATCTCATTTGAACAGATATACAGGATGCGACGGATAAATTGACGTGTTAATGCGACCAAATGGAAAATAACGCTGGCATCTCATTTGAACAGATATACAGGATACGACGGATAAATTGACGTGTAAATGCGACCAAGTGGAAAATAACGCTGGCATCTCATTTGAACAGATATACAGGATGCGACGGATAAATTGACGTGCAAATGCGACCAAATGGAAAATAACGCTGGCATCTCATTTGAACAGATATACAGGGTGTGACGGATAAATTGACGTGTAAATGCGACCAAATGGAAAATAACGCTGGCATCTCATTTGAAGAGATATACAGGGTGTGACGGATAAATTGACGTGTAAATGCGACCAAATGGAAAATAACGCTGGCATCTCATTTGAACAGATATACAGGGTGCGACGGATAAATTGACGTGTAAATGCGACCAAATGGAAAATAACGCTGGCATCTTATTTGAACAGATATACAGGGTGCAACGGATAAATTGACGTGTAAATGCGACCAAATGGAAAATAACGCTGGCATCTCATTTGAACAGATATACAGGGTGCAACGGATAAATTGACGTGTAAATGCGACCAAATGGAAAATAACGCTGGCATCTCATTTGAACAGATATACAGGGTGCGACGGATAAATTGATGTGTAAATGCGACCAAATGGAAAATAACGCTGGCATCTCATTTGAACAGATATACAGGGTGCAACGGATAAATTGACGTGTAAATGCGACCAAATGGAAAATAACGCTGGCATCTCATTTGAACAGATATACAGGATGCAACGGATAAATTGACTTGCAAATGCGACCAAATGGAAAATAACGCTGGTATCTCATTTGAACAGATACACAGCATGCAACGGATAAATTGACGTGTAAATGCGACCGAATGGAAAATAACGCTGGCATCTCATTTGAACAGATATACAGGATACGACGGATAAATTGACGTGCAAATGCGACCAAATGGAAAATAACGCTGGCATCTCATTTGAACAGATATACAGGGTGCAACGGATAAATTGAAGTGTAAATGCGACCAAATGGAAAATAACGCTGGCATCTCATTTGAACAGATATACATGATACGACGGATAAATTGACGTGCAAATGCGACCAAATGGAAAATAACGCTGGCATCTCATTTGAACAGATATACAGGGTGCAACGGATAAATTGACGTGTAAATGCGACCAAATGGAAAATAACGCTGGCATCTCATTTGAACAGATATACAGGATACGACGGATAAATTGACGTGTTAATGCGACCAAATGGAAAATAACGCTGGCATCTCATTTGAACAGATATACAGGATACGACGGATAAATTGACGTGTAAATGCGACCAAGTGGAAAATAACGCTGGCATCTCATTTGAACAGATATACAGGATGCGACGGATAAATTGACGTGCAAATGCGACCAAATGGAAAATAACGCTGGCATCTCATTTGAACAGATATACAGGGTGTGACGGATAAATTGACGTGTAAATGCGACCAAATGGAAAATAACGCTGGCATCTCATTTGAACAGATATACAGGATGCGATGGATAAATTGACGTGCAAATGCGACCAAATGGAAAATAACGCTGGTATCTCATTTGAACAGATATACAGGATGCGACGGATAAATTGACGTGCAAATGCGACCAAATGGATAATAACGCTGGTATCTCATTTGAAAAGATATACAGGATGCGACGGATAAATTGACGTGCAAATGCGACCAAATGGAAAATAACGCTGGTATCTCTTTTGAACAGATATACAGGATGCGACGGATAAATTGACGTGCAAATGCGACCAAATGGAAAATAACGCTGGTATCTCATTTGAACAGATATACAGGATGCGACGGATAAATTGACGTGTAAATGCGACCAAATGGAAAATAACGCTGGCATCTCATTTGAACAGATATACAGGGTGCAACGGATAAATTGACGTGTAAATGCGACCAAATGGAAAATAACGCTGGCATCTCATTTGAACAGATATACAGGATGCGACGGATAAATTGACGTGTAAATGCGACCAAATGGAAAATAACGCTGGCATCTCATTTGAACTGATATACAGGATGCGACGGATAGATTGACGTGTAAATGCGACCAAATGGAAAATAACGCTGGCATCTCATTTGAACAGATATACAAGGTGCAACGGATAAATTGACGCGTAAATGCGACCAAATGGAAAATAAGGCTGGCATCTCATTTGAACAGATATACAGGATACGACGGATAAATTGACGTGTAAATGCGACCAAATGGAAAATAACGCTGGCATCTCATTTGAACAGATATACAGGGTGCGACGGATAAATTGACGTGTAAATTCGACCAAATGGAAAATAACGCTGGCATCTCATTTGAACAGATATACAGGATACGACGGTTAAATTGACGTGTATATGCGACCAAATGGAAAATAACGCTGGCATCTCATTTGAACAGATATACAGGGTGCGACGGATAAATTGACGTGTAAATGCGACCAAATGGAAAATAACGCTGGCATCTCATTTGAACAGATATACAGGATGCGACGGATAAATTGACGTGTTAATGCGACCAAATGGAAAATAACGCTGGCATCTCATTTAAACAGATATACAAGGTGCAACGGATAAATTGACGTGTAAATGCGACCAAATGGAAAATAACGCTGGCATCTCATTTGAACAGATATACAGGATACGACGGATAAATTGACGTGTAAATGCGACCAAATGGAAAATAACGCTGGCATCTCATTTGAACAGATATACAGGGTGCGACGGATAAATTGACGTGTAAATGCGACCAAATGGAAAATAACGCTGGCATCTCATTTGAACAGATATACAGGATACGACGGATAAATTGACGTGTAAATGCGACCAAATGGAAAATAACGCTGGCATCTCATTTGAACAGATATACAGGATGCGACGGATAAATTGACGTGTTAATGCGACCAAATGGAAAATAACGCTGGCATCTCATTTAAACAGATATACAAGGTGCAACGGATAAATTGACGTGTAAATGCGACCAAATGGAAAATAACGCTGGCATCTCATTTGAACAGATATACAGGATACGACGGATAAATTGACGTGTAAATGCGACCAAATGGAAAATAACGCTGGCATCTCATTTGAACAGATATACAGGATACGACGGTTAAATTGACGTGTATATGCGACCAAATGGAAAATAACGCTGGCATCTCATTTGAACAGATATACAGGGTGCGACGGATAAATTGACGTGGAAATGCGACCAAATGGAAAATAACGCTGGCATCTCATTTGAACAGATATACAGGATGCGACGGATAAATTGACGTGTTAATGCGACCAAATGGAAAATAACGCTGGCATCTCATTTAAACAGATATACAAGGTGCAACGGATAAATTGACGTGTAAATGCGACCAAATGGAAAATAACGCTGGCATCTCATTTGAACAGATATACAGGATACGACGGATAAATTGACGTGTAAATGCGACCAAATGGAAAATAACGCTGGCATCTCATTTGAACAGATATACAGGTTGCGACGGATAAATTGACGTGTAAATGCGACCAAATGGAAAATAACGCTGGCATCTCATTTGAACAGATATACAGGGTGCGACGGATAAATTGACGTGTAAATGCGACCAAATGGAAAATAACACTGGCATCTCATTTGAACAGATATACAGGATACGACGGATAAATTGACGTGTAAATGCGACCAAATGGAAAATAACGCTGGCATCTCATTTGAACAGATATACAGGATACGACGGATAAATTGACGTGTAAATGCGACCAAATGGAAAATAACGCTGGCATCTCATTTGAACAGATATACAGGGTGCGACGGATAAATTGACGTGTAAATGCGACCAAATGGAAAATAACGCTGGCATCTCATTTGAACAGATATACAGGGTGCAACGGATAAATTGACGTGTAAATGCGACCAAATGGAAAATAACGCTGGCATCTCATTTGAACAGATATACAGGGTGCAACGGATAAATTGACGTGTAAATGCGACCAAATGGAAAATAACGCTGGTATCTCATTTGAACAGATATACAGGATGCGACAGATAAATTGACGTGTAAATGCGACCAAATGGAAAATAACGCTGGCATCTCATTTGAACAGATATACAGGATACGACGGATAAATTGACGTGTAAATGTGACCAAATGGAAAATAACGCTGGCATCTCATTTGAACAGATATACAGGATGCGACGGATAAATTGACGTGTAAATGCGACCAAATGGAAAATAACGCTGGCATCTCATTTGAACAGATATACAGGGTGCAACGGATAAATTGACGTGTAAATGCGACCAAATGGAAAATAACGCTGGCATCTCATTTGAACAGATATACAGGATTCGACGGATAAATTGACGTGTAAATGCGACCAAATGGAAAATAACGCTGGCATCTCATTTGAACAGATATACAGGATGCGACGGATAAATTGACGTGTAAATGCGACCAAATGGAAAATAACGCTGGCATCTCATTTGAACAGATATACAGGGTGCAACGGATAAATTGACGTGTAAATGCGACCAAATGGAAAATAACGCTGGCATCTCATTTGAACAGATATACAGGGTGCGACGGATAAATTGACGTGTAAATGCGACCAAATGGAAAATAACGTTGACATCTCATTTGAACAGATATACAGGGTGCAACGGATAAATTGACGTGTAAATGCAACCAAATGGAAAATAACGCTGGCATCTCATTTGAACAGATATACATGGTGCAACGGATAAATTGACGTGTAAATGCGAACAAATGGAAAATAACGCGGGCATCTCATTTGAACAGATATACAGGGTGCAACGGATAAATTGATGTGTAAATGCAACCAAATGGAAAATAACGCTGGCATCTCATTTGAACAGATATACAGGGTGCAACGGATAAATTGATGTGTAAATGCGACCAAATGGAAAATAACGCTGGCATCTCATTTGAACAGATATACAGAGTGCAACGGATAAATTGACGTGTAAATGCGACCAAATGGAAAATGACGCTGGCATCTCATTTGAACAGATATACAGAGTGCAACGGATAAATTGACGTGTAAATGCGACCAAATGGAAAATAACGCTGGCGTCTCATTTGAACAGATATACAGGGTGCAACGGATAAATTGACGTGTAAATGCGACCAAATGGAAAATAACGCTGGCGTCTCATTTGAACAGATATACAGGGTGCAACGGATAAATTGACGTGTAAATGCGACCAAATGGAAAATAACGCTGGCGTCTCATTTGAACAGATATACAGAGTGCAACGGATAAATTGACGTGTAAATGCGACCAAATGGAAAATAACGCGGGCATCTCATTTGAACAGATATACAGGGTGCAACGGATAAATTGACGTGTAAATGCGACCAAATGGAAAATAACGCTGGCATCTCATTTGAACAGATATACAGAGTGCAACGGATAAATTGACGTGTAAATGCGACCAAATGGAAAATAACGCTGGCATCTCATTTGAACAGATATACAGGGTGCGACGGATAAATTGACGTGTAAATGCGACCAAATGGAAAATAACGCTGGCATCTCATTTGAACAGATATACAGAGTGCAACGGATAAATTGACGTGTAAATGCGACCAAATGGAAAATAACGCTGGCATCTCATTTGAACAGATATACAGAGTGCAACGGATAAATTGACGTGTAAATGCGACCAAATGGAAAATAACGCTGGCGTCTCATTTGAACAGATATACACGGTGCAACGGATAAATTGACGTGTAAATGCGACCAAATGGAAAATAACGCTGGCGTCTCATTTGAACAGATATACAGGGTGCAACGGATAAATTGACGTGTAAATGCGACCAAATGGAAAATAACGCTGGCGTCTCATTTGAACAGATATACAGAGTGCAACGGATAAATTGACGTGTAAATGCGACCAAATGGAAAATAACGCGGGCATCTCATTTGAACAGATATACAGAGTGCAACGGATAAATTGACGTGTAAATGCGACCAAATGGAAAATAACGCTGGCATCTCATTTGAACAGATATACAGGGTGCGACGGATAAATTGACGTGTAAATGCGACCAAATGGAAAATAACGCTGGCATCTCATTTGAACAGATATACAGAGTGCAACGGATAAATTGACGTGTAAATGCGACCAAATGGAAAATAACGCTGGCATCTCATTTGAACAGATATACAGAGTGCAACGGATAAATTGACGTGTAAATGCGACCAAATGGAAAATAACGCTGGCGTCTCATTTGAACAGATATACAGGGTGCGACGGATAAATTGACGTGTAAATGCGACCAAATGGAAAATAACGCTGGCATCTCATTTGAACAGATATACAGAGTGCAACGGATAAATTGACGTGTAAATGCGACCAAATGGAAAATAACGCTGGCGTCTCATTTGAACAGATATACAGGGTGCGACGGATAAATTGACGTGTAAATGCGACCAAATGGAAAATAACGCGGGCATCTCATTTGAACAGATATACAGAGTGCAACGGATAAATTGACGTGTAAATGCGACCAAATGGAAAATAACGCGGGCATCTCATTTGAACAGATATACAGAGTGCAACGGATAAATTGACGTGTAAATGCGACCAAATGGAAAATAACGCTGGCATCTCATTTGAACAGATATACAGAGTGCAACGGATAAATTGACGTGTAAATGCGACCAAATGGAAAATAACGCTGGCATCTCATTTGAACAGATATACAGGGTGCGACGGATAAATTGACGTGTACATGCGACCAAATGGAAAATAACGCTGGCATCTCATTTGAACAGATATACAGAGTGCAACGGATAAATTGACGTGTAAATGCGACCAAATGGAAAATAACGCTGGCATCTCATTTGAACAGATATACAGAGTGCAACGGATAAATTGACGTGTAAATGCGACCAAATGGAAAATGACGCTGGCATCTCATTTGAACAGATATACAGAGTGCAACGGATAAATTGACGTGTAAATGCGACCAAATGGAAAATAACGCTGGCGTCTCATTTGAACAGATATACAGGGTGCAACGGATAAATTGACGTGTAAATGCGACCAAATGGAAAATAACGCTGGCGTCTCATTTGAACAGATATACAGGGTGCAACGGATAAATTGACGTGTAAATGCGACCAAATGGAAAATAACGCTGGCGTCTCATTTGAACAGATATACAGGGTGCGACGGATAAATTGACGTGTAAATGCGACCAAATGGAAAATAACGCTGGCGTCTCATTTGAACAGATATACAGGGTGCAACGGATAAATTGACGTGTAAATGCGACCAAATGGAAAATAACGCTGGCGTCTCATTTGAACAGATATACAGAGTGCAACGGATAAATTGACGTGTAAATGCGACCAAATGGAAAATAACGCGGGCATCTCATTTGAACAGATATACAGGGTGCAACGGATAAATTGACGTGTAAATGCGACCAAATGGAAAATAACGCTGGCATCTCATTTGAACAGATATACAGAGTGCAACGGATAAATTGACGTGTAAATGCGACCAAATGGAAAATAACGCTGGCATCTCATTTGAACAGATATACAGGGTGCGACGGATAAATTGACGTGTAAATGCGACCAAATGGAAAATAACGCTGGCATCTCATTTGAACAGATATACAGAGTGCAACGGTTAAATTGACGTGTAAATGCGACCAAATGGAAAATAACGCTGGCATCTCATTTGAACAGATATACAGAGTGCAACGGATAAATTGACGTGTAAATGCGACCAAATGGAAAATAACGCTGGCGTCTCATTTGAACAGATATACAGGGTGCGACGGATAAATTGACGTGTAAATACGACCAAATGGAAAATAACGCTGGCATCTCATTTGAACAGATATACAGAGTGCAACGGATAAATTGACGTGTAAATGCGACCAAATGGAAAATGACGCTGGCATCTCATTTGAACAGATATACAGAGTGCAACGGATAAATTGACGTGTAAATGCGACCAAATGGAAAATAACGCTGGCGTCTCATTTGAACAGATATACAGGGTGCAACGGATAAATTGACGTGTAAATGCGACCAAATGGAAAATAACGCTGGCGTCTCATTTGAACAGATATACAGGGTGCAACGGATAAATTGACGTGTAAATGCGACCAAATGGAAAATAACGCGGGCATCTCATTTGAACAGATATACAGAGTGCAACGGATAAATTGACGTGTAAATGCGACCAAATGGAAAATAACGCTGGCATCTCATTTGAACAGATATACAGAGTGCAACGGATAAATTGACGTGTAAATGCGACCAAATGGAAAATAACGCTGGCATCTCATTTGAACAGATATACAGGGTGCGACGGATAAATTGACGTGTAAATGCGACCAAATGGAAAATAACGCTGGCATCTCATTTGAACAGATATACAGAGTGCAACGGATAAATTGACGTGTAAATGCGACCAAATGGAAAATAACGCTGGCATCTCATTTGAACAGATATACAGGGTGCGACGGATAAATTGACGTGTAAATGCGACCAAATGGAAAATAACGCTGGCATCTCATTTGAACAGATATACAGAGTGCAACGGATAAATTGACGTGTAAATGCGACCAAATGGAAAATAACGCGGGCATCTCATTTGAACAGATATACAGGGTGCAACGGATAAATTGACGTGTAAATGCGACCAAATGGAAAATAACGCTGGCGTCTCATTTGAACAGATATACAGGGTGCAACGGATAAATTGACGTGTAAATGCGACCAAATGGAAAATAACGCGGGCATCTCATTTGAACAGATATACAGAGTGCAACGGATAAATTGACGTGTAAATGCGACCAAATGGAAAATAACGCTGGCGTCTCATTTGAACAGATATACAGGGTGCGACGGATAAATTGACGTGTAAATGCGACCAAATGAAAAATAACGCTGGCATCTCATTTGAACAGATATACAGAGTGCAACGGATAAATTGACGTGTAAATGCGACCAAATGGAAAATAACGCGGGCATCTCATTTGAACAGATATACAGGGTGCAACGGATAAATTGACGTGTAAATGCGACCAAATGGAAAATAACGCGGGCATCTCATTTGAACAGATATACAGGGTGCGACGGATAAATTGACATGTAAATGCGACCAAATGGAAAATAACGCTGGCGTCTCATTTGAACAGATATACAGGGTGCAACGGATAAATTGACGTGTAAATGCGACCAAATGGAAAATAACGCTGGCATCTCATTTGAACAGATATACAGAGTGCAACGGATAAATTGACGTGTAAATGCGACCAAATGGAAAATAACGCTGGCGTCTCATTTGAACAGATATACAGGGTGCGACGGATAAATTGACATGTAAATGCGACCAAATGGAAAATAACGCTGGCGTCTCATTTGAACAGATATACAGAGTGCAACGGATAAATTGACGTGTAAATGCGACCAAATGGAAAATAACGCTGGCGTCTCATTTGAACAGATATACAGGGTGCAACGGATAAATTGACGTGTAAATGCGACCAAATGGAAAATAACGCGGGCATCTCATTTGAACAGATATACAGAGTGCAACGGATAAATTGACGTGTAAATGCGACCAAATGGAAAATAACGCGGGCATCTCATTTGAACAGATATACAGGGTGCAACGGATAAATTGACGTGTAAATGCGACCAAATGGAAAATAACGCTGGCGTCTCATTTGAACAGATATACAGGGTGCAACGGATAAATTGACGTGTAAATGCGACCAAATGGAAAATAACGCTGGCGTCTCATTTGAACAGATATACAGGGTGCGACGGATAAATTGACGTGTAAATGCGACCAAATGGAAAATAACGCTGGCGTCTCATTTGAACAGATATACAGAGTGCAACGGATAAATTGACGTGTAAATGCGACCAAATGGAAAATAACGCTGGCATCTCATTTGAACAGATATACAGGGTGCGACGGATAAATTGACGTGTAAATGCGACCAAATGGAAAATAACGCTGGCGTCTCATTTGAACAGATATACAGAGTGCAACGGATAAATTGACGTGTAAATGCGACCAAATGGAAAATAACGCTGGCATCTCATTTGAACAGATATACAGAGTGCAACGGATAAATTGACGTGTAAATGCGACCAAATGGAAAATAATGCTGGCGTCTCATTTGAACAGATATACAGGGTGCGACGGATAAATTGACGTGTAAATGCGACCAAATGGAAAATAACGCTGGCATCTCATTTGAACAGATATACAGAGTGCAACGGATAAATTGACGTGTAAATGCGACCAAATGGAAAATAACGCTGGCGTCTCATTTGAACAGATATACAGGGTGCGACGGATAAATTGACGTGTAAATGCGACCAAATGGAAAATAACGCTGGCGTCTCATTTGAACAGATATACAGGGTGCGACGGATAAATTGACGTGTAAATGCGACCAAATGGAAAATAACGCGGGCATCTCATTTGAACAGATATACAGAGTGCAACGGATAAATTGACGTGTAAATGCGACCAAATGGAAAATAACGCGGGCATCTCATTTGAACAGATATACAGGGTGCAACGGATAAATTGACGTGTAAATGCGACCAAATGGAAAATAACGCTGGCGTCTCATTTGAACAGATATACAGGGTGCGACGGATAAATTGACGTGTAAATGCGACCAAATGGTAAATAACGCGGGCATCTCATTTGAACAGATATACAGAGTGCAACGGATAAATTGACGTGTAAATGCGACCAAATGGAAAATAACGCTGGCGTCTCATTTGAACAGATATACAGGGTGCGACGGATAAATTGACGTGTAAATGCGACCAAATGGAAAATAACGCTGGCATCTCATTTGAACAGATATACAGAGTGCAACGGATAATTTGACGTGTAAATTCGACCAAATGGAAAATAACGCGGGCATCTCATTTGAACAGATATACAGGGTGCAACGGATAAATTGACGTGTAAATGCGACCAAATGGAAAATAACGCTGGCATCTCATTTGAACAGATATACAGGGTGCGACGGATAAATTGACGTGTAAATGCGACCAAATGGAAAATAACGCTGGCGTCTCATTTGAACAGATATACAGAGTGCAACGGATAAATTGACGTGTAAATGCGACCAAATGGAAAATAACGCGGGCATCTCATTTGAACAGATATACAGGGTGCAACGGATAAATTGACGTGTAAATGCGACCAAATGGAAAATAACGCTGGCATCTCATTTGAACAGATATACAGAGTGCAACGGATAAATTGACGTGTAAATGCGACCAAATGGAAAATAACGCTGGCATCTCATTTGAACAGATATACAGGGTGCGACGGATAAATTGACGTGTAAATGCGACCAAATGGAAAATAACGCTGGCATCTCATTTGAACAGATATACAGAGTGCAACGGATAAATTGACGTGTAAATGCGACCAAATGGAAAATAACGCTGGCATCTCATTTGAACAGATATACAGAGTGCAACGGATAAATTGACGTGTAAATGCGACCAAATGGAAAATAACGCTGGCGTCTCATTTGAACAGATATACAGGGTGCAACGGATAAATTGACGTGTAAATGCGACCAAATGGAAAATAACGCTGGCGTCTCATTTGAACAGATATACAGAGTGCAACGGATAAATTGACGTGTAAATGCGATCAAATGGAAAATAACGCGGGCATCTCATTTGAACAGATATACAGAGTGCAACGGATAAATTGACGTGTAAATGCGACCAAATGGAAAATAACGCGGGCATCTCATTTGAACAGATATACAGGGTGCAACGGATAAATTGACGTGTAAATGCGACCAAATGGAAAATAACGCTGGCATCTCATTTGAACAGATATACAGAGTGCAACGGATAAATTGACGTGTAAATGCGACCAAATGGAAAATAACGCTGGCATCTCATTTGAACAGATATACAGGGTGCGACGGATAAATTGACGTGTAAATGCGACCAAATGGAAAATAACGCTGGCATCTCATTTGAACAGATATACAGAGTGCAACGGATAAATTGACGTGTAAATGCGACCAAATGGAAAATAACGCTGGCATCTCATTTGAACAGATATACAGGGTGCGACGGATAAATTGACGTGTAAATGCGACCAAATGGAAAATAACGCTGGCATCTCATTTGAACAGATATACAGAGTGCAACGGATAAATTGACGTGTAAATGCGACCAAATGGAAAATAACGCTGGCATCTCATTTGAACAGATATACAGAGTGCAACGGATAAATTGACGTGTAAATGCGACCAAATGGAAAATAACGCGGGCATCTCATTTGAACAGATATACAGGGTGCAACGGATAAATTGACGTGTAAATGCGACCAAATGGAAAATAACGCTGGCATCTCATTTGAACAGATATACAGAGTGCAACGGATAAATTGACGTGTAAATGCGACCAAATGGAAAATAACGCTGGCATCTCATTTGAACAGATATACAGGGTGCGACGGATAAATTGACGTGTAAATGCGACCAAATGGAAAATAACGCTGGCATCTCATTTGAACAGATATACAGAGTGCAACGGATAAATTGACGTGTAAATGAGACCAAATGGAAAATAACGCTGGCATCTCATTTGAACAGATATACAGAGTGCAACGGATAAATTGACGTGTAAATGCGACCAAATGGAAAATAACGCTGGCGTCTCATTTGAACAGATATACAGCGTGCGACGGATAAATTGACGTGTAAATGCGACCAAATGGAAAATAACGCTGGCATCTCATTTGAACAGATATACAGAGTGCAACGGATAAATTGACGTGTAAATGCGACCAAATGGAAAATAACGCTGGCGTCTCATTTGAACAGATATACAGGGTGCGACGGATAAATTGACGTGTAAATGCGACCAAATGGAAAATAACGCGGGCATCTCATTTGAACAGATATACAGAGTGCAACGGATAAATTGACGTGTAAATGCGACCAAATGGAAAATAACGCGGGCATCTCATTTGAACAGATATACAGGGTGCAACGGATAAATTGACGTGTAAATGCGACCAAATGGAAAATAACGCTGGCATCTCATTTGAACAGATATACAGAGTGCAACGGATAAATTGACGTGTAAATGCGACCAAATGGAAAATAACGCTGGCGTCTCATTTGAACAGATATACAGGGTGCGACGGATAAATTGACGTGTAAATGCGACCAAATGGAAAATAACGCTGGCGTCTCATTTGAACAGATATACAGAGTGCAACGGATAAATTGACGTGTAAATGCGACCAAATGGAAAATAACGCGGGCATCTCATTTGAACAGATATACAGGGTGCAACGGATAAATTGACGTGTAAATGCGACCAAATGGAAAATAACGCTGGCATCTCATTTGAACAGATATACAGAGTGCAACGGATAAATTGACGTGTAAATGCGACCAAATGGAAAATAACGCGGGCATCTCATTTGAACAGATATACAGGGTGCAACGGATAAATTGACGTGTAAATGCGACCAAATGGAAAATAACGCTGGCATCTCATTTGAACAGATATACAGAGTGCAACGGATAAATTGACGTGTAAATGCGACCAAATGGAAAATAACGCGGGCATCTCATTTGAACAGATATACAGGGTGCAACGGATAAATTGACGTGTAAATGCGACCAAATGGAAAATAACGCTGGCATCTCATTTGAACAGATATACAGAGTGCAACGGATAAATTGACGTGTAAATGCGACCAAATGAAAAATAACGCTGGCATCTCATTTGAACAGATATACAGAGTGCAACGGATAAATTGACGTGTAAATGCGACCAAATGGAAAATAACGCTGGCGTCTCATTTGAACAGATATACAGGGTGCGACGGATAAATTGACGTGTAAATGCGACCAAATGGAAAATAACGCGGGCATCTCATTTGAACAGATATACAGAGTGCAACGGATAAATTGACGTGTAAATGCGACCAAATGGAAAATAACGCGGGCATCTCATTTGAACAGATATAGAGGGTGCAACGGATAAATTGACGTGTAAATGCGACCAAATGGAAAATAACGCTGGCATCTCATTTGAACAGATATACAGGGTGCGACGGATAAATTGACGTGTAAATGCGACCAAATGGAAAATAACGCTGGCGTCTCATTTGAACAGATATACAGGGTGCGACGGATAAATTGACGTGTAAATGCGACCAAATGGAAAATAACGCGGGCATCTCATTTGAACAGATATACAGAGTGCAACGGATAAATTGACGTGTAAATGCGACCAAATGGAAAATAACGCGGGCATCTCATTTGAACAGATATACAGGGTGCAACGGATAAATTGACGTGTAAATGCGACCAAATGGAAAATAACGCTGGCATCTCATTTGAACAGATATACAGGGTGCAACGGATAATTTGACGTGTAAATGCGACCAAATGGAAAATAACGCTGGCATCTCATTTGAACAGATATACAGAGTGCAACGGATAAATTGACGTGTAAATGCGACCAAATGGAAAATAACGCTGGCGTCTCATTTGAACAGATATACAGGGTGCGACGGATAAATTGACGTGTAAATGCGACCAAATGGAAAATAACGCTGGCGTCTCATTTGAACAGATATACAGAGTGCAACGGATAAATTGACGTGTAAATGCGACCAAATGGAAAATAACGCGGGCATCTCATTTGAACAGATATACAGGGTGCAACGGATAAATTGACGTAAATGCGACCAAATGGAAAATAACGCTGGCATCTCATTTGAACAGATATACAGAGTGCAACGGATAAATT
Organism: Acanthosepion lycidas; assembly: GCA_963932145.1. Taxonomy (NCBI): domain Eukaryota; kingdom Metazoa; phylum Mollusca; class Cephalopoda; order Sepiida; family Sepiidae; genus Acanthosepion; species Acanthosepion lycidas. Next base: position 15,087,358 of record OZ010611.1, read on the forward strand.
GACGTGTAAATGCGACCAAATGGAAAATAACGCTGGCATCTCATTTGAACAGATATACAGGGTGCAACGGATAAATTGACGTGTAAATGCGACCAAATGGAAAATAACGCTGGCGTCTCATTTGAACAGATATACAGAGTGCAACGGATAAATTGACGTGTAAATGCGACCAAATGGAAAATAACGCGGGCATCTCATTTGAACAGATATACAGGGTGCAACGGATAAATTGACGTGTAAATGCGACCAAATGGAAAATAACGCTGGCATCTCATTTGAACAGATATACATGGTGCAACGGATAAATTGACGTGTAAATGCGACCAAATGGAAAATAACGCGGGCATCTCATTTGAACAGATATACAGAGTGCAACGGATAAATTGACGTGTAAATGCGACCAAATGAAAAATAACGCTGGCATCTCATTTGAACAGATATACAGGGTGCGACGGATAAATTGACGTGTAAATGCGACCAAATGGAAAATAACGCTGGCGTCTCATTTGAACAGATATACAGGGTGCGACGGATAAATTGACGTGTAAATGCGACCAAATGGAAAATAACGCTGGCATCTCATTTGAACAGATATACAGAGTGCAACGGATAAATTGACGTGTAAATGCGACCAAATGGAAAATAACGCGGGCATCTCATTTGAACAGATATACAGGTTGCAACGGATAAATTGACGTGTAAATGCGACTAAATGGAAAATAACGCTGGCATCTCATTTGAACAGATATACAGGGTGCAACGGATAAATTGACGTGTAAATGCGACTAAATGGAAAATAACACTGGCATCTCATTTGAACAGATATACAGAATGCAACGGATAAATTGACGTGTAAATGCGACCAAATGGAAAATAACGCGGGCATCTCATTTGAACAGATATACAGAGTGCAACGGATAAATTGACGTGTAAATGCGACCAAATGGAAAATAACGCGGGCATCTCATTTGAACAGATATACAGGGTGCAACGGATAAATTGACGTGTAAATGCGACCAAATGGAAAATAACGCTGGCATCTCATTTGAACAGATATACAGGGTGCAACGGATAATTTGACGTGTAAATGCGACCAAATGGAAAATAACGCTGGCATCTCATTTGAACAGATATACAGAGTGCAACGGATAAATTGACGTGTAAATGCGACCAAATGGAAAATAACGCTGGCGTCTCATTTGAACAGATATACAGGGTGCGACGGATAAATTGACGTGTAAATGCGACCAAATGGAAAATAACGCTGGCGTCTCATTTGAACAGATATACAGAGTGCAACGGATAAATTGACGTGTAAATGCGACCAAATGGAAAATAACGCGGGCATCTCATTTGAACAGATATACAGGGTGCAACGGATAAATTGACGTAAATGCGACCAAATGGAAAATAACGCTGGCATCTCATTTGAACAGATATACAGAGTGCAACGGATAAATTGACGTGTAAATGCGACCAAATGGAAAATAACGCTGGCATCTCATTTGAACAGATATACAGGGTGCAACGGATAAATTGACGTGTAAATGCGACCAAATGGAAAATAACGCTGGCGTCTCATTTGAACAGATATACAGAGTGCAACGGATAAATTGACGTGTAAATGCGACCAAATGGAAAATAACGCGGGCATCTCATTTGAACAGATATACAGGGTGCAACGGATAAATTGACGTGTAAATGCGACCAAATGGAAAATAACGCTGGCATCTCATTTGAACAGATATACATGGTGCAACGGATAAATTGACGTGTAAATGCGACCAAATGGAAAATAACGCGGGCATCTCATTTGAACAGATATACAGAGTGCAACGGATAAATTGACGTGTAAATGCGACCAAATGAAAAATAACGCTGGCATCTCATTTGAACAGATATACAGGGTGCGACGGATAAATTGACGTGTAAATGCGACCAAATGGAAAATAACGCTGGCGTCTCATTTGAACAGATATACAGGGTGCGACGGATAAATTGACGTGTAAATGCGACCAAATGGAAAATAACGCTGGCATCTCATTTGAACAGATATACAGAGTGCAACGGATAAATTGACGTGTAAATGCGACCAAATGGAAAATAACGCGGGCATCTCATTTGAACAGATATACAGGTTGCAACGGATAAATTGACGTGTAAATGCGACTAAATGGAAAATAACGCTGGCATCTCATTTGAACAGATATACAGGGTGCAACGGATAAATTGACGTGTAAATGCGACTAAATGGAAAATAACACTGGCATCTCATTTGAACAGATATACAGAATGCAACGGATAAATTGACGTGTAAATGCGACCAAATGGAAAATAACGCGGGCATCTCATTTGAACAGATATACAGGTTGCAACGGATAAATTGACGTGTAAATGCGACTAAATGGAAAATAACGCTGGCATCTCATTTGAACAGATATACAGGGTGCAACGGATAAATTGACGTGTAAATGCGACCAAATGGAAAATAACGCTGGCGTCTCATTTGAACAGATATACAGGGTGCGACGGATAAATTGACGTGTAAATGCGACCAAATGGAAAATAACGCTGGCGTCTCATTTGAACAGATATACAGAGTGCAACGGATAAATTGACGTGTAAATGCGACCAAATGGAAAATAACGCGGGCATCTCATTTGAACAGATATACAGGGTGCAACGGATAAATTGACGTAAATGCGACCAAATGGAAAATAACGCTGGCATCTCATTTGAACAGATATACAGAGTGCAACGGATAAATTGACGTGTAAATGCGACCAAATGGAAAATAACGCTGGCATCTCATTTGAACAGATATACAGGGTGCAACGGATAAATTGACGTGTAAATGCGACCAAATGGAAAATAACGCTGGCGTCTCATTTGAACAGATATACAGAGTGCAACGGATAAATTGACGTGTAAATGCGACCAAATGGAAAATAACGCGGGCATCTCATTTGAACAGATATACAGGGTGCAACGGATAAATTGACGTGTAAATGCGACCAAATGGAAAATAACGCTGGCATCTCATTTGAACAGATATACATGGTGCAACGGATAAATTGACGTGTAAATGCGACCAAATGGAAAATAACGCGGGCATCTCATTTGAACAGATATACAGAGTGCAACGGATAAATTGACGTGTAAATGCGACCAAATGAAAAATAACGCTGGCATCTCATTTGAACAGATATACAGGGTGCGACGGATAAATTGACGTGTAAATGCGACCAAATGGAAAATAACGCTGGCGTCTCATTTGAACAGATATACAGGGTGCGACGGATAAATTGACGTGTAAATGCGACCAAATGGAAAATAACGCTGGCATCTCATTTGAACAGATATACAGAGTGCAACGGATAAATTGACGTGTAAATGCGACCAAATGGAAAATAACGCGGGCATCTCATTTGAACAGATATACAGGTTGCAACGGATAAATTGACGTGTAAATGCGACTAAATGGAAAATAACGCTGGCATCTCATTTGAACAGATATACAGGGTGCAACGGATAAATTGACGTGTAAATGCGACTAAATGGAAAATAACACTGGCATCTCATTTGAACAGATATACAGAATGCAACGGATAAATTGACGTGTAAATGCGACCAAATGGAAAATAACGCGGGCATCTCATTTGAACAGATATACAGGTTGCAACGGATAAATTGACGTGTAAATGCGACTAAATGGAAAATAACGTTGGCATCTCATTTGAACAGATATACAGGGTGCAACGGATAAATTGACGTGTAAATGCGACTAAATGGAAAATAACGCTGGCATCTCATTTGAACAGATATACAGGATGCGACGGATAAATTGACGTGTAAATGCGACCAAATGGAAAATAACGCTGGCATCTCATTTGAACAGATATACAGGGTGCAACGGATAAATTGACGTGTAAATGCGACTAAATGGAAAATAACGCTGGCATCTCATTTGAACAGATATACAGGGTGCGACGGATAAATTGTCGTCTATATGCGACCAAATGGAAAATGACAACAACAAATTCAGAAGTCCTTTTCTTATCAGAATGATCACAGTGAGTTTTCCAGATGATGTACCTTCGTAATCACCATTATACTCATCCAACTCTTTCCGAATTCTATGCACTATCCTTGACTCTCCAATACTCTGAAATGTTTTTATTGGAGCTTCTGACATGAATGCCAAGCAGTACAGCATGTTATTTCCGAATTTCTGACAGTGTAACTTGTGTCATGGTGCTCTTTTTCTCACAGATAGCGCCCAGCTGACCCTTTTGTACTGTGCAATCGACAAAATCTAAAACAATGCACATGTGTGAAATTAAAAATATGAAATGTGACAATTTACCAATCGCGCCCTCGACATTCATACTTTAAAAATTAACCCTCTACTGACATTTTTCTTACAACATCACCTAAAAAATGATATGCTTAAGATCATGATCATAAATTACTATTAAGTACTAGTTTATTCTGGCCCTCACTTTCCATAGACCTCCAGTAAATTATTTATACAGTTCTAATGTTAATAGAAAATGATTAACAAAATAAAGTTTTATTTTTTTCTCTTTTTACAACACAAGAACTTGAGGAAAAATCTGATATCAAAAACTGAAATGTTAGTGTTTTGTTTTTCCTTTTTTTAAAGTCCCTATGACCTGTAATTAAGTATCAACAGCTGCATGGTATTAAAACATTATCGCAAAGTTGAGAATTTTAATTTGATACTGTTCATTCAGCGGACAAAGGAGCGGGCTGTGGTGAGACACAGTTGTATTCATCTTGCTGAGCAAGTGAACTCTTCTGAGGTAGTTTGAAAATATTCTCATTTCTATATTGTCCTGATGAGCTCATGCACACGCGTGTTAGCTCTACAAATTTATTACGAAGTGAACATGTATTTTTTGTACACCCGATTGGTCAAAAAGTGTGCTCGAGTGTTTCATTTTTTTAGAAAATGTGCGTAGGTGCTTTTTATATATAAAACATGTGTGTATGTGTGTGTATATATATATATATATATATATATATATATATATATATATATATATATATATTATTTATTTAAAAATATGATTCCAACACGCTACATAAGACTTTGTGATATTTCAAAACAAGAGCCGAAAACTTCAATATAATTATTTGAATTAAAGTAAGCTCTGTTCCACCTTACCCTGATTGACATCTCTGAATGTAACTCTATACTGATACAAATTATTAACACCCTGCACACATCTCTATTTAAACAATCGCGCTGGCCGTTACCATGGAAATTTTGATTTCAATAATGAATCTGCCATTAAAACACGTAAATTTCAGAAATAAGTTATTCCCAAAAAATTTCGCTTGAAGATGGAACAGAGCTTAGTATTTATTAATCCACCCACGAGGATTAAATGTGGCACAAGGCCGGTTTAATGTGGGTAGCCCGCGAGACCGTAGGCTCGGCCAAAAATATGACCTTTGAACCCGCCTTGACGGGTTCAGGTCCTGTCTACCTCCCTGAAGGAAACCTTGCCCTTCGGCAAAGCTTCCTCCGAGTTCCTCCCTGCATTAGGGAGTTCGACAGAACCCAGCCCGCATGATCACAAAGCACAGATACTACACTTTGATCCTAAAACGGGCCGAGTAGCTTTAAAAATTCCATTTACAAGACAGTTGTTTATAATAAAATTCTATTCAATCGGTAGACTCATAACGATTGAAAACAATGTTTTTGTTTGAGTTTGGGTTTGACCAATTCGTAAAAAAAACAAAAAAAATTAATTAAGACATGCGGTTCCGTCAACCTTAAACAATAATCTATGTCAATTTTATTTTTCAGTCTTTATGATGGTCGATACTTGATCTATCTCTTACTGTTACATCCCCGGGCAACGCCGGGCGCTACTGCTAGTCTAAGAATATGTTGAGTAAACTTTTAGCTTTAGAAGAGTTGAAGCAGTGAATGTTCTATAATGTTTGTAATTAAGTTTCCATTTCTTGTAATGTTATGTCATTAAGTTTCGTTGTTAGTAGTTGAATATTCGTAATATGTATGTTTATGTTTAGAAGAGTATATGTGCGTGTGTTTTCATAGCGTCCGCCAGAAAGGGGTCGAGATGTGATCGCATTTTTACAACTACATTTTTGTAGCAAGAGAAATCAAAGAAGAGAAAGAACTAACTTGTGTTTGGTTTTTATAATCAACGTAATCACGCGGTAGACTCCTGAAATGAAACGGGAGATTTTGACTTTGGTCATGCGCTGGAAAAAAATTTCTACATGGATGAATTGTAACGCCCACTTGTGTGGTTATTGACCAATCAGAAGTTGAGGTTTTCTGGAAATATATATGAAGCTGAATAAGCTCTGTGATCTGCTTTTTGCACTGATTTGCACAAGTTATTTTTAACTTTTGAAATGGCGTCGAATTCGAATTCTAGATATTTATATTTAATTTATTTATCCTGTGAGACTAGGGATTTTGTCCAGTTTTGGGATAAAATAAGGGTGAGAATTTTGTCTGCAGAGATTCTGTCCCGGGTTCCTCTTTCTCTCCTGACAATTAATATTTTTAGACCTAGTCCACTACAGGGGCCAAATAATGGATAAGATTGTCTTATGTCAAATTTCTAAGCAGAGAGGACTAGTTTTTTAAATATGAGTAAGTACTGCATTAAGAAGTATAGTGGAAAATCTGGTGGTTACCATTTATTTAATGGTGTTGACGGCCCAGATCAACCTATACAATTTTTTTACTCTTCGAATATGTTAAGTAAAATGCAAAAACAACAAGAGAAAACAAGAAACATTTGTGATAAAAACAAATATTTGAATAACAAGTAATTTTCAATATATTTTTGTAATGAAAATATTTTACAAAAATGTAGTGGATTTTTTAGGTGAAATCTTGTTAGTTTAATTTATGTTGAACTCAATTTTGGTGAAAGATTAAATTTTGTTAATGAGTTCTAATTTGAAAGGTTGTTTGTTAAAATCTGTTATTGCAGATTCTGTAAATTAATTGCAAGAGAATAATTTACATTTAAGAATTTACTGTTCATGTAAGTAGCAGATGTTTGTAAAGTTGAATGCAATTTTGTGATCAAAGAAGTTATCTACCTTTGATAATTTTGTGTAATACAATGTTCTCGAATGTTGAGAAATAAAGTTGATTTGTTAGCAGGAATTTGTTTAACTTCTGCGTAAGGAATTTGGTGAGTGAATGGGAATAGAGTTCACTGGTGAGTGAGTGTGAATATCGTTAAGTTGTGTAATGTTCGTATGAACGAAAAACTTAAGATTGTGTGACGAAGTTTAGTTGCAATTCGTTTGATGTCACAATTCTCACAATATTAACTCATTCCCCCCACTTGGACAAGATGTGACACAAGGTTTTTTTAGGTGGGGACCCAGGCGCGTACGCACGGGACAAGGACAAAAATTGCCCTCAGCCCCCCCCCCCGCAACCGTCGGTTGCGCGGGCCTCGGTGCGAGCACCGATTCCTCCCTCTAGTGCAATGGGTCCTGTTATTGGATCTAACTAATGCCTTTATCCACAGTTAGATCCAATTACAGGACCCAAAGAGTGTGAGTTCAATACCCGGTTAAGGCAGTGGATAACTTGGAGAGGGGAATTAACAGCAGGTAACTGATAACTGACATCCATTAAACATGGCACATGGAACTAGAACAGTCTACCCCAGTGAGGGAAATAAAGGGTTCAGTTCGACATTCCAACCACCTGAAGAAGGCTGGAGTGTACAACGGCTGAAACCTTGTAATAAATATGGCAACAAAGATGAGGGCAATAGTCCGAATAATGTAAATGGTGAAACTAGCATCTCTCAAAAACACTTAAGCACTTTTACAAACTATTGTATTTATTGAAAGTGTTATAAAATAAAATATCTCGGCTGATTTACAGGCAAATACTCATGAGCGAGAGCCGGATGTGAACGGGACAAAGCCCCGTCACAAAATGACCATTATCTTCGTTTACAAATGTTCCCGACACATGTGTTCCGGTCGAAAAATAAAATAATATTTAAAGTGTTCTATTTTTCGTCCAATAAAGATGCTTTCCTCCTAATTATACTCGCTTCGTTTTTCGAGCCTGTTAAGCCATAAAAAACGCTATAAAAGGGGTCACACGGAAGTTCAACGGGCAGTCAACAGGTGGCCAGGGTAGAGACCTGTCGCGGTCAGCAGCTATCAGCAGGGGAGCGCCAGCGTCAACATGTGTGAACTACTATGAGAGGTCGATTTAGATCCGAAGCCGGCTTATGAACAAGGTAGCTGTCCCAAACCCTCACGTTCCTGTTGAAATAAATCACGTAAATCTATTTCTGCTGTTGTATTTCTTTCTTGCAACCATACGCTTGTCTATAACAAAAGAAATAAATAAGACAAAAAATAATTATTTAATCTTACTTAAACGTTGTGCCATCTATGAACATTACTACTGTTTTGTACAATATGAAACTACTTATTAATGTTTATATAAATTATTACTGTTATAGTCCAGACTTGGTTGTTCTTAAGATGTAGTTTTTAGCTGTCCGCTATCAGTTTTTCATCAATGTCGATTTTCGTGCAAAAAGCGGATCACAGCTTCATACATGTTTTCTGAAAACCTTAACTTCTCATTGGACAATAAATATTAAAATTATCTCGTGAATCTTCACGTGCATTGTTCTCAATAAGCAACACAAAGCATATCAGGCTCCAGACTGAGTTTTGTAAGGTGCTTTCTGAGTGGTTAACAGGTATTAAAAAAACAATTTACCTGCTCACCACTACATCCGAAAAACATCAACCTAGTTTTTGACCTGATGAAAAAACAATGCTCTCAGGATCCTGTCACGTGATTAAAAAACATATAAATTGAATGTACGAGCGAACCCAGTCAGTGAGAATTTACGACGACTAGCATTTGCTAAACGAGTTCACGACGCTTGTATCATTACTGCAGCGAAGTACAAAGTTAGAATCTCAAGTTCTTTAACGCGAAATAACTTCACTGAAATTCAAGTGAATTGTTTCGTTGATATTTTATCAACGAAACAATTCACTCGCCAACTTCTGCAACTTACTAAAAACTATTCAATTACGTTATTGAATCTTACTAAACTTAAGTTAAGTACAAACAATTACGAACAATACATTTTCAACTACGAGCAACGAAAACAAATAAGACATTACGGAACATTCACTTCTCTAAATTCTTTGAAGCTAAAAGTTTATCAAGATATTTTCAGCTTTACAAGATTCTTTAAACTCTCTTTCAGTGGACATTTTCAACGACAAGATAATTCAGCTTTTTGTGAGCTCAGGTAAAAAAATAATTTATTAGTAAAGACTTTAGTTTAGTCAAAGGGAAGTAACTCATAAAACTGTTGTCATTTATAAATATAAATATATTGTACCTGTTATGAAAAGTTATTTTCTTGTGTTCTTTCTCTTGTTTGCTTTTTTGTTTGCTTACACATTCGTAAAGTAAAAAAAAATATGTGGGTTGATTTATGTCGTCAATACTACTACAAGTTTATTGTGTTTTATTTACTCATTCATTTATCCCTTATAGTGGGGGAAACTTCGACGTGGCCGAATGGTTAGCAAGCTTGTATCGCTACGTCAAGTACGACTGAATAGTAAGTTTGATTCTCACTGGGTGTCCCATACTTTCGGCCTTGTGCCACATCTAAGCTATGCTTAGAAAATCAGTTTTGACTTTTGATCTTCCCTGGGTGCCCAAACACTTTCGACCTTGTGCCGCATCTAAACTACGCTTAGAAAATCTCCATCCTTTTTAGTGGACTAATCCTAAAAACCAGGTCCAAAAATCGAACCCCACAAATCACCCACTCTGAACTCAAGATTGTGGAAAATAAAACAATATAGCTATGTTTAACAGTAATTTTCTCTTTTTTTTAAGTTTATGTTTTAGACAGAATTTAAAATTAATTTTATGCACAAGAAAATTAATTGATAAAAAAAAAATAACACTAAAAGAGAAAATGATTTATTGTATTTTTAGTCCGGCCCAACGACTGGCCTTATTTTTCATAGGAGACAAACAGATGCTTGACACCGGTAGCAGGATAATTTTGTTTTTTTGACTTTCCTCCGTCATCAAGCGATTGTTGATATTGATGGTGTCTCTAGAAATTTGATAAATTCTGTGTTTTTGTTTTCCTTGTCGAATTCTTTTCAAAGTGAACATTACTATCAATAGAAATAACAGCTTAATTCTAGAGTGCGTGATAAATTGAAATTGCAACTCGACACAATATAATTAATTTTAAAAAGCAATTCTCACAAGAAGATCGATATTATCCGGAAGAAAGGTAAGAGAAAACAAAATGTTTCATTAACAATAATTTGTAACGATGTTCGTTATTATTTCTATTAAAAATGGAATTATTAAGAAATATTTTAATCATTACAGTGAAGACAAAAAACGAAACCCCTTTTTTTAACGTGTGAATTTTTGCATCAATTTGGGTTCAAATTTGGGTCAGAAAATAAAAAGTTGTTTATTTTCACTACGGATAAGCAGTTATTATTATAAATAATTTAATTAAAATAAATTCTTTTAACTGTGTGTGTAATTTTCCCTTGTTAGTTTTATTCATGACTTCATGGAGTTCTTCAATTTGTGACTAAAAAATGATTTAAAAAAACATTTTTTTCATATCACAAATATTTTTTAAAAAATTGTAAATTAAATTTTATAAAAATTAACAAAGGTGTCCAGTTTCCCCTGGAAATCCATTGTAAATTGATACCCCCCCCCCCAACAAAAATCCATTGTAAATTGATCCCCACTACAAAATTATTAAATTAACCCCCTACAAAAATACATTGTAAACTGACCTCCCCTTAAAAAAAAATCCATTATAAATTGACCCCCCGACTACAAAAATCCATTGTAAATTGAATCCCCTACAAAAATCCATTATAAATTGCACCCCCCCCCGCACAAAAATCCATTATAAATTCCCCCTGACAAAAATCCATTGTAAATTGGTCCCCACTATAAAAATGCATTATAAATTGATCCCCACCTAAAAAAAAATCTATTGTAAATTGACCTCCCCCTACAAAAATCCATTATAAATCGAATCCCCTAAAAGCCAAAACAAACGTGATTTTTTAAAGCATAATAAAAAAATATTAATTTATAATCTGCAATACTTTTTTAATCAATATATGAAAAAAAAATTGTAGATTAGGAATTTCAATTTAAAAAATTTTTTTTTTACGTTTTTAAGAAATCATTTTTGCATGAGCAAAAACACAAATAATTCTTCTTCTAATCTCAAATATGTTTCGGCTTTAAATAAGAAGCCCCCACCCAGAGTTGATAAATATGTTCATATTTA
>OZ010611.1:15103744-15168744 GCA_963932145.1 Acanthosepion lycidas
TTTAAAATTTTAATTAGAATAATTTGTCAAAAGTTTTAAATCTTTCAAAATTCTGTATTAATTTAACCCTTTTAGAAGATATTCTTAAATAAAAACTGTATTTACTGATCATCAATTGAAAAGCCTAGTACAATTCATTAAACACTGATACTTTTTGAATTTTTATTGTATATGTATAAAAGTGCCGATGTTTGTAGATACAGTTGATCATACATGATATTAACAGAAAATAAAGGCGATAACTATAGTAAATTTAAAGCCAAAGTAACTAAAATTCAATTAAATATTAGATTACAGAAAATATTTTCCTGAATTTTTAATTTTACTGAGTACTTAAAAATTATATAAAAATAGTACTCACATTATATTCTTCAATTATTTTGTTACAGACAAAGCCCCCATCCACTTGTAGAAAAACATTAGATAAACATCCGTCATTAAGCTGTCAACATGTTGACATTTAAAATAAACAGTTTCCACCGTGTTAAAAAAATGAACGTCTGAGTTATTTTAATCTTAAATTAAGTAATATTTGCTTCAAATCAGATTGATTAAACTTTAAATCAGCTAATATTCCTCAAATAATGTTTCAGAAAAGTATATTTTATTTTTGGAAGATTTTTTTTATAAAAAGAATTACATTGCGATAAACGAGGACTAAAAATGGTGCTAAAATCAGCAAAAAAAAAAATAAATAAACCTACTTCCAGTCAATTTGAATTAGTTTCGAAGCAAAGCAAAGTATTTTGCTTATTGGAAATATTAAATTCCCTCTATTAGCTTGAAATTAAAACTAAAATAAAAGCATCAAGAAAGATTTTTTATTTCTAAAAATTCATTTTAAACCTAAGGTATCACAAATCTGTGGAGGTACTTAATATAAAGAGTGAGACAAAAGTTAGGAATAATTTATTAAAAGTATAATTACTCATGAGAATTTTATTTAATTGTTATATGTGCTGTTCAAAATGGCTTCCTTCTTTTTCAAAGCAAATTTCAATTCTGTGCCTGAATGATTCACTAACATGTCAGAAAGTTTCCGCTGTCATTTAAGAAAGAATTAAATACGAATGCAGTAATTCATATTTAATTCTTTCTTTAAGATCCTCAATATTTCTTGGGCACATCCGATAAGCAACTGATTTCAAATGGCCCCACAGAAAAAAGAAAAAAACAAAACAAATTTAAAACATGATTAATTAATTAAACCCAATGTTTTATGACTTTTGCCACAGCTTGTAGATATTAAATTGTTCTGTTATGAATAATAAAAAAAAAATAATAGTAGAAATAACAATGGGCACAAAATATTAACGATTTCAAATCTGTTCCTCAAAATATTCTCATTCCTCATGTCTAAGGATATCTAATCTAGTTCTTAATTTCAGAACTGATCAGTTATTGCTCACCTTGTAGGTCACGCAAATTAATATATTCAGGAAATTTCAAACTGAACCCTTTATTTAATCTACAGGGGTAGACTGTTCTTGTTCCATTGACTATGTCTAAGGATATCTCATCTAGTTCTTAATTTCAGAACTGATCAGTTATTGCTCACCTTGTAGGTCACGCAAATTAATATATTCAGGAAATTTCAAACTGAACCCTTTGTTTAATCTACAGGGGTAGACTGTTCTCGTTCCATTGCCCATGTCTAAGGATATCTCATCTAGTTGTTAATTTCAGAACGGATCAGTTATTGCTCACCTTGTAGGTCACGCAAATTAATATATTCAGGAAATTTCAAACTGAACCCTTTATTTAATCTACAGGGGTAGACTGTTCTTGTTCCATTGCCTATGTCTAAGGATATCTCATCTAGTTCTTAATTTCAGAATTGATCAGTTTTTGCTCACCTTGTAAGTCACCCAAATTAATATATTCTGGAAATTTCAAACTGAACCCTTTGTTTAATCTACAGGGGTAGACTGTTCTCGTTCCATTGCCCGTGTCTAACGATATCTCATCTAGTTGTTAATTTCAGAACTGATCAGTTATTGCTCACCTTGTAGGTCACCCAAATTAATATATTCAGGAAATTTCAAACTGAACCCTTTGTTTAATCTACAGGGGTAGACTGTTCTCGTTCCATTGCCCGTGTCTAAGGATATCTCATCTAGTTGTTAATTTCAGAACTGATCAGTTATTGCTGACCTTGTAGGTCACCCAAATTAATATATTCAGGAAATTTCAAACTGAACCCTTTGTTTAATCTACAGGGGTAGACTGTTCTCGTTCCATTGCCCGTGTCTAAGGATATCTCATCTAGTTCTTAATTTCAGAACTGATCAGTTATTGCTCACCTTGTAGGTCATGCAAATTAATATATTCAGGAAATTTCAAACTGAACCCTTTGTTTAATCTACAGGGGTAGACTGTTCTCGTTCCATTGCCCGTGTCTAAGGATATCTCATCTAGTTCTTAATTTCAGAACGGATCAGTTATTGCTCACCTTGTAGGTCACCTAAATTAATATATTCAGGAAATTTCAAACTGAACCCTTTGTTTATTCTACAGGGGTAGACTGTTCTCGTTCCATTGCCCGTGTCTAAGGATATCTCATCTAGTTGTTAATTTCAGAACTGATCAGTTATTGCTCATCTTCTTGGTCACACAAATTAATATATTCAGGAAATTTCAAACTGAGCCCTTTATTTAATCTACAGGGGTAGACTGTTCTCATTCCATTGCCTATGTCTAAGGATATCTCATCTAGTTCTTAATTTCAGAACTGATCAGTTATTGCTCACCTTGTGGGTCACCCAAATTAATATATTCTGGAAATTTCATACTGAACCCTCTATTTAATCTACAGGGGTAGACTGTCCTCGTTCCATTGCCCGTGTCTAAGGATATCTCATCTAGTTCTTAATTTCAGAACTCATCAGTTATTGCTCACCTTGTAGGTCACCCAAATTAATATATTCAGGAAATGTCAAACTGAACCCTTTGTTTAATCTACAGGGGTAGACTGTTCTCGTTCCATTGCCCGTGTCTAAGGATATCTCATCTAGTTCTTAATTTCAGAACTGATCAGTTATTGCTCACCTTGTAGGTCACCCAAATTAATATATTCAGGAAATTTCAAACTGAACCCTTTCTTTAATCTACAGGGGTAAACTGTTCTCGTTCCATTGCCCGTGTCTAAGGATATCTCATCTAGTTCTTAATTTCAGAACTGATCAGTTATTGCTCACCTAGTAAGTCACCCAAATTGATATATTCAGGAAATTTCAAACTGAACCCTTTATTTAATCTACAGGGGTAGACTGTTCTCGTTCCATTGCCCGTGTCTAAGGATATCTCATCTAGTTCTTAATTTCAGAACTGATCAGTTATTGCTCACCTTGTAGGTCACCAAAATTGATATATTCAGGAAATTTCAAACTGAACCCTTTATTTAATCTACAGGGGTAGACTGTTCTCGTTCCATTGCCCGTGTCTAAGGATATCTCATCTAGTTCTTAATTTCAGAACTGATCAGTTATTGCTCACCTTGTAGGTCACCCAAATTGATATATTCAGGAAATTTCAAACTGAACCCTTTCTTTAATCTACAGGGGTAGATTGTTCTCATTCCATGGCCCGTGTCTAAGGATATCTCATCTAGTTCTTAATTTCAGAACTGATCAGTTATTGCTCACCTTGTAGGTCACCAAAATTGATATATTCAGGAAATTTCAAACTGAACCCTTTATTTAATCTACAGGGGTAGACTGTTCTCGTTCCATTGCCCGTGTCTAAGGATATCTCATCTAGTTCTTAATTTCAGAACTGATCAGTTTTTGCTCACCTTGTAAGTCACCCAAATTAATATATTCTGGAAATTTCAAACTGAACCCTTTCTTTAATCTACAGGGGTAGATTGTTCTCGTTCCATGGCCCGTGTCTAAGGATATCTCATCTAGTTCTTAATTTCAGAACTGATCAGTTATTGCTCACCTTGTAGGTCACCAAAATTGATATATTCAGGAAATTTCAAACTGAACCCTTTATTTAATCTACAGGGGTAGACTGTTCTCGTTCCATTGCCCGTGTCTAAGGATATCTCATCTAGTTCTTAATTTCAGAATTGATCAGTTTTTGCTCACCTTGTAAGTCACCCAAATTAATATATTCTGGAAATTTCAAACTGAACCCTTTCTTTAATCTACAGGGGTAGATTGTTCTCGTTCCATGGCCCGTGTCTAAGGATATCTCATCTAGTTCTTAATTTCAGAACTGATCAGTTATTGCTCACCTTGTAGGTCACCCAAATTGATATATTCAGGAAATTTCAAACTGAACCCTTTATTTAATCTACAGGGGTAGACTGTTCTCGTTCCATTGCCCGTGTCTAAGGATATCTCATCTAGTTCTTAATTTCAGAATTGATCAGTTTTTGCTCACCTTGTAAGTCACCCAAATTAATATATTCTGGAAATTTCAAACTGAACCCTTTCTTTAATCTACAGGGGTAGATTGTTCTCGTTCCATGGCCCGTGTCTAAGGATATCTCATCTAGTTCTTAATTTCAGAACTGATCAGTTATTGCTCACCTTGTAGGTCACCCAAATTGATATATTCAGGAAATTTCAAACTGAACCCTTTATTTAATCTACAGGGGTAGACTGTTCTCGTTCCATTGCCCGTGTCTAAGGATATCTCATCTAGTTCTTAATTTCAGAACTCATCAGTTATTGCTCACCTTGTAGGTCACCCAAATTGATATATTCAGGAAATTTCATACTGAACCCTTTATTTAATCTACATGGGTAGACTGTTCTCGTTCCATTGCCCGTGTCTAAGGATATCTCATCTAGTTCTTAATTTCAGAACTCATCAGTTATTGCTCACCTTGTAGGTCACCAAAATTGATATATTCAGGAAATTTCATACTGAATCCTTTATTTAATCTACATGGGTAGACTGTTCTCGTTCCATTGCCCGTGTCTAAGGATATCTCATCTAGTTCTTAATTTCAGAACTGATCAGTTATTGCTCACCTTGTAGGTCACCCAAATTAATATATTCAGGAAATGTCAAACTGAACCCTTTGTTTAATCTACAGGGGTAGACTGTTCTCATTCCATTGCCTATGTCTAAGGATATCTCATCTAGTTCTTAATTTCAGAACTGATCAGTTATTGCTCACCTTGTAAGTCACCCAAATTAATATATTCAGGAAATTTCAAACTGAACCCTTTATTTAATTTACAGGGGTAGACTGTTCTCGTTCCATTGCCCGTGTCTAAGGATATCTCATCTAGTTCTTAATTTCAGAACTGATCAGTTATTGCTCACCTTGTAGGTCACCCAAATTGATATATTCAGGAAATTTCAAACTGAACCCTCTATTTAATCTACATGGGTAGACTGATCTCATTCCATTGCCTATGTCTAAGGATATCTCATCTAGTTCTTAATTTCAGAACTGATCAGTTATTGCTCACCTTGTAGGTCACCCAAATTAATATATTCAGGAAATTTCAAACTGAACCCTTTATTTAATCTACAGGGGTAGACTGTTCTCGTTCCATTGCCCGTGTCGAAGGATATCTCATCTAGTTCTTAATTTCAGAACTGATCAGTTATTGATCACCTTGTAGGTCACCCAAATTGATATATTCAGGAAATTTCAAACTGAACCCTTTATTTAATCTACAGGGGTAGACTGTTCTCATTCCATTGCCTATGTCTAAGGATATCTCATCTAGTTCTTAATTTCAGAACTGATCAGTTATTGCTCACCTTGTAAGTCACCCAAATTAATATATTCAGGAAATTTCAAACTGAACCCTCTATTTAATCTACATGGGTAGACTGTTCTCATTCCATTGCCTATGTCTAAGGATATCTCATCTAGTTCTTAATTTCAGAACTGATCACTTATTGCTCACCTTGTAAGTCACCCAAATTAATATATTCAGGAAATTTCAAACTGAACCCTTTATTTAATCTACAGGGGTAGACTGTTCTCGTTCCATTGCCCGTGTCGAAGGATATCTCATCTAGTTCTTAATTTCAGAACTGATCAGTTATTGCTCACCTTGTAGGTCAGCCAAATTGATATATTCAGGAAATTTCAAACTGAACCTTCTATTTAATCTACAGGTGTATACTGTTCTCGTTCCATATCCCGTGTCTTAGGATATCTCATCTAGTTCTTAATTTCAGAACTGATCAGTTATTGCACACCTTGTAGGTCACCCAAATTGATATATTCAGGAAATTTCAAACTGAACCCTTTATTTAATCTACAGGGGTAGACTGTTCTCGTTCCATTGCCTATGTCTAAGGATATCTCATCTAGTTCTTAATTTCAGAACTGATCAGTTATTGCACACCTTGTAGGTCACCCAAATTGATATATTCAGGAAATTTCAAACTGAACCCTTTATTTAATCTACAGGGGTAGACTGTTCTCGTTCCATTGCCCATGTCTAAGGATATCTCATCTAGTTCTTAATTTCAGAACTGATCAGTTATTGCTCACCTTGTAGGTCAGCCAAATTGATATATTCAGGAAATTTCAAACTGAACCTTCTATTTAATCTACAGGTGTATACTGTTCTCGTTCCATATCCCGTGTCTTAGGATATCTCATCTAGTTCTTAATTTCAGAACTGATCAGTTATTGCACACCTTGTAGGTCACCCAAATTGATATATTCAGGAAATTTCAAACTGAACCCTTTATTTAATCTACAGGGGTAGACTGTTCTCGTTCCATTGCCTATGTCTAAGGATATCTCATCTAGTTCTTAATTTCAGAACTGATCAGTTATTGCACACCTTGTAGGTCACCCAAATTGATATATTCAGGAAATTTCAAACTGAACCCTTTATTTAATCTACAGGGGTAGACTGTTCTCGTTCCATTGCCCATGTCTAAGGATATCTCATCTAGTTCTTAATTTCAGAACTGATCAGTTATTGCTCACCTTGTAGGTCACCCAAATTGATATATTCAGGAAATTTGGAACTGGACACTTTATTTAATGTACAGGGGTAGACTGTTCTCGTTCCATTGCCCGTGTCTAAGGATATCTCATCTAGTTCTTAATTTCAGAACTGATCAGTTATTGCTCATCCTGTAGGTTACCTGGATCAAGATATTTTGGGAATTCCAAACTTAACCCTTTATTTAATCTACGGTAGCAGACTGTTCTTGTTCCACTGCCCATCTCGTCTAGTTCTTATTTTTAGTATTGTTCATTTATTGCTCGCCCTGTAGGTTACCTGGCTGAATATATTCAGGGAATTCTGAACTGAACAATTTATTAATCTACATGGGGATAACTGTTCTCATTCCACTGTCTATTTTCTGTGTATATCTGGTCTATTTCTCATATTTTGTACTGCTCATTTATCAAGAACTAGACGATATAATCCTAGACATTGTCATTTGAATGTGAACAGTCTAGCCCTGTAAATTAAATAAAGGGTTCAGTTCGGAATTCCTTGTATGTCCCCCAGATCAATAAACAGTGATGAAAGCCAAAAGGACCTACAGGTAAAAACGTTATGATAACAACAAAGATGAGGACAATAGTCTGAATGTAAATAATCTTCTTCTTTCTTAATTGTATGATAATCAGTCAAAATGTTTAAAAGTAAAATATCACAAACTAAATGAGCACAAAAGTAACAGGGCCCCAAAAACCCGTCGTCAACATAGTCAACTTCTAAATCAGGATCCGTTGTTTATCCAAAAATTAATACCTGTTTTTCTTTAATAACAAGAGAGTCAATAGTGAAAGTGCTCAAAATATTCCAAGATGTGCACAAAGGTCTCTGGCTTTCAAATCTGTTCCTCAAAATATTCTCATCACTTTTTATTTTTGATACAATTGTCGTTTAAAGAATAATGTCCGTTCTTTATTTCAAACAAAAATAAACAAAAAAAATCAAGATTCCAAAAACAATTTTCAACATAATCTCATTCCTTCTCAATGATAGTGTGAGTGTCGGTCATAAAGTAACAACTATTTGTTCTTTAATTACAACAGATTTAATAATAGAAAAAAAATAACTTTTCTGAATGAATACAAAAATGACAATACTCCAAATCTAGTACTCAAAGTCGTCAACTTCTAAATCTGTTTATTTAGCCAAAAATTAATGCCTGTTTTTCTTTAATAACAACAGAGTTAATAGCAGAAGCGCACAAAATGAGCTCAAAAGTTTCAGGTTTTCAAAACTGTTCCTCAGCTTTTAAATTTTATAATGTTTTCTTATGCAATTATTTGTGGTTTTGTATTTTTTATTTTAGTATTTTTTCTTTGATTTTCAGTTTTGGCTCGAGCTTGGAGAAAATGAATGTCGGTGAGAAAGAACGATCTTGGCATTGTGAAATTTGTGGATTAGTATTTCCGTATAAATCAAATCTTAAGCAACATATGAGGAAACATACTGGAGAGAAACCTTTCCATTGTGAGGTTTGTGAAGCAAAATTCTCTTACAATTCATGCCTCACTCGGCACATGCAAACACATACTGGAGAAAAACCTTTCGAGTGTCAAATTTGTGGAGAAAAATTTCTCTTCACTGCAAACCTCAAAGTGCATCTGCGAACGCACTCTGGAGAGAAGCCATTCCATTGTGAATTTTGTGGTGCACAATTTACAATTAGTTCAAATCTCAAAAAGCATGTACAAGCACATACTGGAGAGAAGCCTTTTCGCTGTAAGGTTTGTGAAAAAACATTTACCCAGAGTACACATCTGAAAGAACATATGAAAACACATACTGGAGAAAAACCCTACCATTGTCAGTTGTGTGGACAAAAGTTTTCTCAAAGTTCACACCTTAAACGACACACACAGATTCATACGGGACAGAAAAATTTACTCTAAAGAC
Source organism: Acanthosepion lycidas (assembly GCA_963932145.1). Taxonomy (NCBI): domain Eukaryota; kingdom Metazoa; phylum Mollusca; class Cephalopoda; order Sepiida; family Sepiidae; genus Acanthosepion; species Acanthosepion lycidas. The sequence goes on from OZ010611.1 coordinate 15,112,585, forward strand.
TAAAAACTTTTTCAATTGTGCTCATCGAAAGAAAGTAATACAATGGAACCTATGTGCCTGCACAATGTTTTTTTTTTTTTTATTTTCAATTTTCTTAACAGCATAAATTTGGTTTAAAATTTATTGTCTGTAACTTTCAGATGAGTCATAAACATTCCAGACTTTGTTCAAAGACGTCAACTGTATATTTGATGTTGTCAGCACACTGATCTCTTTTTCAGCTCTTATTGGCTGTTTTAATACCGTATGGGTTTCTTTACTTACTAATATATTGAGTTAAAGATCAAATGCAGATCGGAATCCGACAGGATGATAAAATAAAGAACAAACAGGAAACGTATATTAATCTAACATGTTTCACGTTTATTAAAGCTTCATCAGAGATCGAGAGAAAATAGACTAGAAAGACACTGGTATTTTCAATTTTGTTTGGGTCACTTCTCATTGATCAGATACATCTCCCGTGTATTAAAACCGTAAATAATTGTGTATGTAGGTTTGTGAAAATTCTTGTATGTCTAAGTGGGCATCAGAAGGTAATGTGTTTGTAATTGTGTATGTGTGTCTGTCTAGTGGGAGTTCTAATTTTTTCACCATTGTGCAGTCACGTAGACACAGCGGGGTGTTACATCATTCTAATTCATGGCTAACCTCTTTAAGAATGTATTCTTTGTATTAGATAAAACTGGAATCAAGAGATAAACATTTACTCCTATTAAAAAGCCGACAGAGGAGTGTGAACAGGACAATAGGCAAACCTATCTACTTCTATTATATATATTTATTAGTTTGGAAGTAAAGACTGATGATCCGCACTCCTTTAAAAGGGTTGTGGTGAAATAATTTATTACATGGAACCTTAAAGTGGTCTGTTTTTATTTAAATTATTTGCTCTGGATTTACATTGAGCTCTCTGGATTTTAACCTCCTTAGGTTTACCCAGACGGATTACCTAGTTTTTCATAAACTATATATATATATATACATAAGTTAAAGATCAAATGCAGATCATATATGGATCGGAATCCAACAGTATAATAAGATGAAGAACAAATATTTATCAATCTAACATGTTTCACTTTTATTAAAGCTTCATCAGAGATTAAGAGAAAACAGATAAAAAGAAAGAACTTTGGTATTTTCCATTTTTGTTTGGATTCAGTTCTCATTGGTCAGTCATATATCATGTGCATTAAAACTGAAGATAAAAGTTTGTAAAAAAATTCAAATATATCTCAGGGATGGTAATGTATATTTATAATTCTGTATGTGTGTCTGTCTAGTAGGAGGAATTCTAATATCTTTACATTTGTGCAGTCAGTCAGCCAGCACAGTGGGGTGGCACTCCATTTAATCTAAAACTGTTTATATATATATATATATATATATATATATATATATATATATATATATACTTTTTGTATTAGATATAAGTTAGTTTCTTTAAGAATGGATTCAAAGAAAGATGGCAAAGATAATATTTTAGGCCTGTGCTTATAGTTGGTAATAATGTTATTATTAAGTTTTCAACGTATTTTCTCCTTAAAGAAAAATGTTCTTTTTTTTTAATTAGGGTGGCATTAATAAAAGTGATTTTGGGTGTCATTAGGGAAATGATTCATACCAGGAAATACCTGTGGTGAAAATTGAATTTTCTATCCTATCAGGAAACTTTGATTTAAGTGAGGAGTTGAATGGGTGTGTGGGTGGTGCAATGGATAGTGGCTCAGATTCAGAAATCAGAGAGCTGAGTTCAAATTCCAGTTTAGTTTGTTGTATTCACTTACATGCAAATGCCCTTGAGAAAGGTATCCAGCTTATCGCTTCATGGAGATCTCTTCTCCCCCAGTTATGGGTTAAATAGCAGGACTTATATCTGGAAAAATCATTGTTATATCCAAAAAAATTATTAATGTAATATTCACTCACAAAAAAAAACATTACAGTCCAAAATGTTTCAGCTTTAAATAACCCACAAAGGGTTGATAAACTGTAAAAAAAAAACTCATAATCCCAATATGTACTGGGTTCCTCCTAAGATTGGTTTGGTTTATTTTTTTTATGGCATATCAACACCTCAATGGGTTATTTAATGTCAACACGATTTTTAGGATAGGTTCATAGGAATAAAATACGTATTTTTATAAGAAATCATTTTGCAGATACGGATTCATTGACATATTTTTGTAAAGAGGGTTTTTGTCGTGAGTCAAATCTATTGCTGATAATAATTTTTCTTTTCAAAAATATATTGCTGGTATTTTTACTATAAAATCTATTTTTACACTTTCATAGTGTTCTGACCCCAGTTTGGGGGTTAACTATTTGCCCATACCTGGGACCCTAACAGGTGCTACCACCTTGGTCAGGGTGGATCTGGAAACAACAGCAATTAAGAGGTGATTCCACACTCCTCGAAACCTTCTGATCATAACTCTTACTGCCAGATTCTTTCTAAGAGATACCAAAGTAAGTTTTGTACTTAATACGACATCAGACCTACTCATTAAGTGCAGAATACAGCTTCAAAGGGTGTCCTGGGTATGACGATAAACTACATCCGCGTCCTGGGTAAGACGATAAACTACGTCCAACAGCAAGGCCTTTGAAAAAAATGTTGCCAGCTGTACGTTTTTGAAAAAAAAAAATAATAATAATATTACCAGCTATACATTTTTGATAAAAAAAATATTAACAGAAATGGATTTTTGACAAAATATTACCAGGAAAAAAAAAAAAAAAAAGTTGTTGGCATTAAATGACCCATTGAAGTGTTGATATGCCATAAAACAAAACAAAACAAAACAAACCATACCAGCTTCAAAGGGTGTCGATGGCTGCGTCAACATAAAATAGGAAATCAACCAAGCAGAACATACAAGTCAACCGAAAAAACTTGTACCATCTTGGTAAATTTAATGTGGTAGTTCAAAAGTAAATAAACAAATATTTTCCATACCAAAAGCTTAGTCTTGTACTATCAGACATACTAAGATAATATTACATATAATTTGGAATCACCTGTGTATTTTAGTGGCAGTATAGTTATGTCTATGTTTCTAGAACTTTTTTTTCTTCTTTACAGTAAAGTTCACCCTGGAGAAGACCCGGGGGCCACTCCAGGTAGAGAGTTACGTTAATGGGTAGTTTATATGGATAGGAGGGGAAGATAATGGTTAACTCTACACTTGAACAGGTTAAGATTGGGGAAACATCTTCTTGGGAGTCTGTTTCACAGGGCAGTGGTACGTGAGTAGAAGCTGTTTGAGAGTAAGCCATTAGTGGCAATGGAGTCTTCAATGGTGTATTCCCAGCATCCTCTGTAGAATCACATATCTATTGCTTCAAGTCTCTTCATGTTTGAGGGGATTGACCAACATTCTTTTTTTTATTTACAGTAAGGCCCGGGAGCCAGTTAGAGGGTTATGATAACGGGTAGTTTATATGGATAAGAGGGGAAGATAGATTTGAACAGGTTAACATTGTAGTGACTGAGGAAACATCATTTTGGGAGTCTGTTCCATACGGCAGTGGTTCACAGGAAAAAAAGCTGTTTGAGTGGAACATACTTCTCGCTGATGGAATACAGAGTGGATGTGGGTGGTTTGTTACTATGGCATGGTGGGTCCTAGCGACAAAGGTCAGATCTGGTAGAACCAGGAATTGCTGTTTGCCCAAGCACTTTCTATGTTAGTAGCGATAGAGCAGTGAGAGACCTGCCTGGGAGATAGAGGTTGGGGTTGGGAAAAATAATTCTTCCCCAATAAGGACTCGGACAGGCTTTTGAACTCTGTCAAGAGTGGAAAGTATGATCCATGGATTTTACAGCTATCTCCCTCGTTTATCGCGGTACATTGGTTCCGAGACTGGCCGCGATAGCTGAATTTCCGCGAATTAGGGACACCCTATTTACAGTATTTATTTAACAATTATTTGGACTTTTAAAACCCTCCCTGTACTGTTAACAACCCACCCATTACAGTACTCTGTTAATAACAAGGACAACTGTTAAGCAATAACACTTTAGATTAAAAAAAAAAAGAAAAGATTATTACTGTATTACACGATAGAAGTTGAAGTAGAATTTGAATGATAATGGTGATTAATTTGCTGCGCAGTAGAAATGATAATGATGAAGCTGATGATGACTTCTACTGTGCAACCGATAATTGTATTTTACGTCTCTTCAGATGGCGGTGCCCTTTCTATCGCCATTTTATGTTTGTTTTGTTGTTTCTAGACCAGGAAATAATATTATTAATATTTTAATGGGTTTAATGAAACATTTTAGGTGTTCATTCATATATCGCGATTTTTCTAGAATTTTCCAGAAACTCCGTGATATATTTTCCGTATATATATTTTAAAAATCCGCAAAGTCGTGAATCCGCGATAGTAGAACCGCGAATTAGTGAGGGATCACTGTAGTAAGTTCGGTTGTCTCTAGGTTCTCCATACGTGTGGCCACATTTAAGCTACACTTAATAAATATTCATGCAACTATGCAAGCATAAAATAGATAAAATTTCATATGTAATTGGTGTCAGGGATGAACTCTTCCGTTGATTTTGACTTTTAAATGAATTCGGCAAAGGAATAAACTTTAATATATTTTTAAATATTTTAGCAGGCGCTGAAGAGTTATTGGCCCAGCAAGCAAATACTAATTTTTGGAAAATGGGTTACTCCAGGAAATTTTCAGTAAACCATCATATGTATATATTAGGTTTTCACACATAAAATAAGAAATTTTTTTTTCGGTTTGTTGTTGATCCGGTTGTCTAACGAAGTAAACTTCTAAGTATATAAAAAAAAATTTTGACTTATTCCTGACTCTTTCTTTTCGGATAATTTTTCTTTCAATATATTGTTAATCAGAAGCCCAAGGAAAATGATTACAATGAAATAATGTCGAGTCATTTTACGACATGATTACAAACCAGGAAAAAAAAATTTTTTGCATCGAATCATTACATGCCACGAGAAATGGATACTGTTCGATAAAAGAGTGTAGGCCAGTGGTTAAATACAAGTGAATCGCCAAAATATTACCTGAAACTGCCATTGCACCCTAAAATATTGATGGTTATATATGGTGGTCTTTCAAAGGGGTTATTTTTTATTCATTGCCTCAAGGAAAAACGATAACAGCAGCTTCATATTGTGGAGAAACTGAGTGTATACACGAAAAATTGAAAAAGAAACAGTCGTTTGAATAAGGGATGGCCCAATTTTGCTGCACAACTCACATTCATACGCTTCTCAATCACCTGTCCAAAAGCAGCATCAGCCTGAATTATGAAATTTTGCTTCATCCTCCATATTCACCTGATATCTCTCCTCCTGATTATCAATTATTTAAGCATTTTGAGATTTTCATACACAATAAAACATTCTCCACTAAGGAAGAGGTAATCGAAGCATTTGAACAGTTTATCACATCAAAGGATGAAATTTTTTTTTAAAGATGGGATCAAAAATTTAGATGTACGTTGGAGAACAGTCATTCATCAAGATGGTGCCTATTTCAACAAAATAAATTAGTTATTTAACATTTCAGAAGTGTTTTATTCATTTGCTATAAAATCTGTCATTTTATGTTTGACAATCTACGTTACAACGGATCACTTTTGTATTTCAGTGTTGGATAAGAATGCCAGTCTCTGCGGATATCTCATCTAGTTCTTATTTTTAGTACTTCTCATTTATTGCTCGCCCTGTAGGTTACCTGGATCGATATATTCAGGGAATTCCAAACTGAACCCTTTATTTAATCTACGGGGGGGCAGACTGTTCTTGTTCCATTGCCCATGTCTCGGGATAACTCGTCGAGTTCTTATTTTTAGTACTGTTCATTTATTGCTCGCCCTCTAGGTTACCCTGATCGATATATTCAGGGAATTCTAAACTGAACACTTTATTTAATGTACGGGGGCAGACTGTTCTCGTTCCACTACCCATGTCACGGGATATCTCGTCTAGTTCTTATTTTTAGTACTGCTCATTTATTGCTCGCCTTCTAGGTTACACAGTTCGATATATTCAGGGAATTCTGAACTGAACACTTTATTTAATGTACGAGGGCAGACTGTTCTCTTTCCATTGCCCATGTCTCGGGATATCTCGTCTAGTTCTTATTTTTAGTACTGCTCATTTATTGCTCGCCTTCTAGGTTACACAGTTCGATATATTCAGGGAATTCTGAACTGAACACTTTATTTAATGTACGAGGGCAGACTGTTCTCTTTCCATTGCCCATGTCTCGGGATATCTCGTCTAGTTCTTATTTTTAGTACTGCTCATTTATTGCTCCCTCTGTAGGTTACCCGGATTGATATATTCAGAGAATTCTGATCTAAACCCTTTATTTAATCTACAGGGGTAGACTGTTCTCTTTCCACTGTACATGACTAGGTGTCGTCCCCTATCCACCCTGGTCATGCAACATGTCCAATACCCACGGCTGATCAATGAGGTGATTGTTTCGATACCCTATCCCATGTTGCAATTTGCTTTGACCATAAGACGACCAAAATCAAATCGTTGTTTGGTATTCCCGTATTGGGTTGGCCCAAGCAGGGTGAAGTCGCAAAGAAAGAAAATAACACTCTAATAAAAAAAAAATTACATAAGGTCCTTCATGCAACAGTTGGTTTAAAGTCTAGGGGTTCACATACTGATAGTTATCGGCCCAACCCACTTCTGAGTCAGACGTGACACTTTGTTGACTTGGTAAAGTTTGTTTTGCTGACTTGGTGAAGTTTGGCACAAGGCTAATATTGGAACTTCCTGTCAGGAAATAATCACATGGAGTGTCTCGCATCCCATGGCTGGAACAGTTTCTCAGGATGATCCCTTATTACCGTCTTACTTCAGGGCATTCGTATTTATTGATGTTCACCTAAACCAGTGTGTGTGGGGTGGGGGTACAACGCAGTTGAAGAATTTGATATTTCCTCAACCTGTTATCTTCATTGGGTCCTGAGAATTAAATCTCTATCTATAAAAGGTAGGATGTGTGTGTGTGTGTGTGTAACAAATGCACGGCCGCAATTTTCGACGGATTTGCACCAAAATTTACATGCACATGCTCCAAGTTAGCGGGAAGGCCAAGACCGACATTGCATTTCCCAACTCCCATCGATAGTGGAAATAATCGATTTTTTCATGCTTCTACGGCAGTTTTCATGTAGTTTGCGGCCATTTTCTACTGGCCAGAGTGAGAGCCTATAGCTGGCTGTCATGAATAGGCAGGAAGATTCTATTGGCCAGCGTGAGAGCCAACAGCTGACTGACACGAATGTTAACTAGCATGCAAAAAAAATCGATAGCTGCATTCGTCACAAGTGGGAAAAATTTAAATCTGCATGGCACTTTACTCCATTTGGCTCATTCGTTTGCTTAAACTCAACATTGATTCTGATTCCGCAGAACTGGGTGGAGTGTGAAAAAGTATTTGTCGTTAACATTCTTTTTTCATTCGGTTTTTTCCAGTTACGGGTCCTTTTTTAAAGCTGATCGTTTTGTGTTCATTTTGTTTAGTTCTTTTTTTGTAACAGATTTAATGTTTAGTATAGAGCTTCGAAAAAATTGGCATTGTGAGATAGGCAAGAAGTAAGGCATGTAGCAACATCAGAATGGCAAAGGGCACTCCTTTAAAGGCAAGGAAGGGCAAAAATATTTAAAGTCAAGTGATAGCGATTGCTGTATGAGTCGTATGATTTTTTAATCAAGCACGGGCAACGCCGGGCCATGCTGCTAGTTACTTTTCGTTAATAAGTTATAATTTTCGGGAATTACCCTCTTCCACAGGTTATGGTTACAGGCATTACTCCACCTCATAACTTCCACTTTTTCTTATTACCATCTCCCACTAATACTCCACAGTGGGCATGGGTAGCTCCCCCACCTTCCAACGATAGAAAAAAAATACCACAATGGACATAAAGTGTGTGTGTGGTGGTGGTGGGTAATTTTCTATTGTTATTAAGTAATAAACTGATCCCTCTAGAATTACTATGTCTATTTCTTTCACTTTTGCACTTAGGAAAGTATGAATCCATCTGTTCCCCCCAACTATGAGTTAAATAACAAGGTTGACTGGACTCTCTAGCCATGGATGGTAACTAGTCTTTTGGAAAGAAAATGCTGAATTCCTAACAATGGCGAAAGTAATGGGTAACGACTTCATTATCTTTCCCAAGAATGCATGACAGTTCACAGATAATGAGATGGAAACTGTGGAGGGCCATGGCCAACTATTCCCTGAAGGGACATGACATGGCATTTAAAAAGAAAAATTACTATCTTGATTTTGATATCAAGTATCGTTACACGCTATTATTTCAGATTGATTTGCTTACCGATGGCTTAAGCTGCGATTATAATGAAACAAAATTTGTAATGGCTGACAATGCTTCATATGAAAATAAAGATCAAATTACTATTTGCCTAGCATAAATACAATAAGAAATAATTTTTCTCACCAGAATCTATGTTAACTATTTATAAGTCAATCATTCATCCATGCTTTGTGTGTTGCTCCTGCTATATTTTCTAGATTCGTGATATAATCCAAAGAAAAATCTGCAGTGCTATCAGTCTTGACCTGGCATCTCAGCTTCAGTCACTTTCCTACCACCGTAATGTAGCTTCTTTGTGTCTTTTCTATAAATACTTTCATGACACTTGTTCGAACGAGCTCTTCGTTATGGTACCTAGACGATATGAATGTAAGGGCAGTACTAGATTGGCAGCTAGGTCTCATTGTTTTACAGTTGGAATGGCTGTCTGTTGAGCATATTAAAGAACTTCTTTCTTGCATACTGAAGTCTCTTTTAATGAGGTACCACAACAGCCTAAAAACAATAAATTGGAGTTGACACGAACGATTACGAATAAACCTTACTTCTATGGTTATCGAAGAGTTTATAAGTCTCTAAACCTGTATGATGAGGAAAAAACCCTTTCCATCCCTTCAGTGATTATGTGGTAATAAAGTCACGTGACCCCCCCCCCTGTAACTATAAAAAGTTAGTAAAAAAAGTAGTTAGTAAGAATCAAACAACCCCGGGTAAGTACATTGCTTTCCCCCCCCCCACTTGACCAGTCAAATTCAGGAAACCATCAACTCTGGAAAAAGTGAAAGCAACTACTGGATTTGAGAAAAAGTTGAAAAGTTGTTTTACAGAAAGTAGCACTGCCTGCTCGGACAATGAATGCAGAATGTCTCCTTATATGCAAAAAGGCTAATTAATATTACACTTTTAGTCTTCCATACTTTAAAATTATGTTGTCGTTATCTAACGAAAAAGATCCAATAACAAACATCAATAAAAAAAAAAAAAAGACTTCAAGAGTTGTTCAGTTCAAATGTATGATTCTTTGTTCCAAAGAATTGAAAAATATTCCGAATATCTCTCGGAATGATAAGTGATTTTTTTTTTTCAATTATGGACACTGGCTTCAATACAAACCAAAAACAAGTTTCAATTTACTGAAGAAAATTCATCCAAGAATTACAAAGATTTTAAAGATCAGTTTTTTTTTTTTTTTTTTTGCTATTATGTAGGGCCAATGCAAAAGTCTTGTGCCCTCCCCCAACTCTAGTACATATCAATTTTCATAAGGTAATATCTATATAATATAATACAAATTTTATTGAAACCTAATTATGTACAATATTGGACCATAAGCAATATAGGTTATCAGAGCCCTTCGTTACTCTGTTCATGTGACCAAGGAGTAGACGCTATAGATTTTCAAGATCTTGACCTTTTTTCACTGTGTTGTCACACACCCTTCAATTTAATAAAGTAATTTAACTTAGATCCATAATAAACCTAATGACTTTTTGTTTCAGTATTACGAACTTAGTCCGAATACTCTTTCTGAACATTTTTATACTTAGCAGCTCTGAATTGATTTTTCTTGAAATTTTTTTGTACTTTGTGGGCACCGTTTATGTTGTTGCAATTCCTTCATATAAGCCAGCGTCTTCTCGCCAAACTAGAGGGAGGATGATTAGGAGGAGAAATGCAGACTCCCCTGGGTAGAATGTGTTTGTCATCCTCTTCATCCTCACTCTACTCTGGACGGTTTGTGAATTGAGCTACATTCCATTTCTATTTTTGACTGCCAACTCGATGCTAATTGGGAATAATTTCCTATCCATTCTTACTTCCGGTTACTCATTGTCCCTACTTCTGGCATCTCTTTATCAACCTAACTCACTTGGCTGATCAGCGTTAATGCACCTGTTTACAACACCCTGAACCTCTGAATACACTAGCTCCTTGCTTCGGGCTTTCCTGTCAACCAAACTCACTTAGCTTAGGAAATTGCTTCATGTCTTGTCGGGATTTCAAATCCAACTGTTTGGTGAAAGGGAAGGTAGAAAAACTATAATGGCAACTATTAATATTTAAAGCAGAACTCAGCGAAGAAAGAAATGGTAATGAATTATGAAATCCTCACTTGTTACTGGTGTAGTCTCGCGGTGGCAATCATTTGTGTAAAAGGAATTGCAGCAGAAAACACTATATGTTGCCTACAAGTAATTCTTGTAGAAGTAATGGGGGAAAAAAAGAGTTAAGACTTATTAACAGTTTTGGTAACACGTCCAGTCAGCTTCATAAAAAAATAAATACAATACATATTGCACCTAAATACTTTGTTATTGTTCTTGAACGTCTGGCCGCAAGTTCAACACGAGAGTCTTGAAGATCACATTTTGGCAGCAAGGACGGAGACAATGGAGAGAGAAGGCTTACTCGTGTTTTGTTTATATAAGGTGGTGTATCACGTGACAGGCTCCGAAAATCGTGCACGGTCTGTGTGTAAATAGTTAACAAGCTTGTCTCACTCAATTACAACTAGGGAGTTTGATCCTCACTGGGTGCCCCATACTTCTGGCCTTATGCCAGATCTAAGCTACGCTTAGAAAATCCCCATTGCAGAATCTGACTTCTACATTTCATGGATCACACGTAATTTCTATAACAACGTCCTGATTGGACGACAAATATTAAAATTGTATTTTGTGTATCTTCACATGCAAAGTTCTAAAATCTTGTGCAAGCTAAACACTTTTAGGCTGCAAGATAAAAGTAGTACAATAGACATTTTCTGATTGGTTACCTAGGTCATATTTATACCTATGCACAAGTGTTCAAACCAGAGAACTACAAAAATTAAGAAAACGTGTTCTCGAGCCTATCACGTGATCAACAAGTAAATAAATATGGTACACTAGCCATCTCGCCTACTAAAAACTATGTCACACATTCTGAGGCTAAAAGTTACCCATTAACATAATCTTAGTGTGGCAAGGTGCAATACGGACGACGGGGTCACCAATCATGTAGCAGACCCCACCACATTTATTTAACTTTGATCAGGAATGACGTGGAAATGGACAAGCAAAGATGCTGGAGGTCACCATCAAATGTGGCGGTCACAATGCAATTTATATTTGACATAAAATAGCACATAGCAAAAATAAAAGACAGAACGTAATGATTGAAAACATAACATTTGAATTTATTTGTTTTGATGTACATGCATATAAGCTAAAGTTTTCATAGAGTTACGTCTCTTAGATTTGGGAAATATTTGTACCGGAGCTCATGAAGTTGAATTAATTATTAAACTGTAGTTTTAGAACAATAAAGTTCCTGTTGCATGTTAGGAAATGTGAGTTGTAAAAGTTGGTAGAGTTCAGAAGAGTTAAGAGTTCGTACTTGCGTGAATGTTGGTAATGTTCTTTAACGTCTGACCGCAAGTTAAAGACGAGAGTCTTGAAGGTCACATTTTGGCAGCAAGGAAGGAGATAACGGAGAGAGAAGGCTTACTCGTGTTTTGTTTATATAAGGTGGTGTATCACGTGACAGGCTCCGAAACTTGTGCGCAGGAAAATTATTCCTCGCGTGCAGGCAATTTGATTGGTCGGAATTGACCAATCAGCAAGATAGTTTTGAGGAGATTAGCCAATGAATGCTTGCCGTATGATCTGTATGTATGTATGTGTGTGATAGTGATCATAATCACTACATCAGCTTCTAAAACATTCACTCACTCAATCGTTTACACAGCAGCTTTCCGGTAAGTGAATTAACATCTAATTACTCAACTTCAACAGTGAGAATCAAGTTGCCAAACAAATCCTTGTCGCTTAAAACTATGTACCTCCACTTTTTCGCGGGAAAACAGCTTATGCCACAAACTTAACGAAAATAAAGTTTTATCGTCAAAATGCTTATGTTATTATTAAGATGAAAGACCAAAGTATTTTTTAAGTATTTTTTGATATTTTTTAATATTTTTTAACACGTTCGAAATTTTGGTTAAAGTTTTCATTTTTTTACGTCATCGCGGTGCTGTTAAAATAACATTGTTTTTTTTTTTTGCGTTTTTTTCCCGTTGAAAACCCATTGATTTGGAAATTCTTGTAAAATTAAAGTAATTGTCCGATTTTAATGAAATTTTCGGGACTTATTCACAAATGAATGAAATTATTTTTGAAATATTTCTTTTTAGTAAATTTTGGTAACAAATATTTTTTTTTTAAATATGTTACACCCCACTTACTTATTATCCTGAAATTTCCTTCAAAACCTTTTTATTTCCTTACAATTATTTTTTGATTTAAGATAGTTTTAAGTTAAAACTATCTGAAGTTTTAAAGTTTAATACAAATTTTCAGAATTCACTCACTCACATGACACTGGATTTCATTTACACACAGAAGAAGATTTCAACCACAGAACATTATTATTAAATAATAAAAGTTCTCAATTAGAGAACATTATTTCGTTCAAAATTTATTTACTTCTTGCTTGACAATATTACGGTCAAAGAAAGACAACTCTAGAAGAACTAAGTTTATCCTAATTTAAATTTACACTGAAAATTTATATTTCACAAGTACTGTTTAATTACCTCATAAACAGAATTATTCTTTCACTAACTCTGTGAAACTTACATCAGCACAACTACAACAAATATTTCTTCAAGTAAACTCATAGACCATAACACCAAACAGCAAAATTAGAGTTTTACACACACAATTAAAATAACAAACTAAAACACCATCAAGATTTCACCCACAAATCTTTACTCATTTTAAATGCAGTGGCGTAGCTAATGGGGGGCGAGGGGGAGGACCGCCCCGGGTGCCAGCACAGGAGGGGTGACACAATGTCACCCCCAACAAAATTTTTCAACCAGGCTAAGGTGCCAAAAATAGTCTGGAAACAGTGGTGGAGACACAGGGTTTCGCAGGCGGGCATATGACCCCCCAGAAATAATTTATGACCCCCACCAGTTTTGTCCCCCCTAACAGAAATTTTCTAATAAATTGTCGGTAAATTTGTGAGTAGGAAAAATAGCAATGTTTTCAGCTTTCATGTGTTTCAGTTGCTACAATCTTGGTTACTAACAAGAGACATTGTTGTAACATTTTATTTTTATCGGATGATATGGTGTTTTAACTCTGCATCATTACAAAGCGAAATACGAAGCCAAAAGTGCAACAATTTCAGTCTTGCCTGTGTATCAATTCGCTGAGATACAATTTTCCATTGAGTGAGTGATATACTTTTGAATATATCTACTAGTGTTGGGACGATTAATCAGAATTGGAATCGATAATCGGGAAAATCGGAACTTTTTGGTGTATCATAAACGGTATCGGAATCTGAAAAATTTGTGTCTATTTTCCAATTCCAAAAACGATTCTTTTAAATTTTTAACTTAATTTTCCATTATTGGTGCTAATGATAAATATTTATTGTTTTTAAATTATCACTAAAACTAAAAAAATCATGATAATAACATCAAAATACGATGTAAATTAATTTTCTCCATACTAGCAAGAATTCCACACAAAAAAAACGGAAATCAAAATTTTCTGACCATTTTTTTTAAAGTTCACAAAAATAAGTAGCAGAGCGAACAAGAGTAATTGTTCCGGTGTAAATCAACAATATGTCCCCTCTGTTTTCGATTCAGCATAGTGTAGTAAAAGGTCTATGAGTGGGGAGCACTCAATGAGGCTTAAAAGCACTAAATAGTACTCTACTACTATTGTAGTGGTTGTATTACCATTGTTGTTGAGAACGACGGACGTCGGGGTCATCATTATTGTAGTGACGGTGTTATCAATATTTAACTTTGGCTAGGAAAGGTGGGATTATCATTAAAGGACAATGCGTGGACGCAATGCAATTTATATTTGACGTAAATAGCACATAGTATAAAATACAAAACTGAACGGAATGATTTCAAAACATAACAGTTGAATTTATTAGTGTTTGATGTACATGCATGCGAACTGAAAAGGTAGGAGAGAGTCGTGTCCCTTTGATTAGATAATAGTTGTACCTGAGCTCATATTAAGAAGAAGTAAAACTGTAATTTAGAAGAATAAAGTTTGGAATTGTGAGTTGTAAAGTTGTTAAAAGTTCACCAGAGATTTCAGAGTTCGTACTTGCGTGAATGTTGGTAATAGTCTTTAACGTCTGAGCGCAATGGCTACGACGGGAGTTCTTGAAGGTTACATCTTGGCACTTGGTAGCAAGGAATGAGACGTGCGAGAGAGATGAATGAAAAGGAAACTCGAGGGAGTTTACACGTGTTGGGTTTATATAATGGTCGTGAGGCTCCCAGCATATGAGCGGGAAAACAGATTGGTCGCCTGCAGGCGGTTTGATTGGTCGGAACTGACCAATCAGCAAGCTAGATTGGAGGTGATTGACCAATGAATACTTGTTATATTTGTATGAAAGTAGGATTTTACTTACCAGATAGGAAGAGTGCATTTCCTAAAAAGAGGTAAGGCTCGTTTGTTGTGGAAGATCCCACACTATGATTATTATTATTAAAATAGAAATCTCAAAAACATGACACATGAGGACATTCGCAATCCCTGTTGTAGTTGGAGCCTTCAGAATGATTGGAAAAGATTCCAATTGAATAGACCCATTGAAGGGATTCCTGGAAGCCCATGCCTAAACGAAATACAAAAAATTGTTCTCATGAGTACAGCCCAAACCTTATCTATCTAAAATGTGTGTGTGTTTTCAGAACACCTCCGTGGCAAATGTCATGATGCCATTCCTGACCTTAGATCTCTGGTTGGGACCCAGAAAGAAATAAGTATACACCAGAAATCAATAATTCCAGTTGTAGTTTGATTCGGAAAGATTGCAATAGACTTGTAGAGTTATGTTAATAAGAATGGATATTTTGTAGATGTCTGTTTATGGCTACGTGAATAACATGAGCACCCACTTTATACTTGACATAAAATACCACAACACATGAAATACAAGAAGGAACAAAAATCGTTTTAAAACATAACATTTGTATTCATTTGTGTATATTGATGTACATGCGTAGAAGTTAAAGATCTGTGAGTGTAATGTGCCTTAGACTGTGAAATATTTTTTATCTGAACTCACAAACGTTGAATTAATTACAACGCTGAGAAATGATGAATAAACTGTAGTTTTTGAAGAATGTTTCAAAGAGAAAAGTTCTTGTTGCTTGTTTGGAACTGTTCTGTATATTTGTAATGTAGTTTGGAAAAGATTGTACGTACGTGCCTGCGTGAATATACTTTTAACGTCTGACCGTCCATGGTCAAAACGAAAATCCTTCAAAGGTCAAATTGTTGCGGATGTGTGATGATGCATGTTGGAGAGGAATAGGTTTGAATTATCAGAAGGATTAAATTGTGTGTGTTCAATAATCTTCCATCCACAACAATTACTAAAAGATAGAGAAATAAAGATTCAGAAACATTTTGTTTCAAAACATAACAATTGTATTTATTAGCGTTTGATATACATGCATGAATACTGAGTGAAAAGGTTAGACAGAGTTGTGTCTCTTAGATTAGGTAAATATTTGTACCTAAGCTCATAAAGTGAAAGTAATTATTAAACTGTAGTTTAGAAGAATAAAGTTTCTTTAGCATGTTTGGAATTGTGTATTGTACAAGTTGGCAAAAATTCAGAAGAGATTTCAGAGTTCGTACTTGCGTGAATGTTGGTAATGGTCTTTAACGTCTGACTGCATTAGTTAAGACGGGAGTTCTTGAAGATTACATCTTGGCAAATGAGACGCGAGAGAGATGAATGAAAAGAAATAACTCTGGGATCTTACATGTGTATTGTTTTTATAATGGTCGTATATCACGTGGAGGCTCCAAGTATATTGAGCGGGAAAACACATTTGTCGCGTGCAGGCGGTTTGATTGGTCGGAACTGACCAATCAACAAGCTTGATTGAAGGTGATTGACCAATGAATGCTTGTTATATATTTGCAAGATTGTGATGGTGAAAATTATAACAGGAATAGTGCATTTCCTAGCAGGGGTAAACTGGCTTGTTGTGGAAGATTCCACAAAATCTTCGCAGGAATTTGGAAAAGTAAATGAGAATGAATGAATTCGTGTCTGCAATTTATCGATAATGAATTCATGGGTCAGGCTTGTTGGGGATGTGCAGAATTCATTAATTGTAATTGAGTGAATCAGAAGGAATTTGTGTAGGTTGCGTGACTTTCTGCATCCACAAACAAATAAATAAACGAATTTTAAATACAATCAAAAACAAGACGTATTCAATTTAGAAACCAACAAAGCATTTATATACAGTTCAAAGTAATATATATACAAGATATTTTGGTATATGTTACTGTGGCAAAGTGTGTGCGACATTTGAGGTTTCGGTATATCTCTTTTAGTATTTGTATGTTCAGTTACAGTCTTTATAGAATTGTGTTAATTAATATTAAAAATGTCGATATTAAGTGTTTTTAGGAATGAGTTCTTATAGGGTGCTCTACCTTTGACTGTAATATTTCTGAATCGTTCGAATGTTGTTTTTTACTTAATAATGTAGTGAATATAGTTTGCGATTTGATGTCCACAGAGTTGGTCGAGTTTAAATTGCAAGTGAGTCAGCGTTGATGTACTTTTGTGCGGTAAAGTCGTGATTTCGAGTGACGTGGAGTATGTTGGCAATTTCTCTGCGGATGTTCATCTCTGACCCTTTTGGTCAGTCGGTGTTTTCTTTTATAAGTTTTGAAAGTCCAAAATCGGCTCAAAGAAGTTTTGGCGCAATTTTGTTTTGCAAGTGAAACTTTCAGGTTATTGTGTCGTTAACCAATGAGATTTGTTGATTCACCTAGTACGGTTTTTTATTGGTCGAAGTTTTCCGTACGTAGGCGTAAGGTATAGACTGTTCTGTTACTAGGGGTGATAGGTAGAAAAGGACGAGTCCACAGGCTCACAGTAAATTGGCAGGAAAACTTGACTTGGTCACGTGCTGGAGAAATACTTGTGCGTGGGTGGATTGCAACGCCCACTTGTGTGTTTATTGACCAATTAGAAGCTGATTTTTCCTGAAAATATTTACTAAGCTAAGTAAGCTCTCTGATCCACCTTTTGCACAAAAATGTACAAAATTCAACATTGATAAAAAAAAAAAAAAAGTGGTAGCGTGATGCTAAAGACTCATTGAAGGGATTCCTGGAAGCCCATGCCTTAAAGAAATACAAAATGTTGTGCTCATGAGTACAGCCCAAACCTTACAAAGGGCTTTTATCTATGTATAATGTGTACGGTTGTAGTTTGTTTTTTTTATTACAAAAATGATTAGTGCAAAATGTCATGAGAAAATTTCTGACCTTATGTTTCTGATTGGAACCTATAGGATACAAATCCTATATCATTGCAACAAATAACTGAAAAACACAAAGTAGATTTGCACACCCGCAAAATCGGATCAAAACGACTAAAAACAGATTTCGCAATAAGGTGTGAAATTAATTTTCTGACCAATGAAAGGAGGCGATTTGCTAAACCAAAAAAAAAAGATAACGAGCCAGTGTGAAAAAAAAGTTAGCTATAAATCGAGAGACTCAAGTCAATCACCAGTCAGAAGGGCGCAGAGATCATAGAGGACAGAAGACTGACAGTCAGGTCCGTCACTGACTCAACCTGACACTAAGAGCAGAAAGTGGGGTAGGAAAGGAAAACAACAACAAATTTACAACTGACTCCAAAACAATTCAACCCGATAAGTACATTTTCCTCTTATCTTTTATTTCTCATTCACACTCTCTTTTTCAACTTAAATTGATCGCCCCTTTTTCATTTCCACCTACTCGGCGGATACACAAAAACAAAAGAAACAGACATTACTCTACTACTCTGTTGAAACACAGCGAACACATAGACATTTTTTGTTCAAATCACATTTGCTTAAACGAACTAAACCATTAATCTTTTTTACTCTATTCACAAGATATAAAATATACAAATTTGTTTATTCTGCATGAATGACATTAAATATACAATGTTCTATTTTCTACAAACGTTCCTTATCGTGTTGTTTCTTCTTGAAATTTGCGTTGTATTTTGTGGGCAGGGTATCCCACATTAAATTCTCCTTTTAATCCGGGTACGCTGTACTCCACAAACCTGGAAGGAAACGTGTAAATTGAAAAGAAAATAATAATGATAAATACAACTTACTTAAATGAAGGAGAAGGTAAGAAAAGAATACATGGCAATTCCTGCATATTGAAATATATCTTTAAAGATCTTCAAAAAAAACTATCAAAATACAAGGGTCTTGAAAAGAAAATCTAAAAAATGTGGCGCATGGGGACACTAACAATTCCAGTTGTAGTTGGAGCCCTCGGACCGATTGGAAAAGATTCCAAAAGACTCATTGAAGGAATCCCTGGAAGGCTATATCTTTGTAGTGACAGTGTTACCAATATTGTAAAGGTGTGTACTACATATATTTAACTTTGGCTACGAAAAGTGAGATTAACGACAATGCGTGGACGCAATGAAATTTATATTTGACGTAAATAGCACATAGAATAAAATACAAAACTGAACGGAATGATTTCAAAACATAACAATTGAATTTATTAAGTATTTGATATACATGCATGTGGACTGAAAAGGTTAGACAGAGTTGTGTCTCTTAGACTTGGGAATATTTGTACCTAAGCTCATATAGAAGAAGTTGATTATTAAACTGTAGAAGAATGAGTTGTTGCATGTTTGGAATTGTATATTGTACAAGTTGGTAAAAGTTCAGAAGAGGTTTCAGAGTTCGTATTTGCGTGAATGTTGGTAATGGTCTTTAACGTCTGACTACATTAGTTAAGACAGGAGTTCTTGAAGATTACATCTTGGTAGTGTAGTGGATGGGTTAATTATGTGGTAATATTTGTCGAGAATAAGTTGCGTGTCAATTAATTATTTCCACTAACATCAAAATAAAATACAAAATTCAACTGAATTGTTTTAAAACGTAACAATTAGATTTATTTAGGTTGGTGCACAACATGCAAAGAAAAGGTAGGACAGAGTCGTGTCCCTTTGATTTGGAAATATTTGTACCAGAGTTCATATTACGAACAAGACATATTTAATTAGAAACTAATAAAACATTCAAAACAATGTACAAGCAGAATATTTGGTATATGTTATGTTGGCAAATATGTATGATGTTTTAGGTTTCAGAATGTCTTTCTTGTAATCGTTCGTTAATGTTGATCTTAAAGTTGTTAATATTAAGTGTCTTTTAAACAGAAAGTTCTTAAGAAGTAATTTACCTTTTACTGTAATATTGAACTTGTAATTCAGAAGAATAAAGTTTGGAATTGTGAGTTCTAAAGTTGATAAAAGTTCAGGAGTGATTTCAGAGTTCATGAATGTTGGTAATTGTCTTAAAAACGTCTTGTCAGCAATGACTAAGACGAAAGTTGGCGAAAGTTACATCTTGAGACGTGCGAGAGAGATGAATGAAATTTACTAATCCTTTCTCTAAAAAGTTCACACGTGTTTTTGCTTTTATACTGGTCAAGTGGCGCCCAGCACATGAGCGGGAAAACAGATTGGTCGCGTGCAAGCGGTTTGACTGGTCGGAACTGACCAATCAGCGAGATTGTTTTGAGTAGATTGACCAATGAATGCTTGTTATATATTTTGTAAGATGGTGATAATGAAAATCATAACAGGAATAATGCATTTCCTAGCAGGGGTTAACTGGCTGTTGTGAAAGATTCTACACCTTAAAGAAATCCAAAAATTGTTCTCACGAGTACAGCCCACGCCCTACGAAGGGCTTTATCTATGTACAATATGTGTGGATTTTTTCAAAACTGTTCAGTGGAAAATGTCATGATGTCATTTCTGACCTTAGGAAACCTGGAAAAAAAAATAATAATGATATTGATGCTGAGGAATAAAAAGAAATAATGATGATGATGATGATGATGATCAAGAAAAAAAAAAAAATAATAATAATAATAATAATAATAATAATAATAACAATCAAGGCCAACCGACCAGATATTGTTATTAAAGACCACAAACAAAAACGGTGCATCCTTATTGATATGGCAGTCCCTGCTGACTGCAATGTATCTTTGAAGATATTCAAAAAGCTGTCAAAATACAAGGACCTTGAAATAGAGGTCTCGAAAATGTGGCATATGGGAACATCAACAATCCCTGTTGTAGTTGGAGCGCTAGGACTGGTTGGAAAAGATTGCAGTAGACTAATTGCAGGGATTCCTGGAAGCCCATGCCTCAAGGAGATACAAAAAATTGTTCTGACAAGTACAGCCCACACTTTACGAAGGGCTCTATCTATGTAATTTTTTTTTTTTTTTTTTTTTTTTTTTTGTCAGTGAAAAGTGTCATGATGCCATTTCTAACCTTAGGTCCCTGGGTGGGACCCGGAAAGAAATGTGTAAACGCCAGAAAGCAAAGAAAATAAAAATAATAATAATAATAATAATATTACAGTGTAACCCGGATATAAGAGAGTTGTCGGGACCGGAGAAGAAGTCTCTTATATCCGGGTTTGGTCTATTATATATACATTAACACAGGCTCTAATTTGGGACCAGATAAAATCTCTCTTATATCCGGGTTTCTCTTATATCCGGGTTACACTGTATTATTATTATTAACAACAACAACAACACTATTACTACTGCTACTACTACCCACCCTCCTCTAATTTCAATTGCAGTTGGGATCCTTTGTTTCAATGGGAAAAGTTCGGATAGACTCATTGAGAGAAGCGATCCTGGGCAGCCCATTTTTAAGGAGGGGAAACGTTGTTGTCTTACACCGCCTGCTGAAGTGGGTTTTATTGTGTGACTCGAGAATTAGTCTTATTTTTTTAAACATTCAGATTTAAATTGACCGATGTTTTTTTGTTTTTAATAAAAATTCAGAGACGTCACTGTTACTTTTGTAAATCGTTTAACAAATAATATTCCCAAAGAAAAAAAAATACAAACTTTTATTTTGGAAAAAACATCATTATTTTTTTTCGATTGTCTACGTGAAAAAAAGGTAAGTTGGATATATTTCTGAATTAAAAAAAAAAAGCTATCATATTTGATAAATTAAATTATTATTCAGTTTTTGCTATATTTTTCTTATTGTTGCTGTTTTTTACAATTCTCTCCAGGTCGTTACATTCTACAACCATTTTCTTTTTTATTATTAATTTTCTTTTTTAAAGTATGTTCCAAAAGTCGCACTACCGTTGTTAATCTTGTAAATTTGATATTTATTTACCAAATGGAATCATGTTTCTGTAATTTATCTGTAGGATGATTTTCTAAGTGTAGCTTAGATATGGCACAAGGCCGAAAGCACTGGGCACCCAGTGATCCTCACTGGGTGCCCCATGCTTTCAGTCGTAATTGATGTAGCGAGACAAACTTGCTAACCATTACACCACGTCAAGGTGCCCTATCATGTTTCTGTATGTGACAAAATATTATTAAGAAATTTTATTGTCGAATTATGGAACATATGGATAACATGCAAATTTTTCCTGGTTGCTATTTCATAAAGCATATGTATTATGTATATGTGTTATACAACAATTTTATTTTTACTAAATACTATTTAGTAAAAATAAAATTGTTGTATAACTTTTTTGGAACACCCTATATGTCAGAAATAAGTAGCTTTTACATTCAAATTTGCATCCCATTCCCTGACAGGTCATCTGACCCATGTGAAATAGTTTACATACCTGTCTTCTCATAAGCATATGAGAGATTCCCCTCCCATCATAGCCCAGGTATTTATCTGGTTATCTGTGGTGAACAGCCCTGTAGAAGCAAGCGAGCCAGAGTGCTTGCATTTGGTGCATAGGTAAATAAGGGTCTTACCTTAACAGGCGGCATGTGACATCGGCAAGTTTGCCCTGTGAAAATGGCATTACTCTCCCGTCTAGCTGTATGTGCATTAATGAGGGTTTTTGTACAGTTTGGCATGCTTCTACCAATAGCAAATCGTGTGCTGATTGGTCAAACTGAAGGAGGCTATTTGCCTGGGTAACTGAGAATAAAAGCAAAGAACGCTGATTGTTTGGTCGACCGCAGTGTTGGCCTGATAAAAGAGGGCTGAAGCAGTGAAAAGGGCAGAAGGAAAGACGGATATACCCGTATGATCTTCTATCCTTTTCCCACTCCCTTAGCGAGAGAGTTGCTTGATTTTTGTCCCATGGGCAGAATACAGTGGCCTCTCTGTTTTGAGGGTTGGATGGACCCTACTAACATCAGTTATGTTTAATTTGATTTGTGTTTATATTTTAGTTTGTTATTGGGTTCATCTCTCTCCCCTCTCATTCTTCATTATTAGAATTTTATGTATAATATTTATCATCATTAAATTTTTATGGTATGGGGCGCGTTTTGTAGGACCCCCTAGAGTGGATGTGGTATTATGGTGCATGGAGGATTGATTAGTGATAGACGAGTTCTTATGGTGAATGGGTAAATTGTAATGAGTAAATGGGTCGTGAATCGCATTAGCTAGGTATAAGATAGTTAGTGACGACCAGCCACAACCCCTCCCCTTTTTCGGCCTTGTGCCATCATTATGTAATTTTTACGTAATAAATATAGGAAAAACGGATATACTTTGTGACGTGTTCAGAAAGCAAGGACATCGATTTGAACCAGCGGTATTTTGATTTGCACAAGTGATGTTGTATCAATACAGACTTATTTAAACTACATTATCTTGCGTGTGTATGTCTTAAGTACAGATGGGGGTTCACTTCTGAAAATTGTTTTTCTGTTGCTGGAACACAAACGGGGAAGGGCAGAACAAATAGAAGAGTACCATAGACAAACAAAACAAAGCAAATAAAACAGACATGTCTCCATGGCAGAGGTGAGAAAAAATTCCATACAGGAACGGTGGAAATAAAGGTTGAATGTAAAAGGGACTCGGAAAGCGAGGTGGAACAAAAAGGAAATCAGAATCCCGACATTCCGTATACTGGAGACTGACGGACGGACGGACGGACTGACAAAACAGAAAATCTGTCTGTTTATATTTAGCCCAGAAACATTGGTAATTTGACTATGCAAGATACGAATCATTTGCATAAACTAATTCTAGGCATCACTCAGCCCACCACAGTGACCATATTTTCATCAAGCGGACGTCCTCTCCTGTATATGCAGCACACCAAGCATTCTCTTTTTGATTAACGAGGATGGGCAGGCGTCATTGAAGGTATCCAGCAGTTCATCCTGTCTTTCACTTCTGCTACAAATTCCTTTTTATGCTGGTGCATCTGCCAACGTCTTTCAAGGCCTGATTCTACCCTTGGTGGCATTGAGGTCAACTTCTATGTTTAAACCTCAGAGGCACCTAGCTCTTTTGACATTCTGATGAGACACCAAGTACATATCGGGGTCACCACAGATCAACTCTTCTTAGATTCCTGCAGGACATTAACTTGAATTCATTGAATCACATACTATCTTCCTACTAAATAAATTTAAAAATCATCCTTTCTAAACCATTCTGGGTATGGCGATAAACTACATCCATGTCCTGAGTAAGACGATAAACTACGTCCAACAGCAATACCTCTGATCAGGAGGTTTTGAGGAGCATGGAACCACCTCTTAATTGCTGGTGTTTCCAGGTCCACCCTGACCTGGGGTGGTAGCACCTGTTAGGGTCCCAGATATGGGCAAATAGTTAAGCCTGGAACTGAGGTAAAAAGCATTATGAATGTGTAAAACTAGGTTTTAATAGCAGAAATACTTTGTAAAAATTATTTCCAGAAATAAATTTTTGAAGAAGAAAAACTATAAGTAGCAATACGTTTTTGAAAAAAAAGGTATTGCCAACAATACATTTTTTAAAATAATATTACCCGCTATACATTTTTGAGGAAAAAATATTACCAGAAATAGATTTTTTGACAAAACAAAATATTACCAGGAAAAAAACAAAAAGTTGTCGGCATTAAATGACCCATTGAGGTTGATATGCTTTAAAACAAATAAAACCAAACAATCTTTTCTAAAGATTTGACTTAGGATTGATTTCAGTTCAATATGAATTACTATTTAATCGCTACATCATCCATGCTGAATTTGTGTCTGAGTCTTGACAGTGTTTCTGTATTCTTGGCTAATCTTCTATTATCAGACTAGCAGTAGAGCCCGGCGTTGCCCGGGGATGTAACAGTAAGAGATAGATCAAGTATCGACCATCATAAAGACTGAAAAATAAAATTGACAAAAATTATTGTTTAAGGTTGACGGACACACATGTCTTAATTAGTTTTTTTTGTTTTTTTGTTTTGTTTTTTTGTTTTTTTTATGAATTGGTCAAACTCAAACAAAAACATTGTTTTCAATCGTTATGAGTCTATCGATTGAATAGAATTTTATTATAAACAATTGTCTTGTAAATGGAATTTTTAAAGCATTCTGAATGTAAAAATAAAGAAAAAAGTGTGCTAGACAATAAGAAACACTACCTGCCAAAAAAAAGTGAAGTTTTGTTGAAATCGGTTGAAAAATGTAGGAAATCCGATCCAATATATAAACAAACACACACACACACACACACACACACACAGGCTGGGTTTTATAATAAGTATAACTCGATATGAGTTGTCCCCCTTTCATTCTCACGACAACGATGCCTCTTAATCGTGTTTTCAAAATGATTTCGTGCAAAAACAATTGTGTTTTTCCAATTTTTGGCACTGTCAGAACCACCGCAAGGTAATTTTACGTTGTCCTATGAAGTTTTGTTGAAATCGGTTGAAAAATGTAGGAAATCCAATCCAATATATAAACGAACAGACACACACACACACACACAACCTGGGTTTTATAATAAGTATGATTGTGGGATATTTAATAACAAAAGTAATGGAAACAAAAAGAAAAATAAATCTAAATGAAATCAGCTAAATTATATACCTGAAACACATATTAAAAAAAAATATCATCTTTAAATTTAGAATTCCCAGTGTTTCTCATTTATGTTCATGTGTGTTCACATCAATGTAAACATAAATGTAGTCTGTTTAATATCCATATAAACTACCCCTTAAGATAACTCTTTATCTCAAGTAGCCTCCATACGGCCTGCTACAGAGTGAACCTTGCTGTAAAAAATATATATATGTCAACCTCTAGTTTTGGAAAGATATATTTAGGCTTGACAATTCAACTTGTATGTCGTAATTTATGGTAAAAATTATTTTCAAATCAGATCTACCAAGATGTTGCATTAAATAGTGAGCTTCAGTTGTCAGGTAAACGACTAACAACTGAGCAGTACCTCTCTCAGTTGCTAGTCATGGTACAAAGGACTTTTCTGACTGTTTATATCAAAGCTAACTAATTTGTCTACCATGTGGCATGTCCCTTCACGACGTGGGTGATCATGGCTCTCCACAACTTCCTATCCTTTTTAGCTCTTATTAAGGTTTATCTTTTTGCCATTCATTTCAGTACCTGTTCTGCTATGCATATACACATATGTTATATTAAAGTCGTTAATGTCTGTGGGATTTAAAATTTAGCCCATTCCAAGTTGATCTCTGTTATTCTCGCTATTAGATTGTATATCACATTGGTGCTGCTATTGTGGGGATCGGTGATATATGTATGAGCCTTGTTTTAGGTTTATTTTCATGAATTGTGAAATCAGTTCCTGGTTGGTCAAAATTGATTATTATACAAAAACTAAAACCAAATCAATACTGTGATGGGAACAGCTCATCTTTTTATGTTGCTTGTCTGGAATGATCTCAAAATGAGTTTGGAGATTTTTTTCAAGAATCATTAAATTAGGGCCTTTTCCTTTTCTTGAATCAATTATGATTATTATGAAACTAAAATGGCTTTATTTGTGCGATATTATGTTATGGTCTGATAAAAATAGGAGGATAAATATTTCATACACAACACAGTTGTTTATTAATTTCTGGATGCTGTCAAATTAAAGTCAGCTATGGAGAGCTTGTGATTTGGGATCGTTCTTCAAATGTTCAATCTTCTTCTCGCATGGATATGAAGTGACTCTACCTTCCCCTTTGTGGTTTGGGTGTTTATATAACTTTCTGTCATCTGTTTTCCTTTTGTGTATATATCCTAAGTTCAGCTGAGTTCACTTCCTTGTTTAAGTTGGTGCACACCCCAACATCATTTGAGGCCTGATTCTGCACTTGGTAGCATTGAGATCACCTTCTATGTCGATCCTCAGAGGCACCTAGATATTTCGACATTCTGAGGATCGGTGATATTATGTATGAGCCTTGTTTTGGGTTTATTTTCATGAATTGTGAGAGATCAGTTGGCAAAACAGATTACCATACAAAACCTCAAATTTATTGGAAGCTTGTTAGAAAGAAACCTAATACGTGTGTTGGATGCCTAAAATAGCTATCAGGTATAACTTCTCACTTAGCAACCAGTATGTTGAAATGAAATCCGTCATTGTTAAGTAACGAGTGGGTGTATGTCTTTCATATTGAGGTGATTTTAGAAGTTTAAAAATGTTTGACTTTCTACCATATATAACATCAATCAGCTGACAAATTTTATTTGCATTAATCCCAGAGTAGTAGGCATCTGTTTATCTTTCAAAATAAAGGTAGCACTCTATACTATTTACATTATTCAGACTATTGTCCTCATCTTTATCGCCATGTTTATCACAACGTTTCGGCTGTTGTACGCTCCAGCCTTCTTCAGGTGGTTGAAATGTCAAACTGAACCCTTTATTTCACTCATTGGGGTACACTGTTCTAGTTCCACATGCCATGTCTAATGGAATGTCAGTTATCTCCTGTTAATTCCGCTCTCCAAGTTCTCCACTGACTTAACCAGGTATTGAACTCACACTCTATGGGTCCTGTCACTGGATCTAACTAACACCTTTATTGACTGTGCCATGTGTCCCCAAGTGGATAAAGGCGTTAGTTAGATCCAGTGACAGGACCCATAGAGTGTGAGTTCAATACCTGGTTAAGTCAGTGGAGAACTTTCAGAAGGTGATCTCAATGCTACCAAGTGCAGAATCAGGCCTCAAATGATGTTGGGGTGTGCACCAACTTAAACAAGGAATTGAACTCAGCTGAACTTAGGATATACACACAAAGGACAATAGTCCGAATAATGTAAATAGTGTACATAATACCTCATCTCAGAAATATAGACAGATACTGAAAGGCCGAAACGTTGTTATAAATATGGTGACAAAGATGAGGACAATAGTCCGAATAATGTAAATAGTATACATAATACCTCATCTCAGAAATAAAGACAGATACTGAAAGGCCGAAACGTTGTAATAAATATGGCGACAAAGATGAGAACAATCGTCTGAATAATGTAAATAGTGTACATAATACCTCATCTCAGAAATATAGACAGATACTGAAAGGCCGAAACGTTGTAATAAATATGGCGACAAAGATGAGAACAATCGTCTGAATAATGTAAATAGTGTACATAATACCTCATCTCAGAAATATAGACAGATACTGAAAGGTCGAAACGTTGTAATAAATATGGCGACAAAGATGAGGACAATCGTCTGAATAATGTAAATAGTGTACATAATACCTCATCTCAGAAATAAAGACAGATACTGAAGAGCCGAAATGGTGTAATAAATATGGCAACAAAGATGAGGATAATATTCAGAATAATGTAACTTGTGTATATAATACCTCATCTCAGAAATATAGACAGATACAGGTAGCACTCTGTTTGGTCAAAATTCAGTCCTTGGGTAGTGAAACTGAATTAACCTCTCCAGGCCACAGGTCTGGGTGATGATATATGAAAGCTGTGCCCAGACTACATGCCCCCCCATTCTGTTGTGCTGACAGGATCCAAAGGAATACAGAGCATTATATTTAGGGACAGCTTGACTGCAGGAATTGCTGGAAAGTTGTCAGTGTTTACAGCCAATCGTCTTCATGTTTCCACTCTGGATTTTCTGTTTGGATTCACTGTTATGGTCTTTTCCATTGTTTAGATATTGACCACAAGGCAGCAGAGGTTTAAAATCAGACTTTTCCTTCCCCTAGATGGACTGTGTTTCTGGGCTTTTGAGCTCCAAATACCTGAAGCAGCTGGATTATGAGGTTTCCTGTTTTCTGTTTTTGCCCATTCCCTGCCTTGGAACTGGACTTAGTTGTCAAAGGCTATTTGAGAGGGCATACCATGGAAGCATTTTATAGTCAGTGTTGGCTTGCCCTCACTATCATCCCCAGCTATTATGACAACTTTTGGACATGCATAATGTATGTATATAAACATTATATACATGATGGGTTTTAGAAGCTCCAGAAAATAAAAATTAACATTTTTTTTCAATATAGGAATCAAAACTAATTATGAAATCATTCATGAATAAACAAACACAAATATCGAAAAATTTATTTTAGAAGATAGCAGAAATGAAAATGTAAATCGGGATTTAAGCCTAAAATACGGGGTGATTATGAAATTATTTAACATACAATAAAATCTGCACACAGATTGTTGCAGCCATGATAGCGAAGGCATAATTGACAAGAATATGGAAGAGCAAAATCAGCCTTCCAACAAAATACAGACTGTAAAAATCGCTGGTAATCTCCATTCTCCAATATGGATGTGAAACGTGGAGAGTGTTGGCAGAAACAGAGAGAAAGATCCAAGGGTTTGAACACAAATGCAGGAGAAAACTACTTAGCATTTTCTTTTGGGAACAAAAAAAACAATGAGTTTGTGTGGAAAAGGATTGAAAGATTTGTAGGTCACCAGGAACTTCTTCTCACTGCTGTCAAACAGAGAATGGTTTGGAGAATTTATAAGGATTTATTTGCATTGCATCATCCTAATGTCTATTTTCCAAAGTGGAAAACACAATATAATAATATTCAGCCATTTATTTCATAACCAGCATGTTTACAGTTTCAAATCCCATCAAGTACAGTATAGCATACCATAATACTTTAGGTAGATGTAGGTGCTTTTCATGATAAACTCATAGTTAAAGGGGCATGACTCAACTGTTGAAATCAATGCACATAATCTTATGGAATTCAAAGCTCTCTTTGCCCTGTTGTTTAACCCATAGGTATGAGGAGATGAGATTTTTTTCCCAAGAACATTAGTATGAAGTGAAATACAACAGAATCAGCCAAAATATGAAACTGGTTCATTAATTCCACTTTTCAGGCTGATAACCATTAGACTACCATCAAATGCAAGCTTCTGATAAATTCTTCAATTTTAAATGATTCCTGCTTTTAAATTAAGTAAATTTAAGATCTTTGAAAAGGTAAATTTTCCTGCAAAATGAAAAAGTTGGAACACAATGACTCAAACGCTTGGATCCTCCTCTCTGTATCTGCTAACAGTGTCCATGTTTTATATCCATATAAGAGAATCGCTGGTAGTCTCCATTCTCCTCTATGGATACGAAACATGGATACTGTTGGCTCCAAGCGTTTGAGAACAAATGCATGAGAAATCTCCTTGACATTTTCTATTGGGAAGAAAAAACAGACATGAAGTGAAAAGACTATATTAAATCCATTGCTAGGTCAGCTGCTAAGAGAGTTGGTTCACTGAGACAATTTTTCTCTCCAGAATCTATCTTACATATCTATAAGTCTACCATTCATCCATACTTAGAATATTGTGTCTTCTCGGGCTAACGTTTTCAGCTGACATGAAGTGAAAAGACTATACTAAGTCCATTGTTAGGTCTGCTGCCAAGAAAGTTAGTTCACTGTGTTGTGCGAGACAATCTTTCTTTCAAGAATCTATTAGATCAACCCCTGGCTATGACAAACTTTGGAACATGTATAATGTACATATATAAACATTATATTTATTACAAGTTTTAGAAGCAGTTTTTTAAATATATAACATATTAGGTAAACAAAAACATGAGAAAGCAAAACAAATTACAAATAATCTTATAAAAATATAGCAACAAAAAATGAAAATATAAATTGGGATTTAATCCTATACACACACACACATATATATATATATATATATATATATATAATGTATATTTTTTTAATTTTCAGTTTGCATCTTATATTGATCTTGAGAAAACCAAATTTTATGGATCAGCCATTGCTTGTGAATCGCTTAAAAAGAAATTTCCAAGAATGAAACCTTCACAGCTGGAGGTTTGTACAAATAAATTTCCTATGAATTCAGCTCTGAAAGATCATCTGCAAATAATTGCAGAAAAGACTCCAATAAATTCTGCAAGCATAAGTTGTGAGATATGTGAGAAAACATTTTCTCGGCATTCTCACCTTGTAGAACACCTGAAAATACACTCTGAAGTAAAACATTACCAATGTGAACTTTGTGGAAAAAAATACTTAAGGACATCACACTTGAGAAGACACATGCGAACACATACTGGTGAGAAACCATTCTCATGTAGCATATGCAAAAAAAAATTTGCCCAGAGTTCTATTTTGAAAGAACATATGCGATCACATACAGGAGAGAAACCTTTCCACTGTGAAGTGTGTGGAAAAGAGTTCACTGGTCGTTCCAATCTTAAGAGACATATACAAATACACACAGGAGAGAAATCTTTCCAATGTAAAGTGTGTGGAAAACATTTTTCACAGAATTCAGTCCTTAAAATTCATATACGAACACATACTGGAGAGAAACCCTTTGATTGTGAAGTCTGTGGAATGAAGTACTCTCACACATCATATCTAAAAAGACACATGCAAACCCATGCTGAAGAGAAACTTTTCCAATGCAATGAATGTGGAAAGAAATTTTCTCACAGTTCAATTCTTAATGAACATATACGAATACACACTGGAGAGAAGCCTTTTCCTTGTGAGGTTTGTGGAAAAGAATTTTCTCAGAGTTCAAATCTCAAGAGACATATGCGTACACACACTGGAGAGAAACCTTTCCAGTGCAAAGTTTGTGGAAAGGAATTTTCTGTACATTCCAATCTAAAAGCACACATACAAACACATACAGGAGAGAAACCATTTCAGTGTGAGGTTTGCAACAAAATGTTTTTTAATAGTGCAGTTTTGAAATTGCACATTCGAACACACACTGGAGAGAAACCGTTTCAGTGTGAGATTTGTAAAAAAGTATTTTCCACTTGTTCATATCTCAAAAAGCACACACACTCACATTTTACATAGAGCATTTCTTACTGTAAGAATTACAGAAGTAGATTTTAGGGGCATTTAATGTTTATGAGAAATTTGTGTCTCTTGTAAACAGTGTTCAAAAGTACTAAAGCTGTATATATTTACAAGAAACAATA
Source organism: Acanthosepion lycidas (assembly GCA_963932145.1). NCBI lineage: Eukaryota > Metazoa > Mollusca > Cephalopoda > Sepiida > Sepiidae > Acanthosepion > Acanthosepion lycidas. Next base: position 15,144,252 of record OZ010611.1, read on the forward strand.
AAATCTTTATTTACACTACTTACATTGTTTGGACTATTGTCCTCATCTTTGTTGTCATATCTGTCCTAAGCCCTACTCTGTTCCTTATCTTCATCAACGATCTTCCTGACGCCATTGATTCCCAAGTAGGCATCTACGCGGACGACACTACAATTTACTCCTGCCTCAAAAACAAATCTAGTGTCGATGACAAAACTAACCTGGCCGTGCGTCTCGAAATGGACCTCCAATCGGTTGTGGACTGGGGCAGGAATTGGCTGGTCAACTTTAACGCCTCAAAAACAAAACTGCTCTCTATTACTCACTACAGAGAACCATCTCTGCACCCCATTAGAATGTCTGCCATTCAACTCCACGAGAGAACCTCATTGCAACTGCTCAGTCTCATTAACTGCTGACCTGAGATGGAACAAATACATTAAGTCAATAGCTTCGTTCACTGCAAGGAAAGTTGGCTCCCTGTGCCGCGCCAGGAAATTTTTCTCACCCGAGTCGATCCTTCAAATCTACAAATCAACCATTCGTCCTTGCATGGAGTATTGCTGCCATATATGGTCTGGAGCACCTTCTGTTTGCCTCAGGGTTCTTGATAAGATCCAAAGACGGATATGGAATGTAATTGACCCTGATCTGGCGTCTCATCTGCAGTCACTCTCTCACAGACGTGCCATCGCCTCCCTCTGTCTTTTTTACAAATACTTTCATGGTAACTGCTCTGATGAGCTGCATTCGCTGGTTTCCAAACTTCATAAATTTAAGCATTCAACTAGGCTGGCATCTTGCTCACACTCTTTCACTGTCAAAACTGTTAAATGTAGCTGTCTATTCTACTCTAATAGCTTCATGTCTTGTATCTCTCGCCTGTGGAACTCCCTCCCCTTTTCCTGTTTCCCTGATAACTATAATCTCCAACTATTCAAATATAATGTCAATTCATGTCTCCAGATGCCTTCATCTATCCCCTATCCTTCTCTTTATCCTTTCCTCTATCACTCCTATTCGCTCTCATTCCAACTCTCTGTAACCCTTTGCATGCTAGTGGCTTCCCGCCTTGCTTGGGGTGAAACGCTTAAAAAAAAAAAATATATTCATGATGTTTTGGCCTTTGTATGCTCTGGCCTTCTTCAGATGATTGGAATTTCGAACCAAACCTTTTATTTCATCCACCAGCGTAGACTGTTCTTGTTCCCCATGCCATGCCTCTTCCAGATATCTCAGTTATCTCTCTTTAACTTAACTTTCCAAGTTATTTTTTCATTTCTTCTGTGATCAGATATTGAACTCACAATTCTGGGTCCAGTCACTGGATTACCAACATAGATGAAAGCATTGTTAAACAAATAAATTTTTATTTAAACACATCAAAAGACTTCATCATGTGGGCCCCATTGGTTGCATGCAACACATCAAGAGACTTCAACATGTGGGCCCATTGGTTGCATGCAATACATCTAGACGATGCTTAATTTCTGTTTTCTGCAAAACACTCCATTGTTGCTTTTTTTGGGTTGACAAAATGTGAATAAGTTGTCACCTTGTAGCATGTCCTCAAAGACATATGATCCAGTGGATAAAAGCGTTTGGTTGAAATAATCCAGTGACTTCACCCAAAGTGTTGTGAGTTCAACATATGGCCCAAGCAGAGGTGAACAAAAACTTGGAGAGTTGAATTAAAAGAAGAAAATTAACTGAAATTGAATCTGAGATATCTGGAAGAGGCATAGCATGTGGAATTAGAACAATCTACCCTGGTGGGCAAAAGAAAGGGTTTGGTTCAAAATTCTAGTCACCCGAAGAAGGCCAGAGCATACAACGGCCGAAATTTTGTGAATATGGCATCAAAGATGAGGACAACAGTCTGAACAATGTAAATGAGATACTTACTGTTTCCATTACTATCTTGTTCCAGACATGGACGCTAACACAACTTGGTATTTTTTTCATACTTGGTCCAGTAATTTTGTTGAACCTCTTTTGCTGTCTATGAACCAAGATATACGTTGTGTTTTCTCTTGCCGTGTTGTAATTTTCATTAAAAGCCAGAGGTCAGTAATAAGGATTTTTAATATCTACCTGAAAATAAAAACGAATAAAAAATTTGGTTGTCTTTGTTTAGCAGCATATCGACACCTCTATGGGTTATTTAATGCCAAAATCTATTTTGTACACAATTTTATTTATTGGAAATAATGGTTTTACATTACGAAATGGACAAAGTCCAACAATTATTTTAAGACATTTTTTATGTTTATACATTCTTTTTATAGATACAAATATTTAAGTAAATGCTCTGTTTAAAAGAAACAACATTTACTAGCCTGAATTACTGAGAAATTTTCATAGAAAATATTCGTCCTCCAGCAGGAATCGAACGTGTATCCTATACGGAACCGTCATTTAGCCTGACGTACCTTAACCGATCAAGCCATATATATGTATATAAACATAAAAATGTCTTAAGATAATGGTCGGACTTTGTCCATTTCATAATGTGTGATGTCATTTGTTTACATTTGGATACGCTTTGAGCAAATATGAATTGTACGTGAGACATTCATGGAAGATTGAAGCTTAAAAGCAGTAAAATTGACCTTGCTAATGGAACGATTCTCTGTGGCTCAATTGGTTAAGGCACGTCAGGCTAAATGACGGTTCCATATAGGATACAGGTTCGATTCCTATCAGAGGATGAATATTTTCTATGAACATTTCTCGGACATTCAGGCCGGTAAATGTTGTTAATACCGTTTGTATCTATAAAAAGAATGTATAAACATAAAAATGTCTTAAAATAATTGTTGGACTTTGTCCATTTCTTAATGTATGACATCATTTGTTTACATTTGATACGCCATGAGCAGTTATGAATGTACGAGATTCATGAAAGATTGAAGTTTATAAGCAGTAAATTCGACCTTGCCTACCGAACGATCCTTTGTGGCCGAGTCAGTTAAGGCACGTCAGCGTAAATGACGGTTCCGTATAGGATACAGGTTCGAATCCTGTCGGAGGACAAATATTTTCTATGAAAATTTCTTGGACATTCAGGCCGGTAAATGTTGTGTTTATTATAAATAGAGCATTTACTTGTATCTATAAAAAGAATGTATAAACATAAAAATGTCTTATAATGGTTTTAGTGATACAAGTTTTACTAATTTACTCATAGCTGGTGGTGGTGGGGTGTAGAAGAAATGGCTTCATACCTTTCCCAAGGGTATTTTCACATAAGTGAATTTAACAAGCCCAACTGGAATTAGAACTTGACTCTCCGATTAATAATACCAAACCATTATCCATTACACATCCAATAGATCCAAACTTAGAGCAACAAGGATTCCCAAGCTGTCACCTATCTAATTACTGACCAGGCTCAACGTTGCTTAACTTCAATGATCATATGGGAGCTAAATGAAAAAAAGAACAAATTATGTAAATTAGAACTTGAATAATGTTTTGTTAAAATGCAAAGAATGGATCTTAATTGATGGGTCATAATTGATGTATCTTTATTCTGATGAAGACAAAAAACTGTGGCAGCTGTACAGAGAATCTACAGATAAATTGCAGGGCAGCCTTAAAATTAGTAAGTTGTATCTCCTCTCTTCACCTGAATAATGGCAGCTATTCGATGTAGCATATAGTCTTTGAAATGTCGGAGTCATTTCATGCTCTAACATGCTCCAGGTTGTTCATAATGGATTTATATTTGTTGGATGTGGCTGTCGGGAATTTCAAGAGGTCTACAACAAGTCCCATATACATGTTCAAATGAGCTCTTTGCCATGGTACCTAGAATTTAAGTGCAGTACTAGATTGGCGTAGAGATCTCATCAATTTACAGTTGAGCTGGCTAGATGGAACCATAAATTCTATGCCAAGTTTCTTTTCTTGCATTTCTCACTTGTGGAACTCCTGGCTCGATGCTTTTCAGCTAAGTTTAGTCTGCAAAAAATTAAATGCAATGTCAATCGCTATCTACTATCCTCCTGATTACTCTCTTCAGTTTCTGCTTATTATTAATGTTTCTGTTCTTAAGTCTTCCACACCCTGTAACCTCTTGTGTCTTAGTGGCTTTACTACCTTGCTTATGGAACTCTCTTCCAGCTCCATGTTGTACAGTCAACTTTAGTCTTCAAATATTTCAATGTAATGTCAATCACTATCTACTGTCCTCCTGATTACTCTTTTCTCTTCTCACTCATTATTAATGTTTCTGTTCCTAATTCTTCCATACCCAGTAACCCCTTGAGTCTTAGTGGCTTTACTGCCTTGCTTATGGAACTCCCTTTCGGCTCCATGCTTTCTATCCAACTTTAATCTTCAAATATTTCAATGCAATGTCAATCGCTATCTACTGTCCTCCTGATTACTCTTTTCTCTTCTCGCTAATTATTAATGTTTCTGTTCCTAATTCTTCCACATCCAGTAACCCCTTGAGTCTTAGTGGCTTTACTGCCTTGCTTATGGAACTCCCTTTCGGCTCCATGCTTTCTATCCAACTTTAATCTTCAAATATTTCAATGCAATGTAAATCGCTATCTACTGTCCTCCTGATTACTCTTTTCTCTTCTCGCTAATTATTAATGTTTCTGTTCCTAATTCTTCCACACCCTGTAATCCCTTGTATTTTAGTGGCTTTACTGCCTTGCATGGGGTGAAACCGATTAAAAAGAGAAATGTATACTAGGGTTTGAATTTTTCCCACAGGATGGCGCTATAATTTTATGAAACCTCCACACACAAACTTGATCATCTCTAACGTAATAACCCTGCCTGTTGCAGTTCTGTCCTGTCCCCCCGGTGGTTCTGGCCAAAAAAGAAATCCACCTGATCTTCCTCCAGTGAACTGAAGGAACCACCACTATTCGTTACGTTGTGAATTCTTGATCCGAACAGCAGCGTATCGATCTCCCCAGAACAATCCAGTGGGAAGAGGAGGAAATGGCTGGGTATTTCGCTGAAAGGAAATCACTATTCATGCAGCAAAAGTTTCTTGTCGTAGCCGCAAACACACGAAAAAGAAAAAAAAATAAGCAACTCCTGTTCCTGTACAAAGAGCCCTATTTAGGCCACTGTTTTTTATGTCTCTACCGAAGAATTTACACGAGTACAAAATGTCATAATGAGATTCACTCGTTTGGGTCGGAAAGTCACAGAGAGTAGGAAAATTTCTGCCTAAACAATTTCGGCTGATCTAAGGGAAGTAATTCGTGAATCTTTGTTTGCACCCTACAATATAGCAGTCTGCTTTCTCGCAGCCTTGTTGACGAAGTTATCTGGATTCGTACGGGTTCTATTTTGATCTCTTGGCTCAGATCGGTCTTCTTGACACAGAGCAACCAACAGACCAGACCAGCAAATTCCAACAAGCCACCCCTTCCGTGTTCTGATCTCCGAACTCATCTGACTAACTCAAACGTGCGGGCAGCTTATATAGAGAGAGGCGGAGCTAAACCATCTTTAGCCATCGCTCCCGAATTTTAATATGCAAATCGCCTGGACCACCATGTGTTTCCGCCTAATCTCCGCGGGTAACCAGTTTTCAAGAGGTACTAAAATCGGATTCGGACCTCCTGCTGGATCTTCTGCAGACAACGTATACTTAAATTTTGCTAAAACCACTTATCCCGTCTGGTTGAATTCCGCCATTCAGACCACCCAAAAGTCCAATTCGCCATTTATCACAAACTTTACTTTAACGAATCCGTCTCTTAATCACTTTGGAATTATTAGATTTAATTAACTAATAACTCAACCCCAGAAACAATTATTAAGAAAAAAACAAAAAAAAAAAAACAAGAGATAAACAAATAAACTTATTTCTGGAATTACTCCAGAATCCCTTCTACCCAAGTAATTAGCACCTTCATCCTAATTCTTTAGCACTGTTGATTACTAAATCGGGGTGGGGTGGGGGTGTCTCTCTCTCGATGTCACACATCTACCCTAAAGCATTGTGCTAGTTGTCCACAATTTAATGGTGGGGTACTTTGACTCGGATAACTCACATGTAACCTATGCCTTAGTCTTAATAATGTTAACCTTGTAAAATCGCATTAAGTGTGCTGCACAATGCACTGACACGTCCAGTGACACCAGGATTGATTTGATGCAGTGTCGGCTGCTAGCAGTTCCTTTCCTGCATCTGTTGAAGAGACGTGCAGTTTTCGTATGCTGTTGAGGTCGATTTGATTTCCCATGTAGTCATCATTATCAAAACTGTTTCGATTTGAGGTCATGAATTAACATGTCCTCTCATCTTCAGTGGACATTGTCTACTGATTCGACAATATTTTGCCAGCCACTCTGTCCTCTGCAAGTTTGCCGATTTGTTGCAGATCAAAGGAAAAGTCGGATCTTTCTGTCTTGTTCTTTGAATGTCTCGATTCGGCCTTTTGACTATAGTGGTTCTTGGATAACCTCTGAACTTTTTTTTTGAAGTCAGTGTTTTTAAAGTAAAGCTTTGTTAACTGGGCATTCTGGATCCATTCTATTTGCTGGCATTTTTTGTTTTCTTGAACAGTGAGCTGAATTAAAGACACACGGACAGATACTTTCCAACATCGACGTCCATTATTCCTCCATTTTATGGTTGACAATAAATCCAGTTTGTATTCTGTCTCTAAACATATCAGCTGGTATTTTTTTTTGCCGATAGTACTGTTCAGAGCAGGTCCAATTTTTAATTTTTCCAATATTGTCTTTTTCCCTGTGCAACATCTTAAATAACATCACATTTAGTATCATGTTAGAATAGGCTTCGTATTGAATTTCACACCTGACAAAAGAATCCAGGAGCAAAGTGGACCTATCGGTTATTGCCAGTGATTGAATACAGAAGCAAATGCCCTAACATCAGCATCTCCGTTTTTGTACAAGAGTCTTATATGTAAATGTTTTGTATTTGTATTTCTTTCTTTTTTCGTCTACTGTGATAAATGTTTGTCCCTTACAGGGGTTTTAGTTGTATTTGTTAATTGTGCCTTATACAAAAAATCATTTTTCAAATATCATGGCCAATGAAAGAGGTGGTTTCAAGCTCTTGTGAAAACCTGGATGGAACCTTCTCTGGTCCCCTTTTCTTAAATAAAACGATTCTAGTTAGTGGATAGCTTCAGAAAGCAATTAGTCATGAAGGAGAAGGTCTTGAAGTGTCAACGCTTCAAGGCCGGAGGAATAGTCAAGCTGAAGGGGGTTATAAACCGTCATGGCGATAGAAAGAAAAGAGCTAACAGCTCAAATCTCAACTGGTAGGCAGATTCAAGTCCTCAGACAGAAAATTTCTCTTCAGCTTCTTCCAGAGAAGCTTTTCAATGAAGCCAAACAATCAAGTTGAACTTTTCAGTAAAGGACTACTTATAAAACCCTCAAGACAACGACCTGTTGAAACCACAAAATCTCTTTGTGTTGAGATATTTCCTGTTCAGTTATAAGTGGGTTTGCTTTCGTTTTTTCAAGCTTGTGCAATTTTTGCTTTCTCAAAGTTGTTGCCTGTCTTTTCATTTTTAAAATATATAATCTTTTTTGTCGTATATTATCCCGCCTTAATCTTATCCCGCCTAATTTTTTTATAAGGCATAGAAAAGGAAATTTTTGTGCAAGTGTCTTTTATATAAATTTTTTGTCTTTGGATTTTTTGCTTTTTCTGTCGACTGTAATAAATGTTTATCCTTTAAAATTTTTTACACAGTGGTTGAGTCTTATCTTGTAATTTGCACCTATTTTGACCTCAAGGAGAAAAAACAGCACGAGACCTCTTTTCCTTTATTCCTACTAACAAGGGTTTTGTGTTTGGCTGAAAAATTTGGTCTAGCTCGGGAGTTAAAATTTTTATATTTTGTACAAAAAATAGTTTGTTTTTCAGTGTAACTCGGATATAAGAGACCCGGATATAAGATAAATTTTCTCTGGTCCCAAATTAGAGCCTGCGTTAATGTATATATAATAGACCAAACCCGGATATAAGAGAAACCGGGATATAAGAGACTTCTTCTCCGGTCCCGACAACTCTCTTATATCCGGGTTACACTGTAATTTAAAATTTTTTCTAAATATTAACTTTGTGCTAAAATTTTTAATAATGACACTGTTAAGATCTCTTCTATAGACCATATTTGTTACACTGCATAGGGATTGAACTTACATTCTCCAGGTAATAAAAACTAGTGGTTTGTTGGATGAACCCAGTGGTTCCCAAACAGTGTGGCATGCTTCATAGATTCAACAGAAGAGGATAACAGGTGAAGCAGAAGGATTGAAAGACAACCAAAAATTTAGAAACATTTTTAAAAAATTCTTGTGGCAAAAATAAATAAGATTTCTAAATTTAAAATATTATTATGGATTACTTGTAATTGCACACATGAGTCCCAGAATAAATAATTATTGGCTGATTTTATCATTGTGATATTTTTTACATTATATTAAGTATTAAGAATATAATAACTAGGGTCTGCAAATTGGAGGAGAGAGTTATCAGTGATAATGTTCTGACTTTGAATCTACAGTTATCTTCATTTAACCCTCTCTCTCTCTCTGGAACTTCTTTGCTATATGGCTACTTGCACCTTTTCAATGGGACTTCCTTTGGTTGAGGTACAGGCAATGTTTTTTATACTTGAAGATACCCATCAGAAATTAAGTTTGTTAAATATCTACCTTACCTGTTTTGTAATTTGTAGAGTAAATTAAAAATATATTTGTTTAATCCAGTGGTTCCCAGACAGTGCAGTAAACCTCATATATATATATATATATATATATATATATATATATATATATATATATATATATATATATATATATGTATGTATGTATAAAAGTGAAATTAGAAGTCAACACTTAGAGGCGACAGTCTGTTTCATGCTATATGCAATCGTCAGGCCACATGTGCTGTTATTTTTCTCGGCTATTATATATAGGTATATATATATAAATAGCCGAGAAAAATAGGTATATATATAAATAGCCAAGAGGATTTATTACACACTTATTATAACATAGCTTACGAATAGTGTGAGACAACAAGAAAAATACTTTGAAGGAGTACGAAGAAGCAAGATATATTTTTATTTTTTAGAAAAGTAATTCCCTACTTGCTGCATTTTCATTAACTACAAATATGTTTTTTTATTGTTTCATCCTGTCTAGACTTTAGAAATGAGAAATACAAGTTCTGTTATTTAACCCATAGCTGAAGGAAGAGATGGACTCATTACACATAATTAAATGTAACGAACACACCTGGAATTTTATCTTGGCTCTTTGATTTTTTCATTCTATGTTGCTATGCAGTACCCCACCAGCATATCCTGTTTTTTGGTAATTATAGAAAGAGTGACAGAAATTGGGGGATCAGTCTTTCAGATGAGTATTTTTCACTATCTCGTTTAATTCTTTTTCGATTCTCAAAAGGATATTTTGAGCAAGTTTTTACAACCTTCTTTTCTTTTCACATCAAATTTACTAGAAATAAACGTATTCTTCCTGTTCAATTTCACACTGTGTCGGAGTTTTTCTTTTCCTGTGTGTCTAATGAACCAACTAATGTTTTATTTTTATTTTTTTTCTCTCTTTGTGTGGGAAAATCTCCATAAACAGGAACTAGACTAAAATTTGAACTCGGATTGCCAATTCCATCTTCGTTAGACAGTGGGTTACCCTACTTGGTTTGGGTAACTTTGAGGATAAAAAAAAATTGCCTGTGTAAGGAGTGATGGAAAGGTAGCCACAAAAAGAGACAGATACACAACTGCAAAGAGAGAGAGAGGGGGTGGGGGATAGAAAAGGATAGAGAGAGGAGGTAAAATATGTAAGACAAAACTTTCTGAGGTTTATATTTTATTTCAGCTTAAAATTAAATTTCACGTAAAGTTACTTTTCTACGAAGTGTCTTGGATTGTGGTATTGACTAACACCAGCGATGATGCTCTAATTTACGATGGGTAACTTTGAGGATAAAAAAAATTGCCAGTGCAAGGAGTGGTGGAAAAGTAGCCACAAAAACATGTAGTGATCAAGATGTAGCAACATGTAGATAAAGAACGTCACCACTGGATCATGTTTTGTTTCCGTGGTCCTTTGACAACTGAACTCACTCACACACACACACAATAGGAGTAGATAGGTTCACCTTTCATCCAGTTCATACTCTTTCCTGGTCTTTTGAGCAGGAATAGAGGTTTATCCCTTGTTTCCTGATTAGGACTGGGTTTCTGTTTCCTTCTAAAGTCTACTTCAACTCTACACTTTTAACTATTGTTCTTTCCTATGCTAATACAACTCTATTCAGTAACCCTCTTCCTTGAGTGGCTCTTAAGCTTTGTATTGGGTGAACATAGTAAAAATATACACACAAACAAGCACACTTTATAGGTAAGTCTTTTTTCCCCCTTTACTTTCAACTGTGAACTGTAACAGGATTGAAGGTTGACTTGTGTTGATGTAAGTTACCTCATTAAATGTATTAGCTGAAGTTTCTGGGACATGTAATGAGAAAAGAGAGCGTGGAGAATACGATACTCACAGGTTGAATAGAGGGAAAGTAAGATAAGGGAAAGTAACACATGACATACCTGGCGGGCTTAAGCAAGTGGATGACAGAATGTCGTCTGTAGTAGGTGGCAAAGGTACAAAACTTATTGAGAGCCACAAGGGATAGGAAAAGTGTAGAGCCATGACTGCCAACGACCTGAAAAGGCAAAGCACATAAAAAAAAAGTTGATAGAGGATTCCTTTTCTCTTTTTTTCAATATGGAAAATGTAACAACAATGAAACCTTGAGATACATGCTGAATTTGTATTTTTCTATCCAAGATGTTATTTAAAATATTGCCTTTATGTGTGATAAATGTTCTCAGGTTTGTCTGTATATCTGAGATGAGGTATTATGTACACTATTTACATTATTTGGACTATTGTCCTCCTCTTTGTTGCCATATTTATTACAACGTTTCGGCCTTTCAGTATCTGTTTATATTTCTGAGATGAGGTATTATGTACACTATTTACATTATTCGGACTGTTGTCCTCATCTTTGTCGCCATATTTATTACAACATTTCGGCCTTTCAGTATCTGTCTATATTTCTAAGATGAGGTATTATGTACACTATTTACATTATTTGGACTATTGTCCTCATCTTTGTCGCCATATTTATTACAACATTCCGGCTTGTACGCTCCGGCCTTCTTCAGGTGGCTGCAATATCGAACTGAACCCCTTATTTCGCTCACTGGGCTAGACTTTTCAAGTTCCACATAATATCAGTTATCAGTTATCTCCTGTTAATTCCCCCCTCGATTGGGTATTGAACTCACCCTCTTTGGGTTTGTCACTGGATCTAACCAACGCCTTTATCCACTGTGCCATGTGTCCTTGATCTGGGTATGAATTTCTGGGTATTATAAACCTAATGTTTCAGCAACCATTTTTACCAGTGATCATATTGCAATTTTGCTCTTATCATTCCGTGTTTTTATCAGATCTCATATTGCAACTTTGTTATCATTGCTTTTCTCTGGCACTCCTTATTACTGGTTCCCATATTGTATTTATTTCTATGCTTGGTCGGCTCAGGAGATTTTTGTGGTCTAGCATATGTGCTGATTCCTTAAGTTTACGAATTTTCCAATCGTGTTCTTTGTTTATGATATCAACCTGATCCCGCAGAGGGTTCAAAGATGAGGACAATAGTCCGAATAATGTAAATAGTATTCTCAGGGTTATTGTCTCTTTTTGTTTTTATTTGGGCTTGTTTAAAATTGTTCTGAGAATTTTGTGGTTAAGGGAAGCCTTTGAAACCGTCAGCTCTAGATTTTCACAGAACAAAGAAGATGTGCCTGTGTTGTTCTTTTTACTGTCACAGTGCTTGCAGTGGAAGAATTGTTTTTAGAATGAAAAAAATTTACATCTTTCTTTCTATAACTAGTGTACTGGTGTTGTCAAAATTGATGGCAAGAAGGAATGTATTATAAGTAATATGGCTGCTATGAAAAGACAAAATTTATTTTTATTACCACTCATGATAAGAGATAAAAAGTAATACTGAAAAACCGGTTTTAAACCTTACTGAAGAGAGATAAATCGAGGTTAATAAATTAAAATAGAATTTTCACTAAAAAAGATGGACAATATGTATTGAAAAAACAAAAATATTGCTTACATGGAAATTAGTTGGAGGCCCACTACGAAGGCCTTCTGTTTACACGGAGAAGATTTCAAAGATAAAATATAAATAGCATCCAAAACTTTCAAGTGGTAATTCAAGTGTGATATGTCCCAGAAAGGGATATATTTGATCGAAGTAGCAAAGTGGTTTTGGCTACTATAACCAAGTAGAATACGATAGCAGTAATCGACTGGTACACGTCATAGTCGCAGGTAATATGTGTAGACCAATAGAACAGCCAATTTAAATTCTATCGTACCTACACGTCTGTCTGTATTTATGACGGACAGCAGCCAATCATATTCCAGTGAGGGGGAACACAGGTGTATACATATTCCATTATATCAGAGTGGGACTTGCTAAGAATAGTAAATAATTCCACACTAAAATTAGCGGCATAATTATGGCTATTTATTAGGTGATCTGCAATGGAAGACGCATATGTATTTGTCAGAATGTCTGAAGGAGTGTACTTAAGATTTTGGATTTTCATTGGAACATGTCGCTTTATTCTGACATCCAGCCTTTGAGTCGTTCTCCCTATGTAGTGTGAGCCACAACTACATTTAAAGGGATAAATTAAAGAACTATGATTAATATGTATTATATTGTAAGTAATCCAAGTACAATTATGTAAGTTAAAGTAGTTGTTATCGTTAATCATTGAACAGTGTACAATTTATGAAAAAACCTGAGGAAAAATATCTGTAGTTTATCCTCATTGTGTGTGTGTGTGTGTGTGTGCATAGCTTTTGTATTTGTGCTTTTGTGACACACCTTGGGTATTCTTCAGAGTCATATTTGCCGAGAAATTATAACATCATTGCTAGTGATAGTCGATTCCACAATATAAGACACCTCGAAGAAAAATAACTTTATGTGAAGCTTAATTCAAACTGAAATAAAATATAAACTTCAGCCAAGTTTTGTCTGACATATTTTACCTCCTCTCCCTATCTCTTTCTATTCCCCCCCTCTCCCTCTCTCTCTTTGTAGCTATGTATTAGGTTGGTGCAAAAATAATTTCGTTTTCTAACATATGTTACTATATGAGAAAACGAAATTATTATTGCACCAACCTAATATTTGTTTCTTTTTGTGGCTACTTTCCATCACTCCTTTCACTTTGATCATAGTTCGCAAAGAGAGGGAAAGAAGGGGATAGCTTTGTAGCTTGTCAGCGCGGTAGTTTTTTGTGTGTGGACGTGAATGGATTCATGATTTCTGTGCATCTCATGTGAAAATTTTTCACACTGCTCCTCAATTGTCACACACGCAAAAACATAAATATATATATATATATATATATATATATGTATGCATGTATGTATGTGGCAAGGACGATGAATTGAAATATTACCATCACGAATCATCCCTGGTGGAAAGGTTGTTTTTAGCATGATGAAATTTTAGATCTTTATTTCTAGAATAACGAAATATCATCAACATGTAAATTTCTTTGTGTTATATATGGAATTAAAAAAAAAATCGTTTTTTTTTTTTTAATTTCATGTTTTGTTTTTTCTTATTCATGAATCCGACAAATATTGTTATTTTTTGAGGGACAAATGTTCCAGGAGTAATTAATTATGTGCTGAAAATCTTCCTCGCCTCACTGAAAAGAGTTAATGTCCGCAACAGTACTCCTCGTATATCGCGTTTCGTTAGAAAGGAAAACTGTAGGACATGTTTTACACAAGGGACATATTAACGTTGACACCGGTTATTTCTATTGTTTTTTTGTAAGAAAATAAGAGAGTCAGAAAAATTCTAACAGCAACGAAATGAAAACAAAAGAAAATGTAAAACAATTGTTTATTAAAAAAAAATCTTTTTTTTTTCTCTGCTCAACTGAAAAAAAAAAAAGTAAACCAAAAAAAACAAACCGAAAATGGTGAGTAAAAAAAAAAAAAAGAGAAAAAAATATTTTTTCTTGATTCGTTATTTATTTATTTTTGGCTAATCCATTTTTAATTTCACAGAAAATGCTTTATTAATTAAATTTAAATATTGTTTTAAACTATAATTTTATTTTAAACATTTCCAAAAGGTGAAAAAAAAACAAAAAAAAAACAACCCACCCACCGGAAAAACCCGAAAACTGCTCTACGGTTGGACTGAACTTTTTAGGGCGTAAATAATTTTTTTTAATTCTCATTTAATTTTTAATGACAAATTTACGTTCTTGCATAATAAGATGTCTTCTTTTTCCTTTTTTTTTTTCACTTTTGTTTATTTTTTCCCGTCACACCTTAAACTTCAGAGCGAAAAAATAAAAATTACTGATAAAAAAACTCGTTCCTTCCAAAAACCAAACGAAGATAAAAATGGTCAGCCCGTCATTTTATTATCAAACAAAAAACAATTTTTTTTTTTATATATGTCTATAAAAAAGTGGCGGTTTATTAAAGTTAAGGGCAAAAAATAAAACAAAGCAAAAAAAAAAAAAAAATGTCTATCAAGGCGAATCCAAAAGTTAAGGTCGGGTTGCTTCCAAAACTTTTTTTTTTTTTTCGTTAAATCAAAATTTAAATAATCTTTTTTTTTACTTATTCTCATATTACGAGCCTTTTTTTTTTTTTTCTATGAATAAATTTTTAAAAAAAGAAAAGAAAACTTGTTAGTTATTCTCATTACATTATTCTGAGACCAACAATAATAATTTGTAAAAATGAAATAAAATATAAAAATAAAATAGCACCTTTCATCATGATTACCCCCCCCCACACACCAAAAAAAAAAAAACCCCGAAAAATAAAGTCAAAAATAGAATTTTTTAAATGTCATGCTATTTTTGCGACTAAAAAAAAAACCCACAGTCGCCGCGAAAGGTGAAGGTCTAAACGTGGGTTAAAAGCGGCAATAGCGCGGGAAAATCGCTCATGGCCCCTCGGCACACCCCTTTTGAGGAAAGTTTCAGGTGCTGAGTGATGACTCCAACCCGCTGCCAAAAGGGAGGTACTGCCTGAGGGTGCCCCTCCGGGGGTTAAGCTTTAATTATGTTGTTGAAACTACTCCAGCCGAAGCCAAGGAAATATATGTGTATTTTTCAGTGCGCCCGCGTCGCTATCGAATATGTCACAAAGACGAATAGGTTTTTAAACGGCAATACCTTGTGAAACTTAAAAATAGCTGATGCTCCCCTCGGTACTCCCCCTTTGGAGACGCCCAAGACGCTGGATAATGACTACCTGGTAGGCATGGGCTCTTAGGGTTTAAGATTTTTTAAATTACCCAGACGCAAGTAACAAATATCCTTATTTTAAAATAAATTCTGTAAATATTGTCCTTTTTGTATACATTTTTATTTTTTTCATAATAAGATGGAAATAATTCTTGCCTTGTACTAATTTAGTCGCACAGTTTTGCCATTCCATTTATTTTGTAAAAAAAAATAATTTTTCTTTTTTTTAAACAATGATGATCACCCAGTATTAGTTCCGGGAGCCACTCAAGGTAGAGCGTTACAGAGTAAGAGGCACAGTTTATGTGGATATGTGGGGAAGATAACAGTTAAAACCAAGCCTGAACTAGTTAAGATTGTAGTAATTGGGGTAGCATCCTCTCGGGAGTCAGTTCTGCAGAACAGCAGTTTGTGGAGAAATGCTGCTCATGTGGAACTTACATCTCACCAATGGAATACACAAGGAATTAGAGTGGTTTGTCAAGTGCTCAGAATACGAAACCAGGTAAAGCAAACCAAAGAAGGTAATTCAGTATTTGTTAGGTCAAAAATGTTTACAGCGCTAAATACCCCCCCAAGATAAAATTTTGTACCAATTTGTATAAAATAACAACAGTAAGTATTAAAAGTACTAAAATTTATGTTGATAACTTATTATTTCATGTTAAAATTTAGTTATTGTTAATTTTAGCATCCCAAACAATTTCTGCATATCCAAAACCAGGATGGATGGAAGCGTCTCATGCCCTCTCTTCACACACACACACACTCTATGATATGCCCTCCAACACACACTCTACTACATCTCAATTTTTATAAGTTAGCACTAATATGAAATACAAATTTTATTCTAACCTAATTTTTATACAATAATGGATGATATGCAATGTAAGTGAAGAATTCAACTAGAAAAATTGAAAAGAAATATAATCTAAATCCAAATTAGAGATATGTCATAATAGATTGTTCCATCTTAAATAAATCAACAATATTTTGCGGCAATTTTTAGGATCAACTTGAGATTTTTCTAGTTAAACAGTCAAATAATTATAAAATATTCAAAATTATTGATAAAAAATAGTAAATTTGATATAGCGTTTTTTTTCATGACTTACCATGAGCAACAAATTCACGGATTTAAACAAAAAAGGACCCCTGAATGATGTGACAATCTGCAAAAATTTTTCATCCTTTAATAATTGTGCTTAGTTTAATTTATAACGTATATAAATGTAGGTCGAAAAAAAGCAAAGGTTGATAAAATAGCAAGAGCCACAAATCACTCATATCGCTTACTTTCTCTCATTTCTTTCTTTATATCCCTTTCTTTCACTTTTATTGCTCCATATCTCTTCATCGTCATCATCATCTTTCGATCTACTTATGGTTGGTTGGAACTCCATTGACAATTCCTTTCCACACTGTTCGGTCCTGTATTGCTGTCTCAAGATCCCCAATGTCCAACCCTGAGTTCCAAGCTATGGTGTCTGAGGAAGTCAATTTTTGTGAGAAGACACTTCAAGAAAGATGCCATAAGAGTAAGGATGAGATGATTTTCCTGTCTGAGATATATATATATATATATATATATATATATATATATATATATATATATATATATGATAGATAACATTATGACCTAACAGCCATTCCTTCTATTCACAATGACTTACAGCCACATCACATTGAAAACTGGTTTCCACATGATCACAAATGTTAAGCAACATCTAGCCTGGTCAGTACTAGGTGGGTGACTGCTAGGAAATACAAGGTGCTTTGATGTGTGGGTGATGTAATGGTTAATGGCTCATAATTGTTAATCAGAAATCCAAGTTCCAATTCCAGTTTGGTTCATTATATTCACTTTGAGAAAGGTATGAATCCACCTCTCCTACCACCAGCTAGTGGTTAATTAGTAAGATTTTTATCGCTAAGTCATTATTATTATTTTCCCCCACCCCTCGATTCTTACAATCTAAGGATATTTTCCTGTTTTAAATAACCTGCAAATGGTTGATAAGCCATAGAAAATGAAACAATTAAATACTGATTAGCTACACAGGAATGTATTTTAGATTTGTGGAATATAAATGTAGAGAAACTATCAACCACAAAGTGGGGGATCAGTCTACATAGTGCTTATAATGTAGAATTGATCCCCCTCTTTATAGCCCCATTATAATCTCTTGTTTATCAAATTATGATTAGGTATGAATCCGCCTCTTCTCCCCCTATGGAGCTATGGGTCAACTTGTAAAACTTGTATCACTAAAATCATTATTATCTCCCCCAAAAATTCTTACGATCTAAAAATATTTTCTGGCTTTAAATAACCTGAAAAGAGTTGATAAGCTACAGAAAATCAATCAAATTCTGATTAGGTACACAGGCATGTCTTTTAGATTTATTTACAGTCTCTGGAATAGGTGTAGAAACTACTGTGGCCGCAAAATGAGGGATCAGTTTATATATTGACTGTAATGTAGAATAGATCCCCTGCTTTATATCTACATTATAAACTCTTGTTTATTTATCAAATTCTGATTAGGTATAAATCCACCTCTTTTCCCCCTTAGGTATGGGTTAATTAGTTAGACTTGTATCACTAAATCACTGCTATATCCTCCCACTCAAATTCTTACAATCTACCAATATTTTCTGATTTTAAATGACCCACAAAAGGGTTTATATGCCATAAAAAAATGAATAAATCAATTCTGAAAGAAAGCAGTAGATTTAATAAATATGGTCTGTAACTTTTTTCAAACTTTGACAGTACTGGAATCCCTTGATTAATGCAGCTAATGTGTATATCGGTAACTACAAAAAAATCAATTTTCAGTTACTATGGTTAAAATGAACAATGTTTTACTGCAGTAATTGAGTATTATGCATGCACTAATTGAATTTTGGTATATAAAAATGTTAGCGCACTAATTGAAAACACATTAATCAAGGAATTTCTGTATAGGCAAACTCTACAATGATCTTATCAACATAATATGTACTGTAACAACTTTCCGAAATTACTAAAATTTGTTACATTTTCTTAAACTTTTATCTTATTTTTATTTTCAATATAGGTCTTATTCAAATCACCTGATGAGAAGAAAGATTTCTGTGAATAAACAATTTTGCTGAATACAAAATCCTGAGAGAAAAGTATTTGCCATCCCACAAAAGCATAATGTGAGTCAAGGTTTATTTAATATGGGGAAATTGTCTCTGTAATACAATTCTAGGTTACTTATTTCACATTGGTTTTGGAAATGATCCTCAATGTATATTTGTCAGGTTGAAGATACCAGGAAAGGTCCTGCACCTTCTCTTCAAGGACAGCAAGAATGTGATGTGAAATGCCCTGGCTATATAGTTGTGTGATTTTACTAAATGCTAGAGAGAAATATTTCTTATGAGGAACTGTCAACAAAATTTGATGCAAATTTACATCTTTGCTTAGAAGTTTGTAGAAAAGTATCAGAGATTAAAACAAATTCATCTCGCAATCCATTGATACCTGTACCTGTTGCGGCATTCACCTGGTCAGTGGAGCTGGTTCTGTCAAATGAACCTGCCACATGCAAACAAAAGCTGATTAAGCATAGCAGACGTTATATTCATTTGGAAGTTTCAGTGGGAATTCACAGTCCTCAGCTGCACGTGTACACACTTTTTTAGGATAGTGTGATCTGGTTTGAATTCAGAGTTTCCTTCTCCTAGACTGGTTGCCACCCAAGGTTATTGAATCCAATCTGTCTTGCTATTTTACCCATATCTGGGGGGAAAGTGGATTCATATTTTTCCCAAGAGTATCAGCACATAAGTGAATATAATCAACCCAAACTGGAATTCAAACTCGGTTCACTGATTCCTCAATTCAAGCCTCTAACCATTACTCTATCCTGTCTGCAATCCATTAATAGTTTTCTTGACTTTTTTAATTTCATTAAGAAATGCAAACAGATTCACTCTGAAAATTAGAAAATAATATTTTTCCAAAAGCGTGAGACAGAAAATGGAATCTTCTATTAAAGAAAAGCCTTTTACTTGTGAGATCTGTAGAAAATGGTTCTGGAATCATTCAATTCTGAAGCAACATTTGAACACACACTCTGGAAACAAGTCCTTTCATTGTGAGATATGTGAAGAGAAATTTTCTAAAAGTTCTACACTTAAGCAACATATACGAATCCACACTGGAGAGAAACCTTTCCAATGTGATGTTTGTACTGCAGAATTTTCTATGAATTCTAATCTCAAAGTTCACATGAGAATCCACACTGGAGAGAAACCATATATTTGTGAGGTTTGTGGAACAAAATTTTCTCAGAGCTCAACTCTCAAAACACATGTGCGAACACACACAGGAGAAAAACCTTTTGAATGCAATGTTTGCAGAAAAAATTTTGCTCATAATTCAACTCTTGCACAGCACATGCAAACCCACACAGGTGAAAAACCTTTTTCTTGCGAAATTTGTGGAGCGAGATTTACTAAGGGTTCTAAAGTTAATCGACACATGCAAACACACACTGGAGAGAAGCCTTTCCAGTGTGATATATGTGGTGCAAAATTTTCTGAAGGATCAAAAGTAAAACAACATATGCATACTCATACTGGAGAAAAACCTTTTACTTGTGATGCCTGTAAAACAAAGTTTTCTCGTAGTTCAACTCTTAAAGAACATATGAGGACACACACTGGGGAAAAACCTTTCTGCTGCATGGTTTGTGATGCCAAGTTTTCACATAATTCAAATCTTAAAAAGCACATGTTCTTACATACTGGAGACAGTCCTTATGTTTGTGAGGTCTGTGGGACAAAATTTTTCGAGAAGTCAAAGGTGAAATGTCACATGTTCACACACAGTGGAGAAAAACCTTACATCTGTGAAGTTTGTGGGATAAAATTTTCTGAACACTTTAAAGTTAAATGTCACATGCAAACACATACTGGAGAGAAACACTTCACATGTTAAATTTGTGGAATTAAAATATTCAAGAAATTGGATTTTAGAAAACATATGCAGATGCATTTTGAAGTAATTTCTCTCACCACAATTAAGGTTATATGTTAGACATACTCATCAACACAGTTTTCATTTGAATGCTCACTGATTGCTGTGTGCTTCACTGAATGCTACCCTTACTTTGGTCTGTCTCAGGCAAGCTCGCTCTGTACGAATCCTGCATCCTCATTGTGTTTCAGTATTTGCAGGAATATCAGTGAAGAACTCTCAAAGATCAGGCTTGACTCCTCTCTGTCCTGTCTATGCTTGTAAAAGACTAAAGTCACTGGTGTTACCAGTAAACTTAATTAACTCCAACAACACTTATTAACAAGTGTAAAAATAACAACTTTTATTTAAGTTACTATGATTAAGATCATGAATACAAAAACAAAAGAGATTTGAAGAAATTTCCGCATATAAAGAATTCTCAAGCTGGGAGGAAGAGGTTGACTAGTGGTTGCATTTATGGTTAAACAGCCCAGGGATGTTTAACTATTTAAATGAAAGCAGCTGATCAAGGGAGTTCAAAAAGCAGTGTATAGAGCAGGTCTTTCCAGGAGGGAGTGTTGGTCTACTGGTGGCGAGACCAGTTCAGTCTTGGCATGAAATGACAATTGGAAAAAAATCTTAGATTTTTCCGACGTATTTTCTCTTCCGACTTTTTCAAGGCAAAAATGAAATCGAAATGTCTTTGTTATAGTTACATTAAAAAATCCAAATTTAAAAAGATAGACGCTTCTGTCTAAGCCTTTTTCTGGTTAATGTAAGTTTCCATTATTATTATGATTCCAAAACATGGAAAATGTTCCACTGAAGGTGGATATGAGCGATACATAAGCACATTATTGATTGGCCCAGCAATTAGAAGAAACGGCTGGGATGAAGCTTGTCAATTACAACACAGGGCCATTATTTTAATTGGACCACCAATCATATTGGGAGATTTCCTTTTTCCCCTTCAAAGTGTATAACATAAAACCATATAATAATAGTAAATTATCGTTGGAAGACAAAACACATCGGCAAAATCTAAGATTTTTTTCCAATTGTCATTTTTTATCAATTTGTTTTGTCCACAGTTCAATCTTATTTCTGCTCTTTTGGCAACTGTTTTTCTGGGGGTGCAAACTTCAACTGAACTGCTCTCATTGGCTAGCCAATGATAATGCTTGACCATTGGTTTTGTGTTATACGCTTTGAAGGGGAAAAAGGAAAGCCCCCCCCCAATATTATTGGTGGTCCAATCAAAATAATGTCCCTGTATTGTAATTGACGATCTTCATCCCAGCCCTTTCTTCTAATTGGTGGGCCAATCAATAATGTGCTTATGTATCGCTCATATCCACCTTCAGTGGAACATTTTCCATGTTCTGAAATCATAGCATGATTTGACTTGATTATCACAGGTGTCATCGTCACACCTCAATCTGACAGTGTGTCATATTCCTGATCAAAATAAATGACTACAGTCCTTGTCCAGCCTCTTTTAGGTGAATGCTGAGGTAATTCAATCAATTATTCATAACTCAATTTTAAAAATTAAGCATATCAAATATTTTTTTCATCTGAATATGGCTTTTAAATTTTGAATTTAAATTGAAAAAAACTTACCTGTAATGGTATAAGTTTGAGAATTGTTTGAGTCAAATGACTATTCTAGAAATTGCTTGATGTATTTAATCACATTAAGTGAGTCTGTTTCATTAACAATTTTCAAAATTGAATATATTTAAATTTGGATAGGTTGACATTATCCATTTTACTCATTTGTGATATCAAAAGTTTAATAAAAATATATTTTTGTAATTTCAGAAAACTCCAGTACAAAGTAAATATCACCATGTGGGAATCTGCCTAACCTCTCATGTTACCATGTGACAGTCAATCCATCTTCTCTTGTCTCCTCACTCATGGTACCATGTGGCAATTAATCCACCTTCTCTTGTCTCCCCTCTCATGTTCACCATGTGGCAATTAATCCACCTTCTCTTGTCTCCTGTCTCATGTTACCATGTGGCAATTGACCCACCTTCTCTTGTCTCCTGTCTCATGTTACCATGTGGCAATTAATCCACCTTCTCTTGTCTCGTCTCTCATGTTACCATGTGGCAATTAATCTACCTCCTTGCCTGTCACCATGTAGTAATTAATCTACCTCCTTGCCTGTCACCATGTAGTAATTAATATCATCTTGTCTCCCTTCTCATGTCACCATGTGGCAGTTTGTCCGATGATGTCACCATGTAGCAATTAATCCACATTTTTGCATGTCACCATGTGGCAGTTAATCAATATCCTTGTCTTCCCTGTCATGTCACCATGTGACAGTCTGTCCACCTTCTTGCATGTCACCATGTGGCAATTAATCTACCTTCTCCTGTCTACCTACTCATCTCACCATGTGGACATCAAATTTCAAACAAACAATGTGACACATATGTTAAATAAAAGTAATTTTGACTGTCAGCCATTTTTCATGTCATCTTCAACAAGTTTTCAATTCTTGAGGGCATTTAACTAAATAAATGACGAACTTTGTGAAAAGTTATTAACATCGTTTGGAACCTGAAGTCTTTTTCTATATTTGTTGTATTAAACACAATGTTTTTGGTTTTTGGTACGTTTGGATGCTGGCGTTTTCTCATAAATCTTTGGGCATCATACTTGTAGACGCTAGGAAAAAATGTTATTTGAACAACTTCCCTATTTACCTGATCTTGCTCTGTGTAACTTGCTTCTTTTCCACACAAGGTCAAGGGCACCATCAAGGGGATCTGTTTTGAAGGCATGGAGGCAATCCAAGAAGAAACATTCCTGCCATGCATAGAAGCATGACAGAGAAGGATGCAGAACTGTGTTAAACTCAAGCGGGGATTACTTTGAAGGGAAAACCATTTAGTTTGTTGTTTGGAATTGAAATAAATTGTTTGTGACACCAGTCACATGAACTTTTCAGTCAGACCTCGTGTATATCATAGGATAAAGAACAAATAGGAAACATTTTACTTTTATTCATTTTTGTTTCCTATTTGATCTTTATTTTATTATTCTGTTGGATTCTGATCCATATTTGATCTCAGTTCATATATACATATAGCTGAAAAGTTAATAGGCTGACCAAGATATAAATCTAAGTAGAAACACCAGTTGGTAGACAAAAAAGCCTGTGAGTGTGCCAGAATGCAGTAGCTGATCTAGTTCTTATTTTTAGTATTGCTCAGTTATTGCATGTCCATTTCCGTTGAGTCCATGTACACACTATCCAATCAAGGGATTGAATTTGGAATTCCCCGCAGGTTACCCATATCGATATACACCTGAGGAAAGCCAGAGGGCATAATGGCCGAAACATTATGATAACAACAAAGATGAGGACAATAATCCAAATATAAATAGTGTAAATGATGATAACTCTTCATCCCAGAAATGAATTACCTGTAGGTTACCCAGATCGATATGCACCTGAGGAAGGCCGGTGAGCACACTGGCTGAAACGTGATAGCAACATGTTAAACAGACAAACATGAAAAGAAATTAAATACACCTAAAACAACCCCCTCCCGAAAATGGCTAAAGAAATGACCAAAATTGCTTCGGATAATGGACATTATCAACAATGTTTTCACTCTCTTACTTGCACCAAATGGAAAAAATGTAAGAATATTAGGAAAACTAAATAAAAGATACACTATTTTCATTATTTAGACTATTGTCCTCATCTTTGTTGCCATATTTATTACAATGTTTCGGCCATTATATGCTCCTGCCTTCTTCAGGTGGTTGGAATATTGAACTGAACCCTTTATTTCCCTCGCTTATGGACACATGGCATAGTGGATAAAGACATTGGTTAGATCCAGTGACAGGACCCAGAGAGATGTGAGTTCAATAACTGATTATGGTAGTGGAGAACTTTGAAAGGTGAATTAACAGGAGATAACTGATAACTGACATCCATTAGACATGGCATGTGGAACTAGAACAGTCTACTCCAGTGAGTTTATATATATATATATATATATATATATATATATATATATATATATATATAATGTGATTGTAGAAACCCAGAAGACTGCCCATTACAAAAATATATGCCGCATAAAATCTTTGGTATACCAATGTA
>OZ010611.1:15171244-15240441 GCA_963932145.1 Acanthosepion lycidas
CTGACTGGTGAGGTTTGCTTTTTTATTGAATTCCTCTGACGGGCAGGTCAAATTCGTCTTTATATATACATCCACTGCAGTAGTTTTCAATCTGGGTTCCACGGAACCCTAGCGTTCCGCCAGTAAAGCCCAGGGGTTCTGCAAGAAGTTACACAAGTACTATGATTGACAGTAATTTTTAATTCTCTCGTGTGGAAGATGAACTTCTTGTGTGTCTGTCAAAAACACGACCCAATATTAAAGATTTGTTTCTCATTGAATTTTTAATGAAAATAAATGTAATCCATTTAAACTGAAGTTTTTTAATACATGTATAATAACCGTAGAAGCAAGATTAAAATTGCATATGTACGTATACAATATTCTTACAGTTTGTATTTGCATTTTTTGTAAATAAATCTGAAGATGTGTATTTTTATTTTATTTTTAATAATTGAAAGCTTTTTTTTGCATAAGACAATATATTGCAGGGTTTCCTCAAGCCACTGGAATGTTTCCTTCTGGTTCTGCTCCAGCAAAATGGTTGAAAACCACTGATCCACTGCAATATCTAAAGCCATACATTTTTTTTTTCACTTATGAAATGACTTCACTTTCAAATTTCAGGTGGCCATTGCACGTTTAGCACTCTTCGTAATTGAGAAAATTTTTTAAGTACTTTTTATATTATAAAAGATATACAAGATTAAACAATTCACGAATCATTCATACAAAAAACAAATATAGAGGTTAATGATTTAAATGGCGAGAATACATCATCGCAAACAATATAAATAAGATACATCAACCCCGAACCTGTATATGAATGATATGATCCCTGTTTACAAATTCCAGTTGCATAAGGTCTTTTTAATTTTTTACACAAGCTTTCGTCTGTTCCTACAGACATCATCAGGTATGGAAGTAGATTTTGTTCTTGTTTTTACTTCTCGGTAATAAGAGGACAACGAAAATATAGATGTAATCCGAAAAAATGCTATGAGAAATGTGTTATTGTTTTGGAACGTGCGATCGCAACGCTGAGTTTGAATTTTAAATTTTAAGGTTGTGCGTTTTTGTACAAATATAGCAATAAGAGAATTCTTTTTTACTGGTAGATTTTCCATCAAAGTGGCATGAACTATATTGTTCAATAATTACAGTAATGTTGCACTTATTATCCGAGAGTTGCACGTTGGATCAGTTATTTTAATTTCAATTAAAAGGTGCAAATATAACTTATAAATTCATGAATCATTCATCCAAAAAACAAATATAGAGGTTAATGATTTAAATGGCGAGAATACATCGTCGCAAAGAATCTAAATATGATACATCAAACCCGAACATGTATATGAATGTACAAAAACGCACAACCTTAAAATTTAAATTCAAACTCAGCGTTGCGACCACACGTTCCAAAACAATAATACATTTCTCATAGCATTTTTTCGGATTACATCTTTATTTTCGTTGTCCTCTTATTACTGAGAAGTAAAAACAAGAACAAAATCTATTTCCATACCTGACGATGTCTGTAGGAACAGACGAAAGCTTGTAAAAAATTAAAAAGACCTTATGCAACTGGAATTTATAAATGAGGATCATATCATTCATATAGAGGTTTGGGGTTGGTGTATCTTATTTATATTGTTTGCGATAATGTATTCTCGCCATTTAAATTATTAACCTCTATATTTGTTTTTTTTTGTGTGAATGATTCTTGTAATTATAAATTAAAATTGCACCTTTTAATTGAAATTAAGATTAAACAAGTAAATATTTATAATAAGCTATCTGTAGGACACTTGTTTATTCTTGCATAACTTTTATGCACACACAACCTTAAAATTATTTACACTAATTATCAGATTATTTATTGGGATGGTTGGCAAAACATCAGCTAATTGCCAATTGCTTCAAACTTTATAAAATGGTAAGTAATAAGGATTTGCTTTTAGTTCAGGTTTTTAATATTTTATATTTTAATGAATATTTAAATTGTTCGGATTGTTGTCGTCATCTTTATTGCCATATTCACGTTTCAGCCCTTGTACATTCTGGCCTTATTCATCCAACAGGGTAGATTGTTCTAGTTCCATGTGCCATGCCTACTGCAGATGTCTTATTTATCTCCCTTTAACTCAGCTCTCATAGGTTTTGTTCTCCACTGCCAGGTTCGAACTCAAAACTCTTTGGGTTAACTCACTATGTTGTTTTTATCCACTCGGCCATTAGGACATCAGTTTATGAATTTTGGAACTTCTAAACTTAATGTCTCAGTAAATATTTTTTTTTTTTCGCCAGAGCTCATATTGCAATTTTTGTAATTATCATCACTTTTCTCTGGCACTCCTTATTACTTGTTCCCATATTGTATTCAATTCTATACTCGGTCGGCTCAGTAGATTTTTGTGGCCTAGAATATGTGCTGATTCCGTAAGTTTTTGCGTTTTCCAGTGACGTTTTCTCTCTATTATTTCAACCTGATCTCACAGGGGGCAGTGATCTCCCTTTTCCCTCCATATGTGGTCAGCTATGCCTGATTTTTCTACTTAACCTCATGTTACAGCTTTACGATGTTCTTGCACTCTTACCATAAGGGGGTGGCCTGCTTCTCCTTTATATTTCTTACCATGGCTGCAGGGGATTGCATACACAAAGTCCTTAGTAATGTTCTCCTCTATGGGGGGGTCTTACACAGAAGAGGTGTCTGTGAAGTGTCAAACCACTTTCGAAGGTTGTCCAGATGTTATATAGACTACAGATCTTTATTATTTTTTCCGATAATCCATTCACATAGCGTAGGCAGACTGAAGTGAATATGGCAATAAAGATGAGAACAGCTACCTCAGAAATATAGAGAGACACTGAAGAAGGCTGTAGTGGACAAGAGCTGAAATGTCATGAATATGGTAACAAAGATGAGGCCATCAGTCCAAACAATGTAAATAGTGTAAATAATTACAAATACTTCATCACAGAAATATAGAGAGACACTGAAGAAGGCTGTAGTGGACAAGAGCTGAAATGTCATGAATATGGTAACAAAGATGAGGCCATCAGTCCAAACAATGTAAATAGTGTAAATAATTACAAATACTTCATCACAGAAATATAGAGAGACACTGAAGAAGGCTGTAGTGGACAAGAGCTGAAATGTCATGAATATGGTAACAAAGATGAGGCCATCAGTCCAAACAATGTAAATAGTGTAAATAATTACAAATACTTCATCACAGAAATATAGAGAGACACTGAAGAAGGCTGTAGCAGACAAGAGCTGAAATGTCATGAATATGGTAACAAAGATGAGGACATCAGTCCAAACAATGTAAATAGTGTAAATAATTACAAATACTTCATCACAGAAATATAGAGAGACACTGAAGAAGGCTGTAGCAGACAAGAGCTGAAATGTCATGAATATGGTAACAAAGATGAGGCCATCAGTCCAAACAATGTAAATAGTGTAAATAATTACAAATACTTCATCACAGAAATATAGAAAGACCCTGAAGAAGGCTGTAGCAGACAAGAGCTGAAATGTCATGAATATGGTAACAAAGATGAGGCCATCAGTCCAAACAATGTAAATAGTGTAAATAATTACAAATACTTCATCACAGAAATATAGAAAGACCCTGAAGAAGGCTGTAGCAGACAAGAGCTGAAATGTCATGAATATGGTAACAAAGATGAGGCCATCAGTCCAAACAATGTAAATAGTGTAAATAATTACAAATACTTCATCACAGAAATATAGAGAGACACTGAAGAAGGCTGTAGCAGACAAGAGCTAAAATGTCATGAATATGGTAACAAAGATGAGGCCATCAGTCCAAACAATGTAAATAGTGTAAATAATTACAAATACTTCATTACAGAAATATAGAGAGACACTGAAGAAGGCTGTAGCGGACAAGAGTTGAAATGTCATGAATATGGTAACAAAGATGAGGCCATCAGTCCAAACAATGTAAATAGTGTAAATAATTAAAAATACTTCATCACAGAAATATAGAGAGACACTGAAGAAGGCTGTAGCAGACAAGAGCTGAAATGTCATGAATATGGTAACAAAGATGAGGCCATCAGTCCAAACAATGTAAATAGTGTAAATAATTACAAATACTTCATCACAGAAATATAGAAAGACCCTGAAGAAGGCTGTAGCAGACAAGAGCTGAAATGTCATGAATATGGTAACAAAGATGAGGCCATCAGTCCAAACAATGTAAATAGTGTAAATAATTACAAATACTTCATCACAGAAATATAGAGAGACACTGAAGAAGGCTGTAGCAGACAAGAGCTAAAATGTCATGCATATGGTAACAAAGATGAGGCCATCAGTCCAAACAATGTAAATAGTGTAAATAATTACAAATACTTCATCACAGAAATATAGAGAGACACTGAAGAAGGCTGTAGCGGACAAGAGTTGAAATGTCATGTATATGGTAACAAAGATGAGGCCATCAGTCCAAACAATGTAAATAGTGTAAATAATTACAAATACTTCATCACAGAAATATAGAGAGACACTGAAGAAGGCTGTAGGAGACAAGAGCTGAAATGTCATGAATATGGTAACAAAGATGAGGCCATCAGTCCAAACAATGTAAATAGTGTAAATAATTACAAATACTTCATCACAGAAATATAGAAAGACCCTGAAGAAGGCTGTAGCAGACAAGAGCTGAAATGTCATGAATATGGTAACAAAGATGAGGCCATCAGTCCAAACAATGTAAATAGTGTAAATAATTACAAATACTTCATCACAGAAATATAGAGAGACACTGAAGAAGGCTGTAGCGGACAAGAGTTGAAATGTCATGAATATGGTAACAAAGATGAGGCCATCAGTCCAAACAATGTAAATAGTGTAAATAATTAAAAATACTTCATCACAGAAATATAGAGAGACACTGAAGAAGGCTGTAGCAGACAAGAGCTGAAATGTCATGAATATGGTAACAAAGATGAGGCCATCAGTCCAAACAATGTAAATAGTGTAAATAATTACAAATACTTCATCACAGAAATATAGAAAGACCCTGAAGAAGGCTGTAGCAGACAAGAGCTGAAATGTCATGAATATGGTAACAAAGATGAGGCCATCAGTCCAAACAATGTAAATAGTGTAAATAATTACAAATAGTTCATCACAGAAATATAGACAGACACTGAAGAAGGCTGTAGCAGACAAGAGCTGAAATGTCATGAATATGGTAACAAAGATGAGGCCATCAGTCCAAACAATGTAAATAGTGTAAATAATTACAAATACTTCATCACAGAAATATAGAGAGACACTGAAGAAGGCTGTAGCAGACAAGAGCTGAAATGTCATGAATATGGTAACAAAGATGAGGCCATCAGTCCAAACAATGTAAATAGTGTAAATAATTACAAATACTTCATCACAGAAATATAGAGAGACACTGAAGAAGGCTGTAGCGGACAAGAGTTGAAATGTCATGAATATATTAACAAAGATGAGGCCATCAGTCCAAACAATGTAAATAGTGTAAATAATTACAAATACTTCATCACAGAAATATAGACAGACACTGAAGATGGCTGTAGCAGACAAGAGCTGAAATGTCATGAATATGGTAACAAAGATGAGGCCATCAGTCCAAACAATGTAAATAGTGTAAATAATTACAAATACTTCATCACAGAAATATAGAGAGACACTGAAGAAGGCTGTAGCAGACAAGAGCTGAAATGTCATGAATATGGTAACAAAGATGAGGCCATCAGTCCAAACAATGTAAATAGTGTAAATAATTACAAATACTTCGTCACAGAAATATAGAAAGACACTGAAGAAGGCTGTAGCGGACAAGAGTTGAAATGTCATGAATATGGTAACAAAGATGAGGCCATCAGTCCAAACAATGTAAATAGTGTAAATAATTACAAATACTTCATCACAGAAATATAGAGAGACACTGAAGAAGGCTGTAGCGGACAAGAGCTGAAATGTCATGAATATGGTAACAAAGATGAGGCCATCAGTCCAAACAATGTAAATAGTGTAAATAATTACAAATACTTCATAACAGAAATATAGAGAGACACTGAAGAAGGCTGTAGCAGACAAGAGCTGAAATGTCATGAATATGGTAACAAAGATGAGGCCATCAGTCCAAACAATGTAAATAGTGTAAATAATTACAAATACTTCATCACAGAAATATAGACAGACACTGAAGAAGGCTGTAGCAGACAAGAGCTGAAATGTCATGAATATGGTAACAAAGATGAGGCCATCAGTCCAAACAATGTAAATAGTGTAAATAATTACAAATACTTCATCACAGAAATATAGAGAGACACTGAAGAAGGCTGTAGCGGACAAGAGTTGAAATGTCATGAATATGGTAACAAAGATGAGGCCATCAGTCCAAACAATGTAAATAATGTAAATAATTACAAATACTTCATCACAGAAATATAGAGAGACACTGAAGAAGGCTGTAGCGGACAAGAGTTGAAATGTCATGAATATGGTAACAAAGATGAGGCCATCAGTCCAAACAATGTAAATAGTGTAAATAATTACAAATACTTCATCACAGAAATATAGACAGACACTGAAGAAGGCTGTAGCAGACAAGAGCTGAAATGTCATGAATATGGTAACAAAGATGAGGCCATCAGTCCAAACAATGTAAATAGTGTAAATAATTACAAATACTTCATCACAGAAATATAGACAGACACTGAAGAAGGCTGTAGCAGACAAGAGCTGAAATGTCATGAATATGGTAACAAAGATGAGGCCATCAGTCCAAACAATGTAAATAGTGTAAATAATTACAAATACTTCATCACAGAAATATAGAGAGACACTGAAGAAGGCTGTAGCAGACAAGAGCTGAAATGTCATGAATATGGTAACAAAGATGAGGCCATCAGTCCAAACAATGTAAATAGTGTAAATAATTACAAATACTTCATCACAGAAATATAGAGAGACACTGAAGAAGGCTGTAGCGGACAAGACCTGAAATGTCATGAATATGGTAACAAAGATGAGGCCATCAGTCCAAACAATGTAAATAGTGTAAATAATTACAAATACTTCATCACAGAAATATAGAGAGACACTGAAGAAGGCTGTAGCGGACAAGACCTGAAATGTCATGAATATGGTAACAAAGATGAGGCCATCAGTCCAAACAATGTAAATAGTGTAAATAATTACAAATATTCATCACAGAAATATAGACAGACACTGAAGAAGGCTGTAGCAGACAAGAGCTGAAATGTCATGAATATGGTAACAAAGATGAGGCCATCAGTCCAAACAATGTAAATAGTGTAAATAATTACAAATACTTCATCACAGAAATATAGACAGACACTGAAGAAGGCTGTAGCAGACAAGAGCTGAAATGTCATGAATATGGTAACAAAGATGAGGCCATCAGTCCAAACAATGTAAATAGTGTAAATAATTACAAATACTTCATCACAGAAATATAGACAGACACTGAAGAAGGCTGTAGCAGACAAGAGCTGAAATGTCATGAATATGGTAACAAAGATGAGGCCATCAGTCCAAACAATGTAAATAGTGTAAATAATTACAAATATCTCATCACAGAAATATAGACAGACACTGAAGAAGGCTGTAGCAGACAAGAGCTGAAATGTCATGAATATGGTAACAAAGATGAGGCCATCAGTCCAAACAATGTAAATAGTGTAAATAATTACAAATACTTCATCACAGAAATATAGACAGACACTGAAGAAGGCTGTAGCAGACAAGAGCTGAAATGTCATGAATATGGTAACAAAGATGAGGCCATCAGTCCAAACAATGTAAATAGTGTAAATAATTACAAATACTTCATCACAGAAATATAGACAGACACTGAAGAAGGCTGTAGCAGACAAGAGCTGAAATGTCATGAATATGGTAACAAAGATGAGGCAATCAGTCCAAACAATGTAAATAGTGTAAATAATTACAAATACTTCATCACAGAAATATAGAGAGACACTGAAGAAGGCTGTAGCGGACAAGACCTGAAATGTCATGAATATGGTAACAAAGATGAGGCCATCAGTCCAAACAATGTAAATAGTGTAAATAATTACAAATACTTCATCACAGAAATATAGAGAGACACTGAAGAAGGCTGTAGCGGACAAGACCTGAAATGTCATGAATATGGTAACAAAGATGAGGCCATCAGTCCAAACAATGTAAATAGTGTAAATAATTACAAATACTTCATCACAGAAATATAGACAGACACTGAAGAAGGCTGTAGCAGACAAGAGCTGAAATGTCATGAATATGGTAACAAAGATGAGGCCATCAGTCCAAACAATGTAAATAGTGTAAATAATTACAAATACTTCATCACAGAAATATAGAGAGACACTGAAGAAGGCTGTAGCGGACAAGACCTGAAATGTCATGAATATGGTAACAAAGATGAGGCCATCAGTCCAAACAATGTAAATAGTGTAAATAATTACAAATACTTCATCACAGAAATATAGAGAGACACTGAAGAAGGCTGTAGCAGACAAGAGCTGAAATGTCATGAATATGGTAACAAAGATGAGGCCATCAGTCCAAACAATGTAAATAGTGTAAATAATTACAAATACTTCATCACAGAAATATAGAGAGACACTGAAGAAGGCTGTAGCAGACAAGAGCTGAAATGTCATGAATATGGTAACAAAGATGAGGCCATCAGTCCAAACAATGTAAATAGTGTAAATAATTACAAATACTTCATCACAGAAATATAGAGAGACACTGAAGAAGGCTGTAGCGGACAAGACCTGAAATGTCATGAATATGGTAACAAAGATGAGGCCATCAGTCCAAACAATGTAAATAATGTAAATAATTACAAATACTTCATCACAGAAATATAGAGAGACACTGAAGAAGGCTGTAGCGGACAAGACCTGAAATGTCATGAATATGGTAACAAAGATGAGGCCATCAGTCCAAACAATGTAAATAGTGTAAATAATTACAAATACTTCATCACAGAAATATAGAGAGACACTGAAGAAGGCTGTAGCGGACAAGACCTGAAATGTCATGAATATGGTAACAAAGATGAGGCCATCAGTCCAAACAATGTAAATAGTGTAAATAATTACAAATACTTCATCACAGAAATATAGAGAGACACTGAAGAAGGCTGTAGCAGACAAGACCTGAAATGTCATGAATATGGTAATAAAGATGAGGCCATCAGTCCAAACAATGTAAATAGTGTAAATAATTACAAATACTTCATCACAGAAATATAGAGAGACACTGAAGAAGGCTGTAGCAGACAAGAGCTGAAATGTCATGAATATGGTAACAAAGATGAGGCCATCAGTCCAAACAATGTAAATAATGTAAATAATTACAAATACTTCATCACAGAAATATAGAGAGACACTGAAGAAGGCTGTAGCGGACAAGACCTGAAATGTCATGAATATGGTAACAAAGATGAGGCCATCAGTCCAAACAATGTAAATAATGTAAATAATTACAAATACTTCATCACAGAAATATAGAGAGACACTGAAGAAGGCTGTAGCGGACAAGACCTGAAATGTCATGAATATGGTAACAAAGATGAGGCCATCAGTCCAAACAATGTAAATAGTGTAAATAATTACAAATACTTCATCACAGAAATATAGAGAGACACTGAAGAAGGCTGTAGCAGACAAGACCTGAAATGTCATGAATATGGTAATAAAGATGAGGCCATCAGTCCAAACAATGTAAATAGTGTAAATAATTACAAATACTTCATCACAGAAATATAGAGAGACACTGAAGAAGGCTGTAGCAGACAAGACCTGAAATGTCATGAATATGGTAATAAAGATGAGGCCATCAGTCCAAACAATGTAAATAGTGTAAATAATTACAAATACTTCATCACAGAAATATAGAGAGACACTGAAGAAGGCTGTAGCAGACAAGACCTGAAATGTCATGAATATGGTAACAAAGATGAGGCCATCAGTCCAAACAATGTAAATAATGTAAATAATTACAAATACTTCATCACAGAAATATAGAGAGACACTGAAGAAGGCTGTAGCGGACAAGACCTGAAATGTCATGAATATGGTAACAAAGATGAGGCCATCAGTCCAAACAATGTAAATAGTGTAAATAATTACAAATACTTCATCACAGAAATATAGAGAGACACTGAAGAAGGCTGTAGCAGACAAGACATGAAATGTCATGAATATGGTAATAAAGATGAGGCCATCAGTCCAAACAATGTAAATAGTGTAAATAATTACAAATACTTCATCACAGAAATATAGAGAGACACTGAAGAAGGCTGTAGCAGACAAGAGCTGAAATGTCATGAATATGGTAACAAAGATGAGGCCATCAGTCCAAACAATGTAAATAGTGTAAATAATTACAAATACTTCATCACAGAAATATAGAGAGACACTGAAGAAGGCTGTAGCAGACAAGAGCTGAAATGTCATGAATATGGTAACAAAGATGAGGCCATCAGTCCAAACAATGTAAATAGTGTAAATAATTACAAATACTTCATCACAGAAATATAGAGAGACACTGAAGAAGGCTGTAGCGGACAAGACCTGAAATGTCATGAATATGGTAACAAAGATGAGGCCATCAGTCCAAACAATGTAAATAGTGTAAATAATTACAAATACTTCATCACAGAAATATAGACAGACACTGAAGAAGGCTGTAGCAGACAAGAGCTGAAATGTCATGAATATGGTAACAAAGATGAGGCCATCAGTCCAAACAATGTAAATAGTGTAAATAATTACAAATACTTCATCACAGAAATATAGAGAGACACTGAAGAAGGCTGTAGCGGACAAGACCTGAAATGTCATGAATATGGTAACAAAGATGAGGCCATCAGTCCAAACAATGTAAATAATGTAAATAATTACAAATACTTCATCATAGAAATATAGAGAGACACTGAAGAAGGCTGTAGCGGACAAGAGCTGAAATGTCATGAATATGGTAACAAAGATGAGGCCATCAGTCCAAACAATGTAAATAGTGTAAATAATTACAAATACTTCATCACAGAAATATAGACAGACACTGAAGAAGGCTGTAGCAGACAAGAGCTGAAATGTCATGAATATGGTAACAAAGATGAGGCCATCAGTCCAAACAATGTAAATAGTGTAAATAATTACAAATACTTCATCACAGAAATATAGACAGACACTGAAGAAGGCTGTAGCAGACAAGAGCTGAAATGTCATGAATATGGTAACAAAGATGATGCCATCAGTCCAAACAATGTAAATAGTGTAAATAATTACAAATACTTCATCACAGAAATATAGACAGACACTGAAGAAGGCTGTAGCAGACAAGAGCTGAAATGTCATGAATATGGTAACAAAGATGAGGCCATCAGTCCAAACAATGTAAATAGTGTAAATAATTACAAATACTTCATCACAGAAATATAGAGAGACACTGAAGAAGGCTGTAGCAGACAAGAGCTGAAATGTCATGAATATGGTAACAAAGATGAGGCCATCAGTCCAAACAATGTAAATAGTGTAAATAATTACAAATACTTCATCACAGAAATATAGAGAGACACTGAAGAAGGCTGTAGCGGACAAGACCTGAAATGTCATGAATATGGTAACAAAGATGAGGCCATCAGTCCAAACAATGTAAATAATGTAAATAATTACAAATACTTCATCATAGAAATATAGAGAGACACTGAAGAAGGCTGTAGCGGACAAGAGCTGAAATGTCATGAATATGGTAACAAAGATGAGGCCATCAGTCCAAACAATGTAAATAGTGTAAATAATTACAAATACTTCATCACAGAAATATAGACAGACACTGAAGAAGGCTGTAGCAGACAAGAGCTGAAATGTCATGAATATGGTAACAAAGATGAGGCCATCAGTCCAAACAATGTAAATAGTGTAAATAATTACAAATACTTCATCACAGAAATATAGACAGACACTGAAGAAGGCTGTAGCAGACAAGAGCTGAAATGTCATGAATATGGTAACAAAGATGAGGCCATCAGTCCAAACAATGTAAATAGTGTAAATAATTACAAATACTTCATCATAGAAATATAGAGAGACACTGAAGAAGGCTGTAGCGGACAAGACCTGAAATGTCATGAATATGGTAACAAAGATGAGGCCATCAGTCCAAACAATGTAAATAGTGTAAATAATTACAAATACTTCATCATAGAAATATAGAGAGACACTGAAGAAGGCTGTAGCGGACAAGAGCTGAAATGTCATGAATATGGTAACAAAGATGAGGCCATCAGTCCAAACAATGTAAATAGTGTAAATAATTACAAATACTTCATCATAGAAATATAGACAGACACTGAAGAAGGCTGTAGCAGACAAGAGCTGAAATGTCATGAATATGGTAACAAAGATGAGGCCATCAGTCCAAACAATGTAAATAGTGTAAATAATTACAAATACTTCATCACAGAAATATAGACAGACACTGAAGAAGGCTGTAGCAGACAAGAGCTGAAATGTCATGAATATGGTAACAAAGATGAGGCCATCAGTCCAAACAATGTAAATAGTGTAAATAATTACAAATACTTCATCACAGAAATATAGACAGACACTGAAGAAGGCTGTAGCAGACAAGAGCTGAAATGTCATGAATATGGTAACAAAGATGAGGCCATCAGTCCAAACAATGTAAATAGTGTAAATAATTACAAATACTTCATCATAGAAATATAGAGAGACACTGAAGAAGGCTGTAGCGGACAAGACCTGAAATGTCATGAATATGGTAACAAAGATGAGGCCATCAGTCCAAACAATGTAAATAGTGTAAATAATTACAAATACTTCATCATAGAAATATAGAGAGACACTGAAGAAGGCTGTAGCGGACAAGAGCTGAAATGTCATGAATATGGTAACAAAGATGAGGCCATCAGTCCAAACAATGTAAATAGTGTAAATAATTACAAATACTTCATCATAGAAATATAGAGAGACACTGAAGAAGGCTGTAGCGGACAAGAGCTGAAATGTCATGAATATGGTAACAAAGATGAGGCCATCAGTCCAAACAATGTAAATAATGTAAATAATTACAAATACTTCATCACAGAAATATAGAGAGACACTGAAGAAGGCTATAGCAGACAAGACCTGAAATGTCATGAATATGGTAACAAAGATGAGGCCATCAGTCCAAACAATGTAAATAGTGTAAATAATTACAAATACTTCATCATAGAAATATAGAGAGACACTGAAGAAGGCTGTAGCGGACAAGAGCTGAAATGTCATGAATATGGTAACAAAGATGAGGCCATCAGTCCAAACAATGTAAATAGTGTAAATAATTACAAATACTTCATCACAGAAATGTAGAGAGACACTGAAGAAGGCTGTAGCGGACAAGACCTGAAATGTCATGAATATGGTAACAAAGATGAGGCCATCAGTCCAAACAATGTAAATAATGTAAATAATTACAAATACTTCATCATAGAAATATAGAGAGACACTGAAGAAGGCTGTAGCGGACAAGAGCTGAAATGTCATGAATATGGTAACAAAGATGAGGCCATCAGTCCAAACAATGTAAATAGTGTAAATAATTACAAATACTTCATCACAGAAATATAGAGAGAGACTGAAGAAGGCTGTAGCAGACAAGAGCTGAAATGTCATGAATATGGTAACAAAGATGAGGCCATCAGTCCAAACAATGTAAATAGTGTAAATAATTACAAATACTTCATCACAGAAATATAGACAGACACTGAAGAAGGCTGTAGCAGACAAGAGCTGAAATGTCATGAATATGGTAACAAAGATGAGGCCATCAGTCCAAACAATGTAAATAGTGTAAATAATTACAAATACTTCATCATAGAAATATAGAGAGACACTGAAGAAGGCTGTAGCGGACAAGACCTGAAATGTCATGAATATGGTAACAAAGATGAGGCCATCAGTCCAAACAATGTAAATAGTGTAAATAATTACAAATACTTCATCATAGAAATATAGAGAGACACTGAAGAAGGCTGTAGCGGACAAGAGCTGAAATGTCATGAATATGGTAACAAAGATGAGGCCATCAGTCCAAACAATGTAAATAGTGTAAATAATTACAAATACTTCATCATAGAAATATAGACAGACACTGAAGAAGGCTGTAGCAGACAAGAGCTGAAATGTCATGAATATGGTAACAAAGATGAGGCCATCAGTCCAAACAATGTAAATAGTGTAAATAATTACAAATACTTCATCACAGAAATATAGACAGACACTGAAGAAGGCTGTAGCAGACAAGAGCTGAAATGTCATGAATATGGTAACAAAGATGAGGCCATCAGTCCAAACAATGTAAATAGTGTAAATAATTACAAATACTTCATCACAGAAATATAGACAGACACTGAAGAAGGCTGTAGCAGACAAGAGCTGAAATGTCATGAATATGGTAACAAAGATGAGGCCATCAGTCCAAACAATG
Organism: Acanthosepion lycidas; assembly: GCA_963932145.1. NCBI lineage: Eukaryota > Metazoa > Mollusca > Cephalopoda > Sepiida > Sepiidae > Acanthosepion > Acanthosepion lycidas. The sequence goes on from OZ010611.1 coordinate 15,185,781, forward strand.
TAAATAGTGTAAATAATTACAAATACTTCATCATAGAAATATAGAGAGACACTGAAGAAGGCTGTAGCGGACAAGACCTGAAATGTCATGAATATGGTAACAAAGATGAGGCCATCAGTCCAAACAATGTAAATAGTGTAAATAATTACAAATACTTCATCATAGAAATATAGAGAGACACTGAAGAAGGCTGTAGCGGACAAGAGCTGAAATGTCATGAATATGGTAACAAAGATGAGGCCATCAGTCCAAACAATGTAAATAGTGTAAATAATTACAAATACTTCATCATAGAAATATAGAGAGACACTGAAGAAGGCTGTAGCGGACAAGAGCTGAAATGTCATGAATATGGTAACAAAGATGAGGCCATCAGTCCAAACAATGTAAATAATGTAAATAATTACAAATACTTCATCACAGAAATATAGAGAGACACTGAAGAAGGCTGTAGCAGACAAGACCTGAAATGTCATGAATATGGTAACAAAGATGAGGCCATCAGTCCAAACAATGTAAATAGTGTAAATAATTACAAATACTTCATCATAGAAATATAGAGAGACACTGAAGAAGGCTGTAGCGGACAAGAGCTGAAATGTCATGAATATGGTAACAAAGATGAGGCCATCAGTCCAAACAATGTAAATAGTGTAAATAATTACAAATACTTCATCACAGAAATGTAGAGAGACACTGAAGAAGGCTGTAGCGGACAAGACCTGAAATGTCATGAATATGGTAACAAAGATGAGGCCATCAGTCCAAACAATGTAAATAATGTAAATAATTACAAATACTTCATCATAGAAATATAGAGAGACACTGAAGAAGGCTGTAGCAGACAACAGATGAAATGTCATGAATATGGTAACAAAGATGAGGCCATCAGTCCAAACAATGTAAATAGTGTAAATAATTACAAATACTTCATCACAGAAATATAGACAGACACTGAAGAAGGCTGTAGCAGACAAGAGCTGAAATGTCATGAATATGGTAACAAAGATGAGGCCATCAGTCCAAACAATGTAAATAGTGTAAATAATTACAAATACTTCATCATAGAAATATAGAGAGACACTGAAGAAGGCTGTAGCGGACAAGACCTGAAATGTCATGAATATGGTAACAAAGATGAGGCCATCAGTCCAAACAATGTAAATAGTGTAAATAATTACAAATACTTCATCATAGAAATATAGAGAGACACTGAAGAAGGCTGTAGCGGACAAGAGCTGAAATGTCATGAATATGGTAACAAAGATGAGGCCATCAGTCCAAACAATGTAAATAGTGTAAATAATTACAAATACTTCATCATAGAAATATAGAGAGACACTGAAGAAGGCTGTAGCGGACAAGAGCTGAAATGTCATGAATATGGTAACAAAGATGAGGCCATCAGTCCAAACAATGTAAATAGTGTAAATAATTACAAATACTTCATCATAGAAATATAGAGAGACACTGAAGAAGGCTGTAGCGGACAAGAGCTGAAATGTCATGAATATGGTAACAAAGATGAGGCCATCAGTCCAAACAATGTAAATAATGTAAATAATTACAAATACTTCATCACAGAAATATAGAGAGACACTGAAGAAGGCTGTAGCAGACAAGACCTGAAATGTCATGAATATGGTAACAAAGATGAGGCCATCAGTCCAAACAATGTAAATAGTGTAAATAATTACAAATACTTCATCATAGAAATATAGAGAGACACTGAAGAAGGCTGTAGCGGACAAGAGCTGAAATGTCATGAATATGGTAACAAAGATGAGGCCATCAGTCCAAACAATGTAAATAGTGTAAATAATTACAAATACTTCATCACAGAAATATAGAGAGACACTGAAGAAGGCTGTAGCGGACAAGAGCTGAAATGTCATGAATATGGTAACAAAGATGAGGCCATCAGTCCAAACAATGTAAATAATGTAAATAATTACAAATACTTCATCACAGAAATATAGAGAGACACTGAAGAAGGCTGTAGCAGACAAGACCTGAAATGTCATGAATATGGTAACAAAGATGAGGCCATCAGTCCAAACAATGTAAATAGTGCAAATAATTACAAATACTTCATCATAGAAATATAGAGAGACACTGAAGAAGGCTGTAGCGGACAAGAGCTGAAATGTCATGAATATGGTAACAAAGATGAGGCCATCAGTCCAAACAATGTAAATAGTGTAAATAATTACAAATACTTCATCACAGAAATATAGAGAGACACTGAAGAAGGCTGTAGCGGACAAGACCTGAAATGTCATGAATATGGTAACAAAGATGAGGCCATCAGTCCAAACAATGTAAATAATGTAAATAATTACAAATACTTCATCACAGAAATATAGAGAGACACTGAGGAAGGCTGTAGCAGACAAGAGCTGAAATGTCATGAATATGGTAACAAAGATGAGGCCATCAGTCCAAACAATGTAAATAGTGTAAATAATTACAAATACTTCATCATAGAAATATAGAGAGACACTGAAGAAGGCTGTAGCGGACAAGAGCTGAAATGTCATGAATATGGTAACAAAGATGAGGCCATCAGTCCAAACAATGTAAATAGTGTAAATAATTACAAATACTTCATCATAGAAATATAGAGAGACACTGAAGAAGGCTGTAGCAGACAAGAGCTGAAATGTCATGAATATGGTAACAAAGATGAGGCCATCAGTCCAAACAATGTAAATAGTGTAAATAATTACAAATACTTCATCACAGAAATATAGAAAGACACTGAAGAAGGCTGTAGCAGACAAGAGTTGAAATGTCATGAATATGGTAACAAAGATGAGGCCATCAGTCCAAACAATGTAAATAGTGTAAATAATTACAAATACTTCATCACAGAAATATAGAGAGACACTGAAGAAGGCTGTAGCGGACAACAGATGAAATGTCATGAATATGGTAACAAAGATGAGGCCATCAGTCCAAACAATGTAAATAGTGTAAATAATTACAAATACTTCATCACAGAAATATAGAGAGACACTGAAGAAGGCTGTAGCGGACAAGACCTGAAATGTCATGAATATGGTAACAAAGATGAGGCCATCAGTCCAAACAATGTAAATAGTGTAAATAATTACAAATACTTCATCACAGAAATATAGACAGACACTGAAGAAGGCTGTAGCAGACAAGAGCTGAAATGTCATGAATATGGTAACAAAGATGAGGCCATCAGTCCAAACAATGTAAATAGTGTAAATAATTACAAATACTTCATCATAGAAATATAGAGACACTGAAGAAGGCTGTAGCGGACAAGACCTGAAATGTCATGAATATGGTAACAAAGATGAGGCCATCAGTCCAAACAATGTAAATAGTGTAAATAATTACAAATACTTCATCATAGAAATATAGAGAGACACTGAAGAAGGCTGTAGCGGACAAGACCTGAAATGTCATGAATATGGTAACAAAGATGAGGCCATCAGTCCAAACAATGTAAATAATGTAAATAATTACAAATACTTCATCACAGAAATATAGAGAGACACTGAAGAAGGCTGTAGCGGACAAGAGTTGAAATGTCATGAATATGGTAACAAAGATGAGGCCATCAGTCCAAACAATGTAAATAGTGTAAATAATTACAAATACTTCATCACAGAAATATAGACAGACACTGAAGAAGGCTGTAGCGGACAAGAGCTGAAATGTCATGAATATGGTAACAAAGATGAGGCCATCAGTCCAAACAATGTAAATAGTGTAAATAATTACAAATACTTCATCACAGAAATATAGAGAGACACTGAAGAAGGCTGTAGCGGACAAGTGCTGAAATGTCATGAATATGGTAACAAAGATGAGGCCATCAGTCCAAACAATGTAAATAGTGTAAATAATTACAAATACTTCATCACAGAAATATAGAAAGACACTGAAGAAGGCTGTAGCAGACAAGAGTTGAAATGTCATGAATATGGTAACAAAGATGAGGCCATCAGTCCAAACAATGTAAATAGTGTAAATAATTACAAATACTTCATCACAGAAATATAGACAGACACTGAAGAAGGCTGTAGCAGACAAGAGCTGAAATGTCATGAATATGGTAACAAAGATGAGGCCATCAGTCCAAACAATGTAAATAGTGTAAATAATTACAAATACTTCATCACAGAAATATAGAGAGACACTGAAGAAGGCTGTAGCGGACAAGTGCTGAAATGTCATGAATATGGTAACAAAGATGAGGCCATCAGTCCAAACAATGTAAATAGTGTAAATAATTACAAATACTTCATCACAGAAATATAGAAAGACACTGAAGAAGGCTGTAGCAGACAAGAGTTGAAATGTCATGAATATGGTAACAAAGATGAGGCCATCAGTCCAAACAATGTAAATAGTGTAAATAATTACAAATACTTCATCACAGAAATATAGACAGACACTGAAGAAGGCTGTAGCAGACAAGAGCTGAAATGTCATGAATATGGTAACAAAGATGAGGCCATCAGTCCAAACAATGTAAATAGTGTAAATAATTACAAATACTTCATCACAGAAATATAGAGAGACACTGAAGAAGGCTGTAGCGGAAAAGACCTGAAATGTCATGAATATGGTAACAAAGATGAGGCCATCAGTCCAAACAATGTAAATAGTGTAAATAATTACAAATACTTCATCACAGAAATATAGAGAGACACTGAAGAAGGCTGTAGCAGACAAGACCTGAAATGTCATGAATATGGTAACAAAGATGAGGCCATCAGTCCAAACAATGTAAATAGTGTAAATAATTACAAATACTTCATCACAGAAATATAGACAGACACTGAAGAAGGCTGTAGCAGACAAGAGCTGAAATGTCATGAATATGGTAACAAAGATGAGGCCATCAGTCCAAACAATGTAAATAGTGTAAATAATTACAAATACTTCATCACAGAAATATAGAGAGACACTGAAGAAGGCTGTAGCGGACAAGACCTGAAATGTCATGAATATGGTAACAAAGATGAGGCCATCAGTCCAAACAATGTAAATAATGTAAATAATTACAAATACTTCATCACAGAAATATAGAGAGACACTGAAGAAGGCTGTAGCGGACAAGACCTGAAATGTCATGAATATGGTAACAAAGATGAGGCCATCAGTCCAAACAATGTAAATAGTGTAAATAATTACAAATACTTCATCACAGAAATATAGAGAGACACTGAAGAAGGCTGTAGCGGACAAGACCTGAAATGTCATGAATATGGTAACAAAGATGAGGCCATCAGTCCAAACAATGTAAATAGTGTAAATAATTACAAATACTTCATCATAGAAATATAGAGAGACACTGAAGAAGGCTGTAGCGGACAAGACCTGAAATGTCATGAATATGGTAACAAAGATGAGGCCATCAGTCCAAACAATGTAAATAGTGTAAATAATTACAAATACTTCATCATAGAAATATAGAGAGACACTGAAGAAGGCTGTAGCGGACAAGACCTGAAATGTCATGAATATGGTAACAAAGATGAGGCCATCAGTCCAAACAATGTAAATAGTGTAAATAATTACAAATACTTCATCACAGAAATATAGAGAGACACTGAAGAAGGCTGTAGCAGACAACAGATGAAATGTCATGAATATGGTAACAAAGATGAGGCCATCAGTCCAAACAATGTAAATAGTGTAAATAATTACAAATACTTCATCATAGAAATATAGAGAGACACTGAAGAAGGCTGTAGCGGACAAGACCTGAAATGTCATGAATATGGTAACAAAGATGAGGCCATCAGTCCAAACAATGTAAATAATGTAAATAATTACAAATACTTCATCACAGAAATATAGAGAGACACTGAAGAAGGCTGTAGCGGACAAGAGTTGAAATGTCATGAATATGGTAACAAAGATGAGGCCATCAGTCCAAACAATGTAAATAGTGTAAATAATTACAAATACTTCATCACAGAAATATAGAGAGACACTGAAGAAGGCTGTAGCGGACAAGTGCTGAAATGTCATGAATATGGTAACAAAGATGAGGCCATCAGTCCAAACAATGTAAATAGTGTAAATAATTACAAATACTTCATCACAGAAATATAGAGAGACACTGAAGAAGGCTGTAGCAGACAAGAGCTGAAATGTCATGAATATGGTAATAAAGATGAGGCCATCAGTCCAAACAATGTAAATAGTGTAAATAATTACACATACTTCATCACAGAAATATAGACAGACCCTGAAGAAGGCTGTAGCAGACAAAAGCTGAAATGTCATGAATATGGTAACAAAGATGAGGCCATCAGTCCAAACAATGTAAATAGTGTAAATAATTACAAATACTTCATCACAGAAATATAGACAGACCCTGAAGAAGGCTGTAGCAGACAAAAGCTGAAATGTCATGAATATGGTAACAAAGATGAGGCCATCAGTCCAAACAATGTAAATAGTGTAAATAATTACAAATACTTCATCACAGAAATATAGACAGACACTGAAGAAGGCTGTAGCAGACAAGAGTTGAAATGTCATGAATATGGTAACAAAGATGAGGCCATCAGTCCAAACAATGTAAATAGTGTAAATAATTACAAATACTTCATCACAGAAATATAGAGAGACACTGAAGAAGGCTGTAGCGGACAAGACCTGAAATGTCATGAATATGGTAACAAAGATGAGGACATCAGTCCAAACAATGTAAATAGTGTAAATAATTACAAATACTTCATCACAGAAATATAGACAGACCCTGAAGAAGGCTGTAGCAGACAAAAGCTGAAATGTCATGAATATGGTAACAAAGATGAGGCCATCAGTCCAAACAATGTAAATAGTGTAAATAATTACAAATACTTCATCACAGAAATATAGACAGACACTGAAGAAGGCTGTAGCAGACAAGAGTTGAAATGTCATGAATATGGTAACAAAGATGAGGCCATCAGTCCAAACAATGTAAATAGTGTAAATAATTACAAATACTTCATCACAGAAATATAGACAGACCCTGAAGAAGGCTGTAGCGGACAAGACCTGAAATGTCATGAATATGGTAACAAAGATGAGGCCATCAGTCCAAACAATGTAAATAGTGTAAATAATTACAAATACTTCATCACAGAAATATAGAGAGACACTGAAGAAGGCTGTAGCAGACAAGAGTTGAAATGTCATGAATATGGTAACAAAGATGAGGCCATCAGTCCAAACAATGTAAATAGTGTAAATAATTACAAATACTTCATCACAGAAATATAGACAGACCCTGAAGAAGGCTGTAGCAGACAAAAGCTGAAATGTCATGAATATGGTAACAAAGATGAGGCCATCAGTCCAAACAATGTAAATAGTGTAAATAATTACAAATACTTCATCACAGAAATATAGACAGACCCTGAAGAAGGCTGTAGCAGACAAAAGCTGAAATGTCATGAATATGGTAACAAAGATGAGGCCATCAGTCCAAACAATGTAAATAGTGTAAATAATTACAAATACTTCATCACAGAAATATAGACAGACCCTGAAGAAGGCTGTAGCAGACAAAAGCTGAAATGTCATGAATATGGTAACAAAGATGAGGCCATCAGTCCAAACAATGTAAATAGTGTAAATAATTACAAATACTTCATCACAGAAATATAGAAAGACACTGAAGAAGGCTGTAGCGGACAAGACCTGAAATGTCATGAATATGGTAACAAAGATGAGGCCATCAGTCCAAACAATGTAAATAGTGTAAATAATTACAAATACTTCATCACAGAAATATAGACAGACCCTGAAGAAGGCTGTAGCAGACAAGAGCTGAAATGTCATGAATATGGTAACAAAGATGAGGCCATCAGTCCAAACAATGTAAATAGTGTAAATAATTACAAATACTTCATCACAGAAATATAGAGAGACACTGAAGAAGGCTGTAGCGGACAAGACCTGAAATGTCATGAATATGGTAACAAAGATGAGGCCATCAGTCCAAACAATGTAAATAGTGTAAATAATTACAAATACTTCATCACAGAAATATAGAGAGACACTGAAGAAGGCTGTAGCGGACAAGAGCTGAAATGTCATGAATATGGTAACAAAGATGAGGCCATCAGTCCAAACAATGTAAATAGTGTAAATAATTACAAATACTTCATAACAGAAATATAGAGAGACACTGAAGAAGGCTGTAGCGGACAAGTGCTGAAATGTCATGAATATGGTAACAAAGATGAGGCCATCAGTCCAAACAATGTAAATAGTGTAAATAATTACAAATACTTCATCACAGAAATATAGAGAGACACTGAAGAAGGCTGTAGCGGACAAGTGCTGAAATGTCATGAATATGGTAACAAAGATGAGGCCATCAGTCCAAACAATGTAAATAGTGTAAATAATTACAAATACTTCATCACAGAAATATAGACAGATACTGAAGAAGGCTGTAGCGGACAAGAGCTGAAATGTCATGAATATGGTAACAAAGATGAGGCCATCAGTCCAAACAATGTAAATAGTGTAAATAATTACAAATACTTCATCACAGAAATATAGACAGACACTGAAGAAGGCTGTAGCAGACAAGAGCTGAAATGTCATGAATATGGTAACAAAGATGAGGCCATCAGTCCAAACAATGTAAATAGTGTAAATAATTACAAATACTTCATCACAGAAATATAGAGAGACACTGAAGAAGGCTGTAGCGGACAAGTGCTGAAATGTCATGAATATGGTAACAAAGATGAGGCCATCAGTCCAAACAATGTAAATAGTGTAAATAATTACAAATACTTCATCACAGAAATATAGAGAGACACTGAAGAAGGCTGTAGCAGACAAGAGCTGAAATGTCATGAATATGGTAACAAAGATGAGGCCATCAGTCCAAACAATGTAAATAGTGTAAATAATTACAAATACTTCATCACAGAAATATAGAGAGAGACTGAAGAAGGCTGTAGCGGACAAGACCTGAAATGTCATGAATATGGTAACAAAGATGAGGCCATCAGTCCAAACAATGTAAATAGTGTAAATAATTACACATACTTCATCACAGAAATATAGAGAGAGACTGAAGAAGGCTGTAGCGGACAAGACCTGAAATGTCATGAATATGGTAACAAAGATGAGGCCATCAGTCCAAACAATGTAAATAGTGTAAATAATTACACATACTTCATCACAGAAATATAGAGAGACACTGAAGAAGGCTGTAGCAGACAAGAGCTGAAATGTCATGAATATGGTAACAAAGATGAGGCCATCAGTCCAAACAATGTAAATAGTGTAAATAATTACAAATACTTCATCACAGAAATATAGAGAGACACTGAAGAAGGCTGTAGCAGACAAAAGCTGAAATGTCATGAATATGGTAACAAAGATGAGGCCATCAGTCCAAACAATGTAAATAGTGTAAATAATTACAAATACTTCATCACAGAAATATAGAGAGACACTGAAGAAGGCTGTAGCAGACAAGAGCTGAAATGTCATGAATATGGTAACAAAGATGAGGCCATCAGTCCAAACAATGTAAATAGTGTAAATAATTACAAATACTTCATCACAGAAATATAGAGAGAGACTGAAGAAGGCTGTAGCGGACAAGACCTGAAATGTCATGAATATGGTAACAAAGATGAGGCCATCAGTCCAAACAATGTAAATAGTGTAAATAATTACACATACTTCATCACAGAAATATAGAGAGAGACTGAAGAAGGCTGTAGCGGACAAGACCTGAAATGTCATGAATATGGTAACAAAGATGAGGCCATCAGTCCAAACAATGTAAATAGTGTAAATAATTACACATACTTCATCACAGAAATATAGAGAGACACTGAAGAAGGCTGTAGCAGACAAGAGCTGAAATGTCATGAATATGGTAACAAAGATGAGGCCATCAGTCCAAACAATGTAAATAGTGTAAATAATTACAAATACTTCATCACAGAAATATAGAGAGACACTGAAGAAGGCTGTAGCGGACAAGACCTGAAATGTCATGAATATGGTAACAAAGATGAGGCCATCAGTCCAAACAATGTAAATAGTGTAAATAATTACAAATACTTCATCACAGAAATATAGAGAGACACTGAAGAAGGCTGTAGCGGACAAGAGCTGAAATGTCATGAATATGGTAACAAAGATGAGGCCATCAGTCCAAACAATGTAAATAGTGTAAATAATTACAAATACTTCATAACAGAAATATAGAGAGACACTGAAGAAGGCTGTAGCGGACAAGTGCTGAAATGTCATGAATATGGTAACAAAGATGAGGCCATCAGTCCAAACAATGTAAATAGTGTAAATAATTACAAATACTTCATCACAGAAATATAGAGAGACACTGAAGAAGGCTGTAGCGGACAAGTGCTGAAATGTCATGAATATGGTAACAAAGATGAGGCCATCAGTCCAAACAATGTAAATAGTGTAAATAATTACAAATACTTCATCACAGAAATATAGACAGATACTGAAGAAGGCTGTAGCGGACAAGAGCTGAAATGTCATGAATATGGTAACAAAGATGAGGCCATCAGTCCAAACAATGTAAATAGTGTAAATAATTACAAATACTTCATCACAGAAATATAGACAGACACTGAAGAAGGCTGTAGCAGACAAGAGCTGAAATGTCATGAATATGGTAACAAAGATGAGGCCATCAGTCCAAACAATGTAAATAGTGTAAATAATTACAAATACTTCATCACAGAAATATAGAGAGACACTGAAGAAGGCTGTAGCGGACAAGTGCTGAAATGTCATGAATATGGTAACAAAGATGAGGCCATCAGTCCAAACAATGTAAATAGTGTAAATAATTACAAATACTTCATCACAGAAATATAGAGAGACACTGAAGAAGGCTGTAGCAGACAAGAGCTGAAATGTCATGAATATGGTAACAAAGATGAGGCCATCAGTCCAAACAATGTAAATAGTGTAAATAATTACAAATACTTCATCACAGAAATATAGAGAGAGACTGAAGAAGGCTGTAGCGGACAAGACCTGAAATGTCATGAATATGGTAACAAAGATGAGGCCATCAGTCCAAACAATGTAAATAGTGTAAATAATTACACATACTTCATCACAGAAATATAGAGAGAGACTGAAGAAGGCTGTAGCGGACAAGACCTGAAATGTCATGAATATGGTAACAAAGATGAGGCCATCAGTCCAAACAATGTAAATAGTGTAAATAATTACACATACTTCATCACAGAAATATAGAGAGACACTGAAGAAGGCTGTAGCAGACAAGAGCTGAAATGTCATGAATATGGTAACAAAGATGAGGCCATCAGTCCAAACAATGTAAATAGTGTAAATAATTACAAATACTTCATCACAGAAATATAGAGAGACACTGAAGAAGGCTGTAGCGGACAAGACCTGAAATGTCATGAATATGGTAACAAAGATGAGGCCATCAGTCCAAACAATGTAAATAGTGTAAATAATTACAAATACTTCATCACAGAAATATAGAGAGACACTGAAGAAGGCTGTAGCGGACAAGAGCTGAAATGTCATGAATATGGTAACAAAGATGAGGCCATCAGTCCAAACAATGTAAATAGTGTAAATAATTACAAATACTTCATAACAGAAATATAGAGAGACACTGAAGAAGGCTGTAGCGGACAAGTGCTGAAATGTCATGAATATGGTAACAAAGATGAGGCCATCAGTCCAAACAATGTAAATAGTGTAAATAATTACAAATACTTCATCACAGAAATATAGAGAGACACTGAAGAAGGCTGTAGCGGACAAGTGCTGAAATGTCATGAATATGGTAACAAAGATGAGGCCATCAGTCCAAACAATGTAAATAGTGTAAATAATTACAAATACTTCATCACAGAAATATAGACAGATACTGAAGAAGGCTGTAGCGGACAAGAGCTGAAATGTCATGAATATGGTAACAAAGATGAGGCCATCAGTCCAAACAATGTAAATAGTGTAAATAATTACAAATACTTCATCACAGAAATATAGACAGACACTGAAGAAGGCTGTAGCAGACAAGAGCTGAAATGTCATGAATATGGTAACAAAGATGAGGCCATCAGTCCAAACAATGTAAATAGTGTAAATAATTACAAATACTTCATCACAGAAATATAGAGAGACACTGAAGAAGGCTGTAGCGGACAAGTGCTGAAATGTCATGAATATGGTAACAAAGATGAGGCCATCAGTCCAAACAATGTAAATAGTGTAAATAATTACAAATACTTCATCACAGAAATATAGAGAGACACTGAAGAAGGCTGTAGCAGACAAGAGCTGAAATGTCATGAATATGGTAACAAAGATGAGGCCATCAGTCCAAACAATGTAAATAGTGTAAATAATTACAAATACTTCATCACAGAAATATAGAGAGACACTGAAGAAGGCTGTAGCAGACAAGTGCTGAAATGTCATGAATATGGTAACAAAGATGAGGCCATCAGTCCAAACAATGTACATAGTGTAAATAATTACAAATACTTCATCACAGAAATATAGAGAGACACTGAAGAAGGCTGTAGCAGACAAGTGCTGAAATGTCATGAATATGGTAACAAAGATGAGGCCATCAGTCCAAACAATGTAAATAGTGTAAATAATTACAAATACTTCATCACAGAAATATAGACAGACACTGAAGAAGGCTGTAGCAGACAAGACCTGAAATGTCATGAATATGGTAACAAAGATGAGGCCATCAGTCCAAACAATGTAAATAGTGTAAATAATTACAAATACTTCATCACAGAAATATAGAGAGACACTGAAGAAGGCTGTAGCAGACAAGTGCTGAAATGTCATGAATATGGTAACAAAGATGAGGCCATCAGTCCAAACAATGTAAATAGTGTAAATAATTACAAATACTTCATCACAGAAATATAGAGAGACACTGAAGAAGGCTGTAGAAGACAAGAGCTGAAATGTCATGAATATGGTAACAAAGATGAGGCCATCAGTCCAAACAATGTAAATAGTGTAAATAATTACAAATACTTCATCACAGAAATATAGAGAGACACTGAAGAAGGCTGTAGCAGACAAGAGCTGAAATGTCATGAATATGGTAACAAAGATGAGGCCATCAGTCCAAACAATGTAAATAGTGTAAATAATTACAAATACTTCATCACAGAAATATAGAGAGACACTGAAGAAGGCTGTAGTGGACAAGAGTTGAAATGTCATGAATATGGTAACAAAGATGAGGCCATCAGTCCAAACAATGTAAATAGTGTAAATAATTACAAATACTTCATAACAGAAATATAGAGAGACACTGAAGAAGGCTGTAGCAGACAAGAGCTGAAATGTCATGAATATGGTAACAAAGATGAGGCCATCAGTCCAATCAATGTAAATAGTGTAAATAATTACAAATACTTCATAACAGAAATATAGAGAGACACTGAAGAAGGCTGTAGCGGACAAGAGCTGAAATGTCATGAATATGGTAACAAAGATGAGGCCATCAGTCCAATCAATGTAAATAGTGTAAATAATTACAAATACTTCATAACAGAAATATAGAGAGACACTGAAGAAGGCTGTAGCGGACAAGAGCTGAAATGTCATGAATATGGTAACAAAGATGAGGCCATCAGTCCAAACAATGTAAATAGTGTAAATAATTACAAATACTTCATCACAGAAATATAGAGAGACACTGAAGAAGGCTGTAGCGGACAAGAGCTGAAATGTCATGAATATGGTAACAAAGATGAGGCCATCAGTCCAAACAATGTAAATAGTGTAAATAATTACAAATACTTCATAACAGAAATATAGAGAGACACTGAAGAAGGCTGTAGCAGACAAGAGCTGAAATGTCATGAATATGGTAACAAAGATGAGGCCATCAGTCCAAACAATGTAAATAGTGTAAATAATTACAAATACTTCATCACAGAAATATAGAGAGACACTGAAGAAGGCTGTAGCGGACAAGAGCTGAAATGTCATGAATATGGTAACAAAGATGAGGCCATCAGTCCAAACAATGTAAATAGTGTAAATAATTACAAATACTTCATCACAGAAATATAGACAGACACTGAAGAAGGCTGTAGCAGACAAGAGCTGAAATGTCATGAATATGGTAACAAAGATGAGGCCATCAGTCCAATCCATGTAAATAGTGTAAATAATTACAAATACTTCATCACAGAAATATAGAGAGACACTGAAGAAGGCTGTAGTGGACAAGAGTTGAAATGTCATGAATATGGTAACAAAGATGAGGCCATCAGTCCAAACAATGTAAATAGTGTAAATAATTACAAATACTTCATCACAGAAATATAGAGAGACACTGAAGAAGGCTGTAGCAGACAAGAGCTGAAATGTCATGAATATGGTAACAAAGATGAGGCCATCAGTCCAAACAATGTAAATAGTGTAAATAATTACAAATACTTCATCACAGAAATATAGAGAGACACTGAAGAAGGCTGTAGCAGACAAGAGCTGAAATGTCATGAATATGGTAACAAAGATGAGGACATCAGTCCAAACAATGTAAATAGTGTAAATAATTACAAATACTTCATCACAGAAATATAGAGAGACACTGAAGAAGGCTGTAGCGGACAAGAGCTGAAATGTCATGAATATGGTAACAAAGATGAGGACATCAGTCCAAACAATGTAAATAGTGTAAATAATTACAAATACTTCATCACAGAAATATAGAGAGACACTGAAGAAGGCTGTAGCAGACAAGAGCTGAAATGTCATGAATATGGTAACAAAGATTAGGCCATCAGTCCAAACAATGTAAATAGTGTAAATAATTACAAATACTTCATCACAGAAATATAGAAAGACACTGAAGAAGGCTGTAGCAGACAAGAGCTGAAATGTCATGAATATGGTAACAAAGATGAGGCCATCAGTCCAAACAATGTAAATAGTGTAAATAATTACAAATACTTCATCACAGAAATAGAGAGAGAAACTGAAGAAGGCTGTAGCAGACAAGAGCTGAAATGTCATGAATATGGTAACAAAGATTAGGCCATCAGTCCAAACAATGTAAATAGTGTAAATAATTACAAATACTTCATCACAGAAATATAGAAAGACACTGAAGAAGGCTGTAGCAGACAAGAGCTGAAATGTCATGAATATGGTAACAAAGATGAGGCCATCAGTCCAAACAATGTAAATAGTGTAAATAATTACAAATACTTCATCACAGAAATATAGAAAGACACTGAAGAAGGCTGTAGCAGACAAGAGCTGAAATGTCATGAATATGGTAACAAAGATGAGGCCATCAGTCCAAACAATGTAAATAGTGTAAATAATTACAAATACTTCATCACAGAAATATAGAGAGACACTGAAGAAGGCTGTAGCAGACAAGAGCTGAAATGTCATGAATATGGTAACAAAGATGAGGACATCAGTCCAAACAATGTAAATAGTGTAAATAATTACAAATACTTCATCACAGAAATATAGAGAGACACTGAAGAAGGCTGTAGCAGACAAGAGCTGAAATGTCATGAATATGGTAACAAAGATGAGGACATCAGTCCAAACAATGTAAATAGTGTAAATAATTACAAATACTTCATCACAGAAATATAGAGAGACACTGAAGAAGGCTGTAGCAGACAAGAGCTGAAATGTCATGAATATGGTAACAAAGATTAGGCCATCAGTCCAAACAATGTAAATAGTGTAAATAATTACAAATACTTCATCACAGAAATATAGACAGACACTGAAGAAGGCTGTAGCAGACAAGAGCTGAAATGTCATGAATATGGTAACAAAGATGAGGCCATCAGTCCAAACAATGTAAATAGTGTAAATAATTACAAATACTTCATCACAGAAATATAGAGAGACACTGAAGAAGGCTGTAGCAGACAAGAGCTGAAATGTCATGAATATGGTAACAAAGATGAGGACATCAGTCCAAACAATGTAAATAGTGTAAATAATTACAAATACTTCATCACAGAAATATAGAAAGACACTGAAGAAGGCTGTAGCAGACAAGAGCTGAAATGTCATGAATATGGTAACAAAGATGAGGCCATCAGTCCAAACAATGTAAATAGTGTAAATAATTACAAATACTTCATCACAGAAATATAGACAGACACTGAAGAAGGCTGTAGCGGACAAGAGCTGAAATGTCATGAATATGGTAACAAAGATGAGGCCATCAGTCCAAACAATGTAAATAGTGTAAATAATTACAAATACTTCATCAGAGAAATATAGAGAGACACTGAAGAAGGCTGTAGCAGACAAGAGCTGAAATGTCATGAATATGGTAACAAAGATGAGGCCATCAGTCCAAACAATGTAAATAGTGTAAATAATTACAAATACTTCATCACAGAAATATAGAGAGACACTGAAGAAGGCTGTAGCAGACAAGAGCTGAAATGTCATGAATATGGTAACAAAGATGAGGCCATTAGTCCAAACAATGTAAATAGTGTAAATAATTACAAATACTTCATCACAGAAATATAGAGAGACACTGAAGAAGGCTGTAGCAGACAAGAGCTGAAATGTCATGAATATGGTAACAAAGATGAGGCCATCAGTCCAAACAATGTAAATAGTGTAAATAATTACAAATACTTCATCACAGAAATATAGACAGACCCTGAAGAAGGCTGTAGCAGACAAGAGCTGAAATGTCATGAATATGGTAACAAAGATGAGGCCATCAGTCCAAACAATGTAAATAGTGTAAATAATTACAAATACTTCATCACAGAAATATAGACAGACACTGAAGAAGGCTGTAGCGGACAAGAGCTGAAATGTCATGAATATGGTAACAAAGATGAGGACATCAGTCCAAACAATGTAAATAGTGTAAATAATTACAAATACTTCATCACAGAAATATAGAGAGACACTGAAGAAGGCTGTAGCAGACAAGAGCTGAAATGTCATGAATATGGTAACAAAGATGAGGACATCAGTCCAAACAATGTAAATAGTGTAAATAATTACAAATACTTCATCACAGAAATATAGAGAGACACTGAAGAAGGCTGTAGCAGACAAGAGTTGAAATGTCATGAATATGGTAAGAAAGTTGAGGCCATCAGTCCAAACAATGTAAATAGTGTAAATAATTACAAATACTTCATCACAGAAATATAGAAAGACACTGAAGAAGGCTGTAGCAGACAAGAGCTGAAATGTCATGAATATGGTAACAAAGATGAGGACATCAGTCCAAACAATGTAAATAGTGTAAATAATTACAAATACTTCATCACAGAAATATAGACAGACACTGAAGAAGGCTGTAGCAGACAAGAGCTGAAATGTCATGAATATGGTAACAAAGATGAGGACATCAGTCCAAACAATGTAAATAGTGTAAATAATTACAAATACTTCATCACAGAAATATAGAGAGACACTGAAGAAGGCTGTAGCAGACAAGAGTTGAAATGTCATGAATATGGTAACAAAGATGAGGACATCAGTCCAAACAATGTAAATAGTGTAAATAATTACAAATACTTCATCACAGAAATATAGAGAGACACTGAAGAAGGCTGTAGCAGACAAGAGCTGAAATGTCATGAATATGGTAACAAAGATTAGGCCATCAGTCCAAACAATGTAAATAGTGTAAATAATTACAAATACTTCATCACAGAAATATAGAAAGACACTGAAGAAGGCTGTAGCAGACAAGAGCTGAAATGTCATGAATATGGTAACAAAGATGAGGCCATCAGTCCAAACAATGTAAATAGTGTAAATAATTACAAATACTTCATCACAGAAATATAGAGAGACACTGAAGAAGGCTGTAGCGGACAAGAGCTGAAATGTCATGAATATGGTAACAACGATGAGGCCATCAGTCCAAACAATGTAAATAGTGTAAATAATTACAAATACTTCATCACAGAAATATAGAGAGACACTGAAGAAGGCTGTAGCAGACAAGAGCTGAAATGTCATGAATATGGTAACAAAGATGAGGACATCAGTCCAAACAATGTAAATAGTGTAAATAATTACAAATACTTCATCACAGAAATATAGAGAGACACTGAAGAAGGCTGTAGCAGACAAGAGCTCAAATGTCATGAATATGGTAACAAAGATGAGGACATCAGTCCAAACAATGTAAATAGTGTAAATAATTACAAATACTTCATCACAGAAATATAGAGAGACACTGAAGAAGGCTGTAGCAGACAAGAGTTGAAATGTCATGAATATGGTAAGAAAGTTGAGGCCATCAGTCCAAACAATGTAAATAGTGTAAATAATTACAAATACTTCATCACAGAAATATAGAAAGACACTGAAGAAGGCTGTAGCAGACAAGAGCTGAAATGTCATGAATATGGTAACAAAGATGAGGACATCAGTCCAAACAATGTAAATAGTGTAAATAATTACAAATACTTCATCACAGAAATATAGACAGACACTGAAGAAGGCTGTAGCAGACAAGAGCTGAAATGTCATGAATATGGTAACAAAGATGAGGACATCAGTCCAAACAATGTAAATAGTGTAAATAATTACAAATACTTCATCACAGAAATATAGAGAGAAACTGAAGAAGGCTGTAGCGGACAAGAGATGAAATGTCATGAATATGGTAACAAAGATGAGGCCATCAGTCCAAACAATGTAAATAGTGTAAATAATTACAAATACTTCATCACAGAAATATAGACAGACACTGAAGAAGGCTGTAGCAGACAAGAGCTGAAATGTCATGAATATGGTAACAAAGATGAGGCCATCAGTCCAAACAATGTAAATAGTGTAAATAATTACAAATACTTCATCACAGAAATATAGACAGACACTGAAGAAGGCTGTAGCAGACAAGAGCTGAAATCTCATGAATATGGTAACAAAGATGAGGCCATCAGTCCAAACAATGTAAATAGTGTAAATAATTACAAATACTTCATCACAGAAATATAGACAGACACTGAAGAAGGCTGTAGCAGACAAGAGCTGAAATGTCATGAATATGGTAACAAAGATGAGGCCATCAGTCCAAACAATGTAAATAGTGTAAATAATTACAAATACTTCATCACAGAAATATAGAGAGACACTGAAGAAGGCTGTAGCAGACAAGAGCTGAAATGTCATGAATATGGTAACAAAGATGAGGCCATCAGTCCAAACAATGTAAATAGTGTAAATAATTACAAATACTTCATCACAGAAATATAGACAGACACTGAAGAAGGCTGTAGCAGACAAGAGCTGAAATGTCATGAATATGGTAACAAAGATGAGGCCATCAGTCCAAACAATGTAAATAGTGTAAATAATTACAAATACTTCATCACAGAAATATAGACAGACACTGAAGAAGGCTGTAGCAGACAAGAGCTGAAATGTCATGAATATGGTAACAAAGATGAGGCCATCAGTCCAAACAATGTAAATAGTGTAAATAATTACAAATACTTCATCACAGAAATATAGAGAGACACTGAAGAAGGCTGTAGCAGACAACAGCTGAAATGTCATGAATATGGTAACAAAGATGAGGCCATCAGTCCAAACAATGTAAATAGTGTAAATAATTACAAATACTTCATCACAGAAATATAGAGAGAAACTGAAGAAGGCTGTAGCAGACAAGAGATGAAATGTCATGAATATGGTAACAAAGATGAGGCCATCAGTCCAAACAATGTAAATAGTGTAAATAATTACAAATACTTCATCACAGAAATATAGAGAGACACTGAAGAAGGCTGTAGCAGACAAGAGTTGAAATGTCATGAATATGGTAACAAAGATGAGGCCATCAGTCCAAACAATTTAAATAGTGTAAATAATTACAAATACTTCATCACAGAAATATAGAGAGAAACTGAAGAAGGCTGTAGCAGACAAGAGATGAAATGTCATGAATATGGTAACAAAGATGAGGCCATCAGTCCAAACAATGTAAATAGTGTAAATAATTACAAATACTTCATCACAGAAATATAGAGAGACACTGAAGAAGGCTGTAGCAGACAACAGCTGAAATGTCATGAATATGGTAACAAAGATGAGGACATCAGTCCAAACAATGTAAATAGTGTAAATAATTACAAATACTTCATCACAGAAATATAGAGAGACACTGAAGAAGGCTGTAGCAGACAAGAGCTGAAATGTCATGAATATGGTAACAAAGATGAGGCCATCAGTCCAAACAATGTAAATAGTGTAAATAATTACAAATACTTCATCACAGAAATATAGAGAGACACTGAAGAAGGCTGTAGCAGACAAGTGCTGAAATGTCATGAATATGGTAACAAAGATGAGGCCATCAGTCCAAACAATGTACATAGTGTAAATAATTACAAATACTTCATCACAGAAATATAGAGAGACACTGAAGAAGGCTGTAGCAGACAAGTGCTGAAATGTCATGAATATGGTAACAAAGATGAGGCCATCAGTCCAAACAATGTAAATAGTGTAAATAATTACAAATACTTCATCACAGAAATATAGACAGACACTGAAGAAGGCTGTAGCAGACAAGACCTGAAATGTCATGAATATGGTAACAAAGATGAGGCCATCAGTCCAAACAATGTAAATAGTGTAAATAATTACAAATACTTCATCACAGAAATATAGAGAGACACTGAAGAAGGCTGTAGCAGACAAGTGCTGAAATGTCATGAATATGGTAACAAAGATGAGGCCATCAGTCCAAACAATGTAAATAGTGTAAATAATTACAAATACTTCATCACAGAAATATAGAGAGACACTGAAGAAGGCTGTAGAAGACAAGAGCTGAAATGTCATGAATATGGTAACAAAGATGAGGCCATCAGTCCAAACAATGTAAATAGTGTAAATAATTACAAATACTTCATCACAGAAATATAGAGAGACACTGAAGAAGGCTGTAGCAGACAAGAGCTGAAATGTCATGAATATGGTAACAAAGATGAGGCCATCAGTCCAAACAATGTAAATAGTGTAAATAATTACAAATACTTCATCACAGAAATATAGAGAGACACTGAAGAAGGCTGTAGTGGACAAGAGTTGAAATGTCATGAATATGGTAACAAAGATGAGGCCATCAGTCCAAACAATGTAAATAGTGTAAATAATTACAAATACTTCATAACAGAAATATAGAGAGACACTGAAGAAGGCTGTAGCAGACAAGAGCTGAAATGTCATGAATATGGTAACAAAGATGAGGCCATCAGTCCAATCAATGTAAATAGTGTAAATAATTACAAATACTTCATAACAGAAATATAGAGAGACACTGAAGAAGGCTGTAGCGGACAAGAGCTGAAATGTCATGAATATGGTAACAAAGATGAGGCCATCAGTCCAATCAATGTAAATAGTGTAAATAATTACAAATACTTCATAACAGAAATATAGAGAGACACTGAAGAAGGCTGTAGCGGACAAGAGCTGAAATGTCATGAATATGGTAACAAAGATGAGGCCATCAGTCCAAACAATGTAAATAGTGTAAATAATTACAAATACTTCATCACAGAAATATAGAGAGACACTGAAGAAGGCTGTAGCGGACAAGAGCTGAAATGTCATGAATATGGTAACAAAGATGAGGCCATCAGTCCAAACAATGTAAATAGTGTAAATAATTACAAATACTTCATAACAGAAATATAGAGAGACACTGAAGAAGGCTGTAGCAGACAAGAGCTGAAATGTCATGAATATGGTAACAAAGATGAGGCCATCAGTCCAAACAATGTAAATAGTGTAAATAATTACAAATACTTCATCACAGAAATATAGAGAGACACTGAAGAAGGCTGTAGCGGACAAGAGCTGAAATGTCATGAATATGGTAACAAAGATGAGGCCATCAGTCCAAACAATGTAAATAGTGTAAATAATTACAAATACTTCATCACAGAAATATAGACAGACACTGAAGAAGGCTGTAGCAGACAAGAGCTGAAATGTCATGAATATGGTAACAAAGATGAGGCCATCAGTCCAATCCATGTAAATAGTGTAAATAATTACAAATACTTCATCACAGAAATATAGAGAGACACTGAAGAAGGCTGTAGTGGACAAGAGTTGAAATGTCATGAATATGGTAACAAAGATGAGGCCATCAGTCCAAACAATGTAAATAGTGTAAATAATTACAAATACTTCATCACAGAAATATAGAGAGACACTGAAGAAGGCTGTAGCAGACAAGAGCTGAAATGTCATGAATATGGTAACAAAGATGAGGCCATCAGTCCAAACAATGTAAATAGTGTAAATAATTACAAATACTTCATCACAGAAATATAGAGAGACACTGAAGAAGGCTGTAGCAGACAAGAGCTGAAATGTCATGAATATGGTAACAAAGATGAGGACATCAGTCCAAACAATGTAAATAGTGTAAATAATTACAAATACTTCATCACAGAAATATAGAGAGACACTGAAGAAGGCTGTAGCGGACAAGAGCTGAAATGTCATGAATATGGTAACAAAGATGAGGACATCAGTCCAAACAATGTAAATAGTGTAAATAATTACAAATACTTCATCACAGAAATATAGAGAGACACTGAAGAAGGCTGTAGCAGACAAGAGCTGAAATGTCATGAATATGGTAACAAAGATTAGGCCATCAGTCCAAACAATGTAAATAGTGTAAATAATTACAAATACTTCATCACAGAAATATAGAAAGACACTGAAGAAGGCTGTAGCAGACAAGAGCTGAAATGTCATGAATATGGTAACAAAGATGAGGCCATCAGTCCAAACAATGTAAATAGTGTAAATAATTACAAATACTTCATCACAGAAATAGAGAGAGAAACTGAAGAAGGCTGTAGCAGACAAGAGCTGAAATGTCATGAATATGGTAACAAAGATTAGGCCATCAGTCCAAACAATGTAAATAGTGTAAATAATTACAAATACTTCATCACAGAAATATAGAAAGACACTGAAGAAGGCTGTAGCAGACAAGAGCTGAAATGTCATGAATATGGTAACAAAGATGAGGCCATCAGTCCAAACAATGTAAATAGTGTAAATAATTACAAATACTTCATCACAGAAATATAGAAAGACACTGAAGAAGGCTGTAGCAGACAAGAGCTGAAATGTCATGAATATGGTAACAAAGATGAGGCCATCAGTCCAAACAATGTAAATAGTGTAAATAATTACAAATACTTCATCACAGAAATATAGAGAGACACTGAAGAAGGCTGTAGCAGACAAGAGCTGAAATGTCATGAATATGGTAACAAAGATGAGGACATCAGTCCAAACAATGTAAATAGTGTAAATAATTACAAATACTTCATCACAGAAATATAGAGAGACACTGAAGAAGGCTGTAGCAGACAAGAGCTGAAATGTCATGAATATGGTAACAAAGATGAGGACATCAGTCCAAACAATGTAAATAGTGTAAATAATTACAAATACTTCATCACAGAAATATAGAGAGACACTGAAGAAGGCTGTAGCAGACAAGAGCTGAAATGTCATGAATATGGTAACAAAGATTAGGCCATCAGTCCAAACAATGTAAATAGTGTAAATAATTACAAATACTTCATCACAGAAATATAGACAGACACTGAAGAAGGCTGTAGCAGACAAGAGCTGAAATGTCATGAATATGGTAACAAAGATGAGGCCATCAGTCCAAACAATGTAAATAGTGTAAATAATTACAAATACTTCATCACAGAAATATAGAGAGACACTGAAGAAGGCTGTAGCAGACAAGAGCTGAAATGTCATGAATATGGTAACAAAGATGAGGACATCAGTCCAAACAATGTAAATAGTGTAAATAATTACAAATACTTCATCACAGAAATATAGAAAGACACTGAAGAAGGCTGTAGCAGACAAGAGCTGAAATGTCATGAATATGGTAACAAAGATGAGGCCATCAGTCCAAACAATGTAAATAGTGTAAATAATTACAAATACTTCATCACAGAAATATAGACAGACACTGAAGAAGGCTGTAGCGGACAAGAGCTGAAATGTCATGAATATGGTAACAAAGATGAGGCCATCAGTCCAAACAATGTAAATAGTGTAAATAATTACAAATACTTCATCAGAGAAATATAGAGAGACACTGAAGAAGGCTGTAGCAGACAAGAGCTGAAATGTCATGAATATGGTAACAAAGATGAGGCCATCAGTCCAAACAATGTAAATAGTGTAAATAATTACAAATACTTCATCACAGAAATATAGAGAGACACTGAAGAAGGCTGTAGCAGACAAGAGCTGAAATGTCATGAATATGGTAACAAAGATGAGGCCATTAGTCCAAACAATGTAAATAGTGTAAATAATTACAAATACTTCATCACAGAAATATAGAGAGACACTGAAGAAGGCTGTAGCAGACAAGAGCTGAAATGTCATGAATATGGTAACAAAGATGAGGCCATCAGTCCAAACAATGTAAATAGTGTAAATAATTACAAATACTTCATCACAGAAATATAGACAGACCCTGAAGAAGGCTGTAGCAGACAAGAGCTGAAATGTCATGAATATGGTAACAAAGATGAGGCCATCAGTCCAAACAATGTAAATAGTGTAAATAATTACAAATACTTCATCACAGAAATATAGACAGACACTGAAGAAGGCTGTAGCGGACAAGAGCTGAAATGTCATGAATATGGTAACAAAGATGAGGACATCAGTCCAAACAATGTAAATAGTGTAAATAATTACAAATACTTCATCACAGAAATATAGAGAGACACTGAAGAAGGCTGTAGCAGACAAGAGCTGAAATGTCATGAATATGGTAACAAAGATGAGGACATCAGTCCAAACAATGTAAATAGTGTAAATAATTACAAATACTTCATCACAGAAATATAGAGAGACACTGAAGAAGGCTGTAGCAGACAAGAGTTGAAATGTCATGAATATGGTAAGAAAGTTGAGGCCATCAGTCCAAACAATGTAAATAGTGTAAATAATTACAAATACTTCATCACAGAAATATAGAAAGACACTGAAGAAGGCTGTAGCAGACAAGAGCTGAAATGTCATGAATATGGTAACAAAGATGAGGACATCAGTCCAAACAATGTAAATAGTGTAAATAATTACAAATACTTCATCACAGAAATATAGACAGACACTGAAGAAGGCTGTAGCAGACAAGAGCTGAAATGTCATGAATATGGTAACAAAGATGAGGACATCAGTCCAAACAATGTAAATAGTGTAAATAATTACAAATACTTCATCACAGAAATATAGAGAGACACTGAAGAAGGCTGTAGCAGACAAGAGTTGAAATGTCATGAATATGGTAACAAAGATGAGGACATCAGTCCAAACAATGTAAATAGTGTAAATAATTACAAATACTTCATCACAGAAATATAGAGAGACACTGAAGAAGGCTGTAGCAGACAAGAGCTGAAATGTCATGAATATGGTAACAAAGATTAGGCCATCAGTCCAAACAATGTAAATAGTGTAAATAATTACAAATACTTCATCACAGAAATATAGAAAGACACTGAAGAAGGCTGTAGCAGACAAGAGCTGAAATGTCATGAATATGGTAACAAAGATGAGGCCATCAGTCCAAACAATGTAAATAGTGTAAATAATTACAAATACTTCATCACAGAAATATAGAGAGACACTGAAGAAGGCTGTAGCGGACAAGAGCTGAAATGTCATGAATATGGTAACAACGATGAGGCCATCAGTCCAAACAATGTAAATAGTGTAAATAATTACAAATACTTCATCACAGAAATATAGAGAGACACTGAAGAAGGCTGTAGCAGACAAGAGCTGAAATGTCATGAATATGGTAACAAAGATGAGGACATCAGTCCAAACAATGTAAATAGTGTAAATAATTACAAATACTTCATCACAGAAATATAGAGAGACACTGAAGAAGGCTGTAGCAGACAAGAGCTCAAATGTCATGAATATGGTAACAAAGATGAGGACATCAGTCCAAACAATGTAAATAGTGTAAATAATTACAAATACTTCATCACAGAAATATAGAGAGACACTGAAGAAGGCTGTAGCAGACAAGAGTTGAAATGTCATGAATATGGTAAGAAAGTTGAGGCCATCAGTCCAAACAATGTAAATAGTGTAAATAATTACAAATACTTCATCACAGAAATATAGAAAGACACTGAAGAAGGCTGTAGCAGACAAGAGCTGAAATGTCATGAATATGGTAACAAAGATGAGGACATCAGTCCAAACAATGTAAATAGTGTAAATAATTACAAATACTTCATCACAGAAATATAGACAGACACTGAAGAAGGCTGTAGCAGACAAGAGCTGAAATGTCATGAATATGGTAACAAAGATGAGGACATCAGTCCAAACAATGTAAATAGTGTAAATAATTACAAATACTTCATCACAGAAATATAGAGAGAAACTGAAGAAGGCTGTAGCGGACAAGAGATGAAATGTCATGAATATGGTAACAAAGATGAGGCCATCAGTCCAAACAATGTAAATAGTGTAAATAATTACAAATACTTCATCACAGAAATATAGACAGACACTGAAGAAGGCTGTAGCAGACAAGAGCTGAAATGTCATGAATATGGTAACAAAGATGAGGCCATCAGTCCAAACAATGTAAATAGTGTAAATAATTACAAATACTTCATCACAGAAATATAGACAGACACTGAAGAAGGCTGTAGCAGACAAGAGCTGAAATCTCATGAATATGGTAACAAAGATGAGGCCATCAGTCCAAACAATGTAAATAGTGTAAATAATTACAAATACTTCATCACAGAAATATAGACAGACACTGAAGAAGGCTGTAGCAGACAAGAGCTGAAATGTCATGAATATGGTAACAAAGATGAGGCCATCAGTCCAAACAATGTAAATAGTGTAAATAATTACAAATACTTCATCACAGAAATATAGAGAGACACTGAAGAAGGCTGTAGCAGACAAGAGCTGAAATGTCATGAATATGGTAACAAAGATGAGGCCATCAGTCCAAACAATGTAAATAGTGTAAATAATTACAAATACTTCATCACAGAAATATAGACAGACACTGAAGAAGGCTGTAGCAGACAAGAGCTGAAATGTCATGAATATGGTAACAAAGATGAGGCCATCAGTCCAAACAATGTAAATAGTGTAAATAATTACAAATACTTCATCACAGAAATATAGACAGACACTGAAGAAGGCTGTAGCAGACAAGAGCTGAAATGTCATGAATATGGTAACAAAGATGAGGCCATCAGTCCAAACAATGTAAATAGTGTAAATAATTACAAATACTTCATCACAGAAATATAGAGAGACACTGAAGAAGGCTGTAGCAGACAACAGCTGAAATGTCATGAATATGGTAACAAAGATGAGGCCATCAGTCCAAACAATGTAAATAGTGTAAATAATTACAAATACTTCATCACAGAAATATAGAGAGAAACTGAAGAAGGCTGTAGCAGACAAGAGATGAAATGTCATGAATATGGTAACAAAGATGAGGCCATCAGTCCAAACAATGTAAATAGTGTAAATAATTACAAATACTTCATCACAGAAATATAGAGAGACACTGAAGAAGGCTGTAGCAGACAAGAGTTGAAATGTCATGAATATGGTAACAAAGATGAGGCCATCAGTCCAAACAATTTAAATAGTGTAAATAATTACAAATACTTCATCACAGAAATATAGAGAGAAACTGAAGAAGGCTGTAGCAGACAAGAGATGAAATGTCATGAATATGGTAACAAAGATGAGGCCATCAGTCCAAACAATGTAAATAGTGTAAATAATTACAAATACTTCATCACAGAAATATAGAGAGACACTGAAGAAGGCTGTAGCAGACAACAGCTGAAATGTCATGAATATGGTAACAAAGATGAGGACATCAGTCCAAACAATGTAAATAGTGTAAATAATTACAAATACTTCATCACAGAAATATAGAGAGAAACTGAAGAAGGCTGTAGCAGACAAGAGATGAAATGTCATGAATATGGTAACAAAGATGAGGCCATCAGTCCAAACAATGTAAATAGTGTAAATAATTACAAATACTTCATCACAGAAATATAGAGAGACACTGAAGAAGGCTGTAGCAGACAAGAGTTGAAATGTCATGAATATGGTAACAAAGATGAGGCCATCAGTCCAAACAATGTAAATAGTGTAAATAATTACAAATACTTCATCACAGAAATATAGAGAGACACTGAAGAAGGCTGTAGCAGACAAGTGCTGAAATGTCATGAATATGGTAACAAAGATGAGGCCATCAGTCCAAACAATGTAAATAGTGTAAATAATTACAAATACTTCATCACAGAAATATAGAGAGACACTGAAGAAGGCCGTAGAAGACAAGAGCTGAAATGTCATGAATATGGTAACAAAGATGAGGCCATCAGTCCAAACAATGTAAATAGTGTAAATAATTACAAATACTTCATCACAGAAATATAGAGAGACACTGAAGAAGGCTGTAGCAGACAAGAGCTGAAATGTCATGAATATGGTAACAAAGATGAGGCCATCAGTCCAAACAATGTAAATAGTGTAAATAATTACAAATACTTCATCACAGAAATATAGAGAGACACTGAAGAAGGCTGTAGTGGACAAGAGTTGAAATGTCATGAATATGGTAACAAAGATGAGGCCATCAGTCCAAACAATGTAAATAGTGTAAATAATTACAAATACTTCATAACAGAAATATAGAGAGACACTGAAGAAGGCTGTAGCAGACAAGAGCTGAAATGTCATGAATATGGTAACAAAGATGAGGCCATCAGTCCAATCAATGTAAATAGTGTAAATAATTACAAATACTTCATAACAGAAATATAGAGAGACACTGAAGAAGGCTGTAGCGGACAAGAGCTGAAATGTCATGAATATGGTAACAAAGATGAGGCCATCAGTCCAATCAATGTAAATAGTGTAAATAATTACAAATACTTCATAACAGAAATATAGAGAGACACTGAAGAAGGCTGTAGCGGACAAGAGCTGAAATGTCATGAATATGGTAACAAAGATGAGGCCATCAGTCCAAACAATGTAAATAGTGTAAATAATTACAAATACTTCATCACAGAAATATAGAGAGACACTGAAGAAGGCTGTAGCGGACAAGAGCTGAAATGTCATGAATATGGTAACAAAGATGAGGCCATCAGTCCAAACAATGTAAATAGTGTAAATAATTACAAATACTTCATAACAGAAATATAGAGAGACACTGAAGAAGGCTGTAGCAGACAAGAGCTGAAATGTCATGAATATGGTAACAAAGATGAGGCCATCAGTCCAAACAATGTAAATAGTGTAAATAATTACAAATACTTCATCACAGAAATATAGAGAGACACTGAAGAAGGCTGTAGCGGACAAGAGCTGAAATGTCATGAATATGGTAACAAAGATGAGGCCATCAGTCCAAACAATGTAAATAGTGTAAATAATTACAAATACTTCATCACAGAAATATAGACAGACACTGAAGAAGGCTGTAGCAGACAAGAGCTGAAATGTCATGAATATGGTAACAAAGATGAGGCCATCAGTCCAATCCATGTAAATAGTGTAAATAATTACAAATACTTCATCACAGAAATATAGAGAGACACTGAAGAAGGCTGTAGTGGACAAGAGTTGAAATGTCATGAATATGGTAACAAAGATGAGGCCATCAGTCCAAACAATGTAAATAGTGTAAATAATTACAAATACTTCATCACAGAAATATAGAGAGACACTGAAGAAGGCTGTAGCAGACAAGAGCTGAAATGTCATGAATATGGTAACAAAGATGAGGCCATCAGTCCAAACAATGTAAATAGTGTAAATAATTACAAATACTTCATCACAGAAATATAGAGAGACACTGAAGAAGGCTGTAGCAGACAAGAGCTGAAATGTCATGAATATGGTAACAAAGATGAGGACATCAGTCCAAACAATGTAAATAGTGTAAATAATTACAAATACTTCATCACAGAAATATAGAGAGACACTGAAGAAGGCTGTAGCGGACAAGAGCTGAAATGTCATGAATATGGTAACAAAGATGAGGACATCAGTCCAAACAATGTAAATAGTGTAAATAATTACAAATACTTCATCACAGAAATATAGAGAGACACTGAAGAAGGCTGTAGCAGACAAGAGCTGAAATGTCATGAATATGGTAACAAAGATTAGGCCATCAGTCCAAACAATGTAAATAGTGTAAATAATTACAAATACTTCATCACAGAAATATAGAAAGACACTGAAGAAGGCTGTAGCAGACAAGAGCTGAAATGTCATGAATATGGTAACAAAGATGAGGCCATCAGTCCAAACAATGTAAATAGTGTAAATAATTACAAATACTTCATCACAGAAATAGAGAGAGAAACTGAAGAAGGCTGTAGCAGACAAGAGCTGAAATGTCATGAATATGGTAACAAAGATTAGGCCATCAGTCCAAACAATGTAAATAGTGTAAATAATTACAAATACTTCATCACAGAAATATAGAAAGACACTGAAGAAGGCTGTAGCAGACAAGAGCTGAAATGTCATGAATATGGTAACAAAGATGAGGCCATCAGTCCAAACAATGTAAATAGTGTAAATAATTACAAATACTTCATCACAGAAATATAGAAAGACACTGAAGAAGGCTGTAGCAGACAAGAGCTGAAATGTCATGAATATGGTAACAAAGATGAGGCCATCAGTCCAAACAATGTAAATAGTGTAAATAATTACAAATACTTCATCACAGAAATATAGAGAGACACTGAAGAAGGCTGTAGCAGACAAGAGCTGAAATGTCATGAATATGGTAACAAAGATGAGGACATCAGTCCAAACAATGTAAATAGTGTAAATAATTACAAATACTTCATCACAGAAATATAGAGAGACACTGAAGAAGGCTGTAGCAGACAAGAGCTGAAATGTCATGAATATGGTAACAAAGATGAGGACATCAGTCCAAACAATGTAAATAGTGTAAATAATTACAAATACTTCATCACAGAAATATAGAGAGACACTGAAGAAGGCTGTAGCAGACAAGAGCTGAAATGTCATGAATATGGTAACAAAGATTAGGCCATCAGTCCAAACAATGTAAATAGTGTAAATAATTACAAATACTTCATCACAGAAATATAGACAGACACTGAAGAAGGCTGTAGCAGACAAGAGCTGAAATGTCATGAATATGGTAACAAAGATGAGGCCATCAGTCCAAACAATGTAAATAGTGTAAATAATTACAAATACTTCATCACAGAAATATAGAGAGACACTGAAGAAGGCTGTAGCAGACAAGAGCTGAAATGTCATGAATATGGTAACAAAGATGAGGACATCAGTCCAAACAATGTAAATAGTGTAAATAATTACAAATACTTCATCACAGAAATATAGAAAGACACTGAAGAAGGCTGTAGCAGACAAGAGCTGAAATGTCATGAATATGGTAACAAAGATGAGGCCATCAGTCCAAACAATGTAAATAGTGTAAATAATTACAAATACTTCATCACAGAAATATAGACAGACACTGAAGAAGGCTGTAGCGGACAAGAGCTGAAATGTCATGAATATGGTAACAAAGATGAGGCCATCAGTCCAAACAATGTAAATAGTGTAAATAATTACAAATACTTCATCAGAGAAATATAGAGAGACACTGAAGAAGGCTGTAGCAGACAAGAGCTGAAATGTCATGAATATGGTAACAAAGATGAGGCCATCAGTCCAAACAATGTAAATAGTGTAAATAATTACAAATACTTCATCACAGAAATATAGAGAGACACTGAAGAAGGCTGTAGCAGACAAGAGCTGAAATGTCATGAATATGGTAACAAAGATGAGGCCATTAGTCCAAACAATGTAAATAGTGTAAATAATTACAAATACTTCATCACAGAAATATAGAGAGACACTGAAGAAGGCTGTAGCAGACAAGAGCTGAAATGTCATGAATATGGTAACAAAGATGAGGCCATCAGTCCAAACAATGTAAATAGTGTAAATAATTACAAATACTTCATCACAGAAATATAGACAGACCCTGAAGAAGGCTGTAGCAGACAAGAGCTGAAATGTCATGAATATGGTAACAAAGATGAGGCCATCAGTCCAAACAATGTAAATAGTGTAAATAATTACAAATACTTCATCACAGAAATATAGACAGACACTGAAGAAGGCTGTAGCGGACAAGAGCTGAAATGTCATGAATATGGTAACAAAGATGAGGACATCAGTCCAAACAATGTAAATAGTGTAAATAATTACAAATACTTCATCACAGAAATATAGAGAGACACTGAAGAAGGCTGTAGCAGACAAGAGCTGAAATGTCATGAATATGGTAACAAAGATGAGGACATCAGTCCAAACAATGTAAATAGTGTAAATAATTACAAATACTTCATCACAGAAATATAGAGAGACACTGAAGAAGGCTGTAGCAGACAAGAGTTGAAATGTCATGAATATGGTAAGAAAGTTGAGGCCATCAGTCCAAACAATGTAAATAGTGTAAATAATTACAAATACTTCATCACAGAAATATAGAAAGACACTGAAGAAGGCTGTAGCAGACAAGAGCTGAAATGTCATGAATATGGTAACAAAGATGAGGACATCAGTCCAAACAATGTAAATAGTGTAAATAATTACAAATAATTCATCACAGAAATATAGACAGACACTGAAAAAGGCTGTAGCAGACAAGAGCTGAAATGTCATGAATATGGTAACAAAGATGAGGACATCAGTCCAAACAATGTAAATAGTGTAAATAATTACAAATACTTCATCACAGAAATATAGAGAGACACTGAAGAAGGCTGTAGCAGACAAGAGTTGAAATGTCATGAATATGGTAACAAAGATGAGGACATCAGTCCAAACAATGTAAATAGTGTAAATAATTACAAATACTTCATCACAGAAATATAGAGAGACACTGAAGAAGGCTGTAGCAGACAAGAGCTGAAATGTCATGAATATGGTAACAAAGATTAGGCCATCAGTCCAAACAATGTAAATAGTGTAAATAATTACAAATACTTCATCACAGAAATATAGAAAGACACTGAAGAAGGCTGTAGCAGACAAGAGCTGAAATGTCATGAATATGGTAACAAAGATGAGGCCATCAGTCCAAACAATGTAAATAGTGTAAATAATTACAAATACTTCATCACAGAAATATAGAGAGACACTGAAGAAGGCTGTAGCGGACAAGAGCTGAAATGTCATGAATATGGTAACAACGATGTGGCCATCAGTCCAAACAATGTAAATAGTGTAAATAATTACAAATACTTCATCACAGAAATATAGAGAGACACTGAAGAAGGCTGTAGCAGACAAGAGCTGAAATGTCATGAATATGGTAACAAAGATGAGGACATCAGTCCAAACAATGTAAATAGTGTAAATAATTACAAATACTTCATCACAGAAATATAGAGAGACACTGAAGAAGGCTGTAGCAGACAAGAGCTCAAATGTCATGAATATGGTAACAAAGATGAGGACATCAGTCCAAACAATGTAAATAGTGTAAATAATTACAAATACTTCATCACAGAAATATAGAGAGACACTGAAGAAGGCTGTAGCAGACAAGAGTTGAAATGTCATGAATATGGTAAGAAAGTTGAGGCCATCAGTCCAAACAATGTAAATAGTGTAAATAATTACAAATACTTCATCACAGAAATATAGAAAGACACTGAAGAAGGCTGTAGCAGACAAGAGCTGAAATGTCATGAATATGGTAACAAAGATGAGGACATCAGTCCAAACAATGTAAATAGTGTAAATAATTACAAATACTTCATCACAGAAATATAGACAGACACTGAAGAAGGCTGTAGCAGACAAGAGCTGAAATGTCATGAATATGGTAACAAAGATGAGGACATCAGTCCAAACAATGTAAATAGTGTAAATAATTACAAATACTTCATCACAGAAATATAGAGAGAAACTGAAGAAGGCTGTAGCGGACAAGAGATGAAATGTCATGAATATGGTAACAAAGATGAGGCCATCAGTCCAAACAATGTAAATAGTGTAAATAATTACAAATACTTCATCACAGAAATATAGACAGACACTGAAGAAGGCTGTAGCAGACAAGAGCTGAAATGTCATGAATATGGTAACAAAGATGAGGCCATCAGTCCAAACAATGTAAATAGTGTAAATAATTACAAATACTTCATCACAGAAATATAGACAGACACTGAAGAAGGCTGTAGCAGACAAGAGCTGAAATCTCATGAATATGGTAACAAAGATGAGGCCATCAGTCCAAACAATGTAAATAGTGTAAATAATTACAAATACTTCATCACAGAAATATAGACAGACACTGAAGAAGGCTGTAGCAGACAAGAGCTGAAATGTCATGAATATGGTAACAAAGATGAGGCCATCAGTCCAAACAATGTAAATAGTGTAAATAATTACAAATACTTCATCACAGAAATATAGAGAGACACTGAAGAAGGCTGTAGCAGACAAGAGCTGAAATGTCATGAATATGGTAACAAAGATGAGGCCATCAGTCCAAACAATGTAAATAGTGTAAATAATTACAAATACTTCATCACAGAAATATAGACAGACACTGAAGAAGGCTGTAGCAGACAAGAGCTGAAATGTCATGAATATGGTAACAAAGATGAGGCCATCAGTCCAAACAATGTAAATAGTGTAAATAATTACAAATACTTCATCACAGAAATATAGACAGACACTGAAGAAGGCTGTAGCAGACAAGAGCTGAAATGTCATGAATATGGTAACAAAGATGAGGCCATCAGTCCAAACAATGTAAATAGTGTAAATAATTACAAATACTTCATCACAGAAATATAGAGAGACACTGAAGAAGGCTGTAGCAGACAACAGCTGAAATGTCATGAATATGGTAACAAAGATGAGGCCATCAGTCCAAACAATGTAAATAGTGTAAATAATTACAAATACTTCATCACAGAAATATAGAGAGAAACTGAAGAAGGCTGTAGCAGACAAGAGATGAAATGTCATGAATATGGTAACAAAGATGAGGCCATCAGTCCAAACAATGTAAATAGTGTAAATAATTACAAATACTTCATCACAGAAATATAGAGAGACACTGAAGAAGGCTGTAGCAGACAAGAGTTGAAATGTCATGAATATGGTAACAAAGATGAGGCCATCAGTCCAAACAATTTAAATAGTGTAAATAATTACAAATACTTCATCACAGAAATATAGAGAGAAACTGAAGAAGGCTGTAGCAGACAAGAGATGAAATGTCATGAATATGGTAACAAAGATGAGGCCATCAGTCCAAACAATGTAAATAGTGTAAATAATTACAAATACTTCATCACAGAAATATAGAGAGACACTGAAGAAGGCTGTAGCAGACAAGAGTTGAAATGTCATGAATATGGTAACAAAGATGAGGCCATCAGTCCAAACAATGTAAATAGTGTAAATAATTACAAATACTTCATCACAGAAATATAGAGAGACACTGAAGAAGGCTGTAGCAGACAACAGATGAAATGTCATGAATATGGTAACAAAGATGAGGCCATCAGTCCAAACAATGTAAATAGTGTAAATAATTACAAATACTTCATCACAGAAATATAGAGAGACACTGAAGAAGGCTGTAGCAGACAAGAGCTGAAATGTCATGAATATGGTAACAAAGATGAGGCCATCAGTCCAAACAATGTAAATAGTGTAAATAATTACAAATACTTCATCACAGAAATATAGAGAGACACTGAAGAAGGCTGTAGCAGACAAGAGCTGAAATGTCATGAATATGGTAACAAAGATGAGGCCATCAGTCCAAACAATGTAAATAGTGTAAATAATTACAAATACTTCATCACAGAAATATAGACAGACACTGAAGAAGGCTGTAGCAGACAAGAGCTGAAATGTCATGAATATGGTAACAAAGATGAGGCCATCAGTCCAAACAATGTAAATAGTGTAAATAATTACAAATACTTCATCACAGAAATATAGAGAGACACTGAAGAAGGCTGTAGCAGACAAGAGCTGAAATGTCATGAATATGGTAACAAAGATGATGCCATCAGTCCAAACAATGTAAATAGTGTAAATAATTACAAATACTTCATCACAGAAATATAGACAGACACTGAAGAAGGCTGTAGCAGACAAGAGCTGAAATGTCATGAATATGGTAACAAAGATGAGGCCATCAGTCCAAACAATGTAAATAGTGTAAATAATTACAAATACTTCATCACAGAAATATAGACAGACACTGAAGAAGGCTGTAGCGGACAAGACCTGAAATGTCATGAATATGGTAACAAAGATGAGGCCATCAGTCCAAACAATGTAAATAGTGTAAATAATTACAAATACTTCATCACAGAAATATAGAGAGACACTGAAGAAGGCTGTAGCAGACAAGAGCTGAAATGTCATGAATATGGTAACAAAGATGAGGCCATCAGTCCAAACAATGTAAATAGTGTAAATAATTACAAATACTTCATCACAGAAATATAGAGAGACACTGAAGAAGGCTGTAGCAGACAACAGATGAAATGTCATGAATATGGTAACAAAGATGAGGCCATCAGTCCAAACAATGTAAATAGTGTAAATAATTACAAATACTTCATCACAGAAATATAGAGAGAAACTGAAGAAGGCTGTAGCAGACAAGAGATGAAATGTCATGAATATGGTAACAAAGATGAGGCCATCAGTCCAAACAATGTAAATAGTGTAAATAATTACAAATACTTCATCACAGAAATATAGAGAGACACTGAAGAAGGCTGTAGCAGACAACAGCTGAAATGTCATGAATATGGTAACAAAGATGAGGACATCAGTCCAAACAATGTAAATAGTGTAAATAATTACAAATACTTCATCACAGAAATATAGAGAGAAACTGAAGAAGGCTGTAGCAGACAAGAGATGAAATGTCATGAATATGGTAACAAAGATGAGGCCATCAGTCCAAACAATGTAAATAGTGTAAATAATTACAAATACTTCATCACAGAAATATAGAGAGACACTGAAGAAGGCTGTAGCAGACAAGAGTTGAAATGTCATGAATATGGTAACAAAGATGAGGCCATCAGTCCAAACAATGTAAATAGTGTAAATAATTACAAATACTTCATCACAGAAATATAGAGAGACACTGAAGAAGGCTGTAGCAGACAAGAGCTGAAATGTCATGAATATGGTAACAAAGATGAGGCCATCAGTCCAAACAATGTAAATAGTGTAAATAATTACAAATACTTCATCACAGAAATATAGAGAGACACTGAAGAAGGCTGTAGCAGACAAGAGTTGAAATGTCATGAATATGGTAACAAAGATGAGGCCATCAGTCCAAACAATGTAAATAGTGTAAATAATTACAAATACTTCATCACAGAAATATAGAGAGACACTGAAGAAGGCTGTAGCAGACAACAGATGAAATGTCATGAATATGGTAACAAAGATGAGGCCATCAGTCCAAACAATGTAAATAGTGTAAATAATTACAAATACTTCATCACAGAAATATAGAGAGACACTGAAGAAGGCTGTAGCAGACAAGAGCTGAAATGTCATGAATATGGTAACAAAGATGAGGCCATCAGTCCAAACAATGTAAATAGTGTAAATAATTACAAATACTTCATCACAGAAATATAGAGAGACACTGAAGAAGGCTGTAGCAG
This sequence comes from Acanthosepion lycidas, assembly GCA_963932145.1. NCBI lineage: Eukaryota > Metazoa > Mollusca > Cephalopoda > Sepiida > Sepiidae > Acanthosepion > Acanthosepion lycidas. The sequence continues at coordinate 15,223,646 of OZ010611.1, forward strand.
ACAAGAGCTGAAATGTCATGAATATGGTAACAAAGATGAGGCCATCAGTCCAAACAATGTAAATAGTGTAAATAATTACAAATACTTCATCACAGAAATATAGACAGACACTGAAGAAGGCTGTAGCAGACAAGAGCTGAAATGTCATGAATATGGTAACAAAGATGAGGCCATCAGTCCAAACAATGTAAATAGTGTAAATAATTACAAATACTTCATCACAGAAATATAGAGAGACACTGAAGAAGGCTGTAGCAGACAAGAGCTGAAATGTCATGAATATGGTAACAAAGATGATGCCATCAGTCCAAACAATGTAAATAGTGTAAATAATTACAAATACTTCATCACAGAAATATAGACAGACACTGAAGAAGGCTGTAGCAGACAAGAGCTGAAATGTCATGAATATGGTAACAAAGATGAGGCCATCAGTCCAAACAATGTAAATAGTGTAAATAATTACAAATACTTCATCACAGAAATATAGACAGACACTGAAGAAGGCTGTAGCGGACAAGACCTGAAATGTCATGAATATGGTAACAAAGATGAGGCCATCAGTCCAAACAATGTAAATAGTGTAAATAATTACAAATACTTCATCACAGAAATATAGAGAGACACTGAAGAAGGCTGTAGCAGACAAGAGCTGAAATGTCATGAATATGGTAACAAAGATGAGGCCATCAGTCCAAACAATGTAAATAGTGTAAATAATTACAAATACTTCATCACAGAAATATAGAGAGACACTGAAGAAGGCTGTAGCAGACAACAGATGAAATGTCATGAATATGGTAACAAAGATGAGGCCATCAGTCCAAACAATGTAAATAGTGTAAATAATTACAAATACTTCATCACAGAAATATAGAGAGACACTGAAGAAGGCTGTAGCAGACAAGAGCTGAAATGTCATGAATATGGTAACAAAGATGAGGCCATCAGTCCAAACAATGTAAATAGTGTAAATAATTACAAATACTTCATCACAGAAATATAGAGAGACACTGAAGAAGGCTGTAGCAGACAAGAGCTGAAATGTCATGAATATGGTAACAAAGATGAGGCCATCAGTCCAAACAATGTAAATAGTGTAAATAATTACAAATACTTCATCACAGAAATATAGACAGACACTGAAGAAGGCTGTAGCAGACAAGAGTTGAAATGTCATGAATATGGTAACAAAGATGAGGCCATCAGTCCAAACAATGTAAATAGTGTAAATAATTACAAATACTTCATCACAGAAATATAGAGAGAGACTGAAGAAGGCTGTAGCAGACAAGAGCTGAAATGTCATGAATATGGTAACAAAGATGAGGCCATTAGTCCAAACAATGTAAATAGTGTAAATAATTACAAATACTTCATCACAGAAATATAGAGAGACACTGAAGAAGGCTGTAGCGGACAAGTGCTGAAATGTCATGAATATGGTAACAAAGATGAGGCCATCAGTCCAAACAATGTAAATAGTGTAAATAATTACAAATACTTCATCACAGAAATATAGACAGACACTGAAGAAGGCTGTAGCAGACAAGAGTTGAAATGTCATGAATATGGTAACAAAGATGAGGCCATCAGTCCAAACAATGTAAATAGTGTAAATAATTACAAATACTTCATCACAGAAATATAGAGAGAGACTGAAGAAGGCTGTAGCAGACAAGAGCTGAAATGTCATGAATATGGTAACAAAGATGAGGCCATCAGTCCAAACAATGTAAATAGTGTAAATAATTACAAATACTTCATCACAGAAATATAGAGAGAGACTGAAGAAGGCTGTAGCAGACAAGAGCTGAAATGTCATGAATATGGTAACAAAGATGAGGCCATCAGTCCAAACAATGTAAATAGTGTAAATAATTACAAATACTTCATCACAGAAATATAGAGAGAGACTGAAGAAGGCTGTAGCAGACAAGAGATGAAATGTCATGAATATGGTAACAAAGATGAGGCCATCAGTCCAAACAATGTAAATAGTGTAAATAATTACAATACTTCATCACAGATATATAGACAAATTTAGAAAATGTTTATAAATAATAAATTGCTTTCATATTTATTTCTTTATAAACTGGTAAAGAATATTGCTTTCGTTCTAATTGTATTATTTTTTAGAATATTGTAAATAAACCATCTGATATATAAATAAAAAAAATAGTTTAATATTTCTCTTCCCAATTCTCAAAAACTAAGTGTATAAATCCTCTTTTATATGTTTAAGTTTTATTAAAATTCTAATCCTCACTTTTTAAAACTGTATTGAAGGAGTTGTGAAGAGAACGTGTCATTTGCCCACTGTGAAAAGAATTTAGATGGTAGCATGCATTGTTTGCAACCCTAAACTGCATTGATTGTAGTGCGATTTGAACCTGAGCCTGAAATTAACCAGTTGAGGTCGATTTATCTGTATAAAATGAATGCACAACAAACTAGACAAGATGTTGGGAGAGTGACGATTTGCATATGCGAATTACATCCAAACACCCAGATCAAGTACTTCTGGAGAGAATAAAAAGTGCAAACAAGATTGATACAAACAGTCAGAAGAAAGGTGTTCTTAACAGTGTTTCTAATGATGACCCATGCAAGGAAAAAACTGAATCGAGCGACCATGTTTTTTTTTACTTTCTTTTCACTTCGAAAACAATGAACTTTGCCAAAGACTGAAGGTTAGTTAAAATAATAGCGGTGTCAAGGGAAAAACTGTCCTTTTGACATTCCATTTTTTTTTGCAGGCATAGAAGTCCAAGATTACTAAACACTTACTCAAAGTTACTGACCAAAAAGTCCATACCATTGATGAGTAGCTAAAGCATATGGATAACAATTTTGTATATTTTATATTGTAGGTATTGAAGAAAAAGTTTCTAAAATGTATTATAAATATTTAGTCAATGTCTAAAATCATATTCTAACTTTTGTATAAAAAATTACATTTTAATACAGTGGAATCCCGCATATCCAGACATGATTTTGATGTGTATATTTGAACTTTTTGGGTGACATGTAACTGATTTGAAATTTCTGTTTTTCAGGAAATTTACTTTGGATAATTGATTATGTTTATTTCACCCTAATAGCTTTTTATTGGTGCAAAAGATGACGGGAATGAGAGGAAAAGAACAATGTTGGATTTATCGCAAAAAGTGGAAATTTTAAACAGACTAGACGCTGGTGAAAGTCCATTGTAACTAATGGCCGAGTTCAACATAGGAAAGTCAACACTTTATGACATAAAATCTTCCAAAGAAATTATTCTCCTTTCTTCCCACTGTCACAATGAACAAGGAAATAAAAAAACATTACTGGGATGAAACTTGGACTGATATTGTAAAAGCTATTGAGAAGGTTGTCAGTTTTATGGAAAGAAAGCCAGCATTCAGCTATGACGATTGCAATAATGCACACAGAGTTAAACAGTGTCTTTCATTTAAAAGATTTCAAGAACAAAAACAAAACGAAATGCGGAAAAAGTTAAGAATGACTTTAGAAGAGAAAGAATCGTCATGCAACAGCGATTAAAAAATCCTCGTTACATTATTTGTTTTGCATACGCGACATACTTAATTTAATGAATTTTCATTAACATTACATAATTTATTTCTTTTTCCTTAAAATCAATTCCGTTATATTTCAATCACCATTAACTTATTTTATTTACGATAAAACATTGAAAATAAATGTTAAATCTGATTTCAGCTCTTTTATTTTAATGTAAATATAACCCGTGATATCCAGAATGCCATATTATGTCTGGCTGTCAGGGATTCTACTGTATTTGAAAAATGAAAGAAGCTGTAATGTGTATAGCTGTTTTTATGCATCACTGTATTCTTTATTTTGTTAAAGCAAATAAACTTTATAAAAGTATTCATTTTCATCCTGGCGATTTGAGCACTTACATAATGTAATGTTTTTATCGAAATTACAAGCATAAATTGCTACATTACTCTATTAAATAAAATTAAATTTTATTTATACATTCAAGGCTACCATAGGGGGCAGATGAAAGATGGGGAAATCTACTGAGGCATTTAATGAGGGAAGACATTTAACGCACTTGTAACTCAAATAAGAATTCACTAAAATTGACTTTAGTAAATTTCTCTTTCATAAACACTACATAATCACTTTGAATTTAGAATTTTACATATCAAATAAATAAAATGCAAATTTATATTCAAATATATATATATATATATTTCATTAAATATTAGACATTAAGTGTTGTCTATTTATTTTATGTAAAATTTTTTCGTAACATCTGATAAGTTTAATAACATTATCGTAGAACGAAGAAAGAAATTGACAATATTGATCAATATTTTGTTTTTTTTAATACAATCTACAAATCATCTATGTAAACATTGACAGACTATCATCACTGTCTTGTCTGTATATTGTTTAATATGTTGTAATTGACATCTTTGATAATGGCTTATGTAAGCCGAAAGCTTAGATTGTACTAAAAAATAATAATAAAAAAAAAAAAATATGGATCAATATTGTAAATTTCTTTCTTCGTTCAATGATAATGTCGCACTGTCAATCCAATTGGTCCAAAACTGAAAGGGAACTAAAGCAGTTGTTTCATTTGCACAAGTGTGTATGCATAAACCAGATGGTATAGCACATCTTTGCAAAATCAAATGATACGGATTTCCTTGACCTGACTCAAGTCTCTAACCCTTTTGGTAATCTCAGAAAGTCTACTGAGGAGTTAATGGTGAAAACAAAATGTAATGTTTCTCATACAAAATATTCATAATTTAGCAAAATGCACTGTGAACAGATGAATACAAATTTGAATCTTTTGTCGTGAGAGGAGCCTGGAGGAAGGAACTTTGCAGAGATCATTGAATGATGAAGAGGGCTGCTGAGAACTAGAAGCGAAGGAAAAGGCTTTAAGAACTTGTCTCCTCAAGGAGGACGTAAACTAGAGTGAGTTATAGTGAAATAATCTCTTTTGACCAGTGATCTTTGAGCGGGCTGGACTCGGGGGAATCAAGAAGGACAAAAGGTGTAGAATAATTCACAAATGAGGATCTGTCCTTGGCAAACTCCTCTCGGTAAAGTAAATAATTTTGAAGCATCAAAATTGAGCCAAGAAAAACATGAATATTGATTTTTTTTTTTTAAAGATTGAAAACTAGAAGCAAATACATTATACCTGTCTATATTTCTGAGATGAGGTATTGTCCTCATCTTTGTTGTTATAATCACAATGTTTCAGCTGTTGTATGCTCTGGCCTTCTTCAGATTGGAATTTCAAAAATAGCAAAAAAAAAAAAAAAATTGAAGAACAAGTCACTTATTCGGTTAATTTACATTATAAACACCAAAAGCCTCTGGTAATGAGACTGTACCGTTCTGGTGTGAAATTGGCTGATTATTTCGAAAATGACATTAAAACTATGCTTGATTACTGTTTACAATTTATCATCAACATAAGCATACTCTTTTTCATTGTTTACATATGTTTGCCTCAAGTAGTAATGTGCAGAAGCTTACTTAGTTAACAGCCTTTTTACACATTTTGATTACTGCACAGTTTTTGCAAAAGTCATTTTGAAATGCACTTTTTTTTTCTTTAAAATGAAGCTTTAAATGAATACTTTTTATTTAATTGGTATAAATTCCTTTTTCCAATTAAAAGTATTGTTTCTTTGAAGAAATGAAGCTTTATTAAATAATAAATTTTTTTTTTAATTAAATTGGTTTAAATTTGTTATAGAAACAATTGAAAGCTTTTTTAAATAAATATATCATGGGTGAACCCTTTTAAAAAAAAAAAAAAAAAAAAAAAAAAAAAAAAAAATCACAGAAAAAAGGAAAACACTCTTTTTTTTTTTTTTTACCTTTTCCAGACATGTAGTTTCTATTTTCTCTTTATTGTCAGATTTTGAGGAAATTTTCACGACACCAGAAAACATCGTTACAAAAAAAAAAAAAAAATTTTTTTTTATCCTTTCAGGCACGTAATTTTGATTTGATTCTTCATTTTTACTGCTATATTTGGAATCGTGCATTTCAACTTTCTACCTCAAGACAAGTGAAAATTGCAGGCATGACTACTCAAGGCAAACATATGTAAACAAAGCCAGTATTGGCTGCAATGCAACACAAAAGAAGTCGAACTTACTTTGTCCATAACTCTTAAATAGTAATAGAGTGCAAAGTTTTAATGTCATTTTCAAAATAATCAGGCAATTTCACACCATAATGGAACATTTGCATTACCATTGGGGTTTTGATGCTTGCTTATACAGCAAATTAACCACATATTTGATGATAATGAGAACATATCGTTCTGGTGTGAAATTGACTGATTATTTTGAAAATGACATTAAAAGTTTGTGCTTTATTTACCATCTAGGATTTTGTTCACAATGTAAGTTCAATTTCTTTTGTGTTGTTTACATACGTTTGACTCAAGTAGTAATGTGTGGAAGCCTGTTTACTGCTTTTCATATCTTCTTGCTTGTCTTGATTACTGCACACTTTTCACAAAAGTTAATTTAAAATGCACTTCTTTTTAAAAAAAAAAAAAAAATGAAGCTTTAAATGTATAGTTTTTATTTAATTGGTACAAATTCCTTTTTTCCAATTAGAAGTATTGTTTCTTTGTGGAACTGAAGTTTTATTAACGAATAAACTCTTTTTTTTTTACATTAAATTGTAATAGAAACAACTGAAAGTTTTTTTAAATAAATATAATATCAAAGTTACTTTTAAGATTTTGTGCATTCATTTTAAACTTTAAACATTGTAAAGTAATCAATACAAGTGAAGCTTCCACCCTGCAGGACTACTCAAGGCAAACGTATGTAAACAAAGCCCAGTAATAGCGATGGTGGTTGTTCTATCTACATGACAAGAAAGAAGTCGAATCTACAATGACGATAAATCCTAAACAGTAAGCAAGTGCAAAGTTTTAATGTCATTTTCAAAATAATCAGGCAATTTCACACCAGAACGGTACAGTCTCCTTACCAGGGGCTTTTGGTGCTTACACTACAAATTAAACAAAAGAAAAAAAGAAAAACAAAAAACACAGTTGTACAAATTAATATTGGTTAAAAGGTTTTTATTGTTATTTAGGGAAATAATAAACGAGGCAAAACTTGATGGGAAAGACATCCTTTCAATCTCAAATAATTATGGTTGCTCAGGTAAAAAGAGTTGGTTGCACACCATGCAGTGAAAAAAAAAAAAAAAAAAGTGGACATCTTTCCTTTAGTACCACAAGGAAGAAATTGAGTCGACTGCATTGCCTTAAATAAAACTGTGGAAACGGATCCGTGTGTGTGTCTGACGCAATAAACAACATGTCGCAAGAGACACACATTTTAACAATCATAGAATGCGACAACAATCTGTATGTTGGGAGGAAAAGCAACAAAATAATAATAACAATAGTTCATAAATGAAATTTAAGCAACTAATTCATCTATTTACAAAGCATTTCTCTTTACACTGAGGTTTAATTAGAAGCTTGAATTGCAAATAAAACAACCAGAACGTTTTGATAAAAAGCAAAATGAAAATGAAAAACTGCTTCATTTAATAAATTTGTCCAACTTACAACGATATTTTTAATTTACAATTCATTTCTCTTTCTACGACCATTAAATCAGCAGCAGAGATCACAAATAAAATGACCTTGAATCATGCAATAAAGAGCAAGAAAAAGAAAATAAAGAAATACTAGTCCAAATTAATAATAGTGAAAATACTTCATCTTAGAAATTTGGACAAGTTTTTTTCTACAATTACTAAAAATCAAAACAAAAAACAAAAATCAGTTTTGGGAAAACCTAGTAAAAAAATTACTAATAATATTTACACCAAGCTAAGTATAAGTGAATCTCTTTATAGTCCCATCTGAAGTCATTAGGCAAATCACAGAAATGAATTTGCTTTGGACAATTTTTGTCAAATTTTAAACACTTAATTTAGACGCCAAAACAAAGCTCGAGTTAAATCCTTAGCTAGTTTCAGTTTTTTTTTTTATTAAAGTTAATCGATTATTATAAAAATTGTAGTCGAAAATTATTATGCAAAACCAGAAAATGACTTTTTACTTTAATAACAAAGAAATAAAATTTTCAACAACTGGTCAACACCTATGATGGAACAATTAAAAAAACCTAAGTTTCTGAAGCATTTTCATCTTAATCTAGTGACCCTTCTTCTCAATAACAGCCAGTAATTTATTATCCATTGATTTTGTTAATTTTTTTACATCAGCAGGTTCAATTTCTAACAAGGCTGTTTTAATTGCTTGTCTGCTTTGCTCTCATATTCTTTGCCACCTTCCTATGATCTTATCTTCACAATTGACCATAGATTTTCAACTGAATGGAATTTGGTGTTCATTCCATTATCTTCTCTCCTATAAACCTTTTATGATTAAAAAATTCATGGGTAACCGTAGATACACGAGAAGTGGAATTTTCATGCAAAAACACACACTTTGAAACTGTGAGACTGGGACTTGTACTATGCAAAGAAAGTCTTGTCCGTGAAATTGTAATAGCACTATTCAGTTTAATTCCATTGACTTCAAAACGGTCTGGTCGAAAATTCCAGCCCCTATCATCACATTGCTGCTTTCTTGCTGCCTTCTTTTAGCTACAGGCACATCTACATCAGATAAAATCCATCATTTGGCCCATCTGTGAAATCCATTTGTCTGTCACCAAAGATTTGTCTATGAAAATTAGAAAATTCAATTTTCATGTTTTTCTTGGTTCAATTTTGATGCTTCTAAATTATTTAATTTACCGAGAGGAGTTTGCCTAGGAGATTTCTTGACTGATCCTAATTTGTAAATTATTCTACACCTTTTTGTCCTCCTTGATTCCCTCATGTCCAGCCTGCTCAAAGATCTGAGCACTGGTCAAAAGTGGCTGTTTCACTATAATTTGCTTTAGTTTACGTCCTCCTGGAGGAGACAAGTTCTTAAAGCATTTTCCTTCGCTTCTAGCTCCCAACTTAGTTTTCTAACAGGCCCCTCTTTATCATTTTATGATCTCTGCAAAATCTCCAATGTGGGAACTCCATAACTTAATAACTTTGTTATTTTTTGTGTCAGCATTTGTGAGGTCCTTTCCATCACACATTTCAATATATCCAATAGAAAAAAAAAAAAGGACATTATTTTTATGAGATTTCAGGGGCCTTAAATATTAGTTTAATCTGTATAATAACTTCAGACTGCAGGTTTTATAATACCGTGTAACCCGGATATAAGAGAGATTTTTATCTGGTCCCAAATTAGAACCATACTTACCTAAACAAAAATAGATGAAACCCGGATATAAGAGACTTCTTCTCTGGTCCCGACAACTCTCTTATCTCTCCGGGTTACACTGTAAATCCAATAACACAAGCTAAAAATTTGACTCAAGATTTGTTTTTAAAATTTACAGAAATTATTCAAAGTAAATTTGAGTCATTGAGGTTTGTGATTTGCATAATAACACCAGACAGACTGTCAAAATATATATATATATATATATATATATATATATATTATATATATATACATATATATATATATATATACATATATATATATATATATATATATATTAAATGTATATTTGGGCAGAAACTTTTTTTGTTTAAAATTTAACAGAATTTGTTAAAAGTAAATTTAGATTAGTGATATGCATAATAACATCAGACGGACTGTCAATATATATATATATATATATATATTTGGGCAGAAACTTTTTTTGTTTAAAATTAAACAATAATTGTTAAAAGTAAATTTGAGTTATTGAGGTTTATGTGATTTGCATAAATTCATATGTACTGTAGTCTTTTTTACTTATAATCCAGTGTGCATTAAAAAAAGTAAAAAAAAAAAAAAACAGCTTTGACAACTGCCACATGGACAGACGATTCCAGATTCTACATGGAAAAGGTTACCTGAAGAAGACATGAGTATCGACCATTCAGAATACTGGAATCAAATACTGCATCATTTCTGACAAGAAGCTGACATTGCGGAAAAATATTTTAGAAATTAATTAACTTTTTTTCCTGGCAAATTTTATTAAATTTCACACCACAAGGAAAAAAAAAAACAAACACATACACACACACATGAAGTGTTTGCTTGTACAACTCCTGCCAAAAATTATTGAATTTGTAAAATTGAAGATATTCTCCTTAGCTTTTTTTTTTTTCGTATTAAATCACAAAATGAAAGTTTCCTTAAATGGCCACTCTTCTCGATTGCTTTACATTAATGCTGATGTTTTCCAGGGCTCTCTGTCCTTAGACTGACATTGTTCCTGATTTTCACCACTGACCTTTCTGATAGTTTCAGCTCCTCACCTCTGGTGTCTATGCTGATGACACAGCTATTCTCCACACCCTGGTCTTAATGGTCAGTGGGGTTTGTTTGATAAGATCAAACTCGCAGCTGATCTCAAAAATGACCTAGAAACCGTTGTTACCTGGGACAAGAAATGGCTTGTTAATTTTAATGCCTCCAAAACAAAACTGTTCTCTTATAATCATCAGAGAGAACCATTTTTATCTTTCATCAGTATGGCCGATGCTAACCTCCAGGAGAGGGTTAGGGTTATTGATCTTGACCTGGCATTTCGGGTTCAGTCACCTGACCACCATCATAACATAGCTTCCCTGCACCATTTCTATATTTTTATGGTAATTGTTCTGACGAGCTTTCCTTTTTGGTACCTTGACTTTACTAATTGAAATTCAGTACTAGATTGGCAGCTAGGTCTCATCATTTTACAGATGAAATAGCTAAATGTAACTAAGTTCTATGCTAACAGTTTCTTCTATCACACTTCTTGCCTGTGGAACTCTCTTCCAGCTTCATGCTTTCCAGCCAACTTTGATCTTCAAAAATTTCAATACAATGTCAATCATTATCTTCTGTCATCTTAATTCCTCTTCTTTTATCGTTCTCTCTTAATAATGTTTACTTTTTCTCATATTCACTAACACTCAGTAACTCTTTGCATCTTAGTGGCTTTATTGTCTTGCTTGGTTGAAAGGATTAAAACAAAATAAATTTAGCAATAAATGAAGTAATAACATATAAGACAAAACAGTCAGGATGAAAGTCCAGATGAAAATTTATGGTGGAAATTTAAAATTAATATAGTTTGCAAGAAGGTTCTATCCCCCAAAGAAGATCTATTGACCACTTTTCAGTAAAGTTGGTTTGGCTTGGTTTGTTTTAGGGCATATCAACCTCAATGGGTTATTTAATGCCAACAAAATTTTTATTGCTGGCAATATTTTTTTTTTTTTTCAAAAATGTATTGTAGGTAATATCTTTTTTTTTCTAAAATGTATTGCTGGTTATATTTTGTTTGTAATAATTTTCCTTTAAAAATGTATTGTTGGCAATAATTTTCCCTTCAAAATTAAACTGCTGGTAATAATTTTTCCTCAACAGTGTATTACTGTTAATAATTTTTCCTTCATAAAATTATTGCTTTAAAAAATTTCGGTAAAGTTGGAATAACGGATATCGCTTCAAATTAACAAAATCCATGCCTGAAAGAATTAAGACATATGAAACTCTGAGAAGAGTCGATTATGTATTAATTCCGATTTTTGCTGAGAAATTCCATAATTTCTTCCTCCACATGGCTTGGAAAAAAAAAAAAATTATACAATTTAAATAATTTAACATTAATCTATATTTTTGAGATTAGGTATTGTAACTATTTTTACTATTTACATTGTTCTCCTCTTCTTTAATATCATATTCATGACATTTCGGCCGTTGTATGTTCCAGCCTTCTTCAGTTGATAGACACTGGAATTTCAAACCAAACCCTTTATTTAGTTCACGGGGGTAGATTGTTCTAGTTTCCCATGTCATGTTTTTTCTGGATATGTCGCTTTCCAGTTATTTCCTTTTTAGTAACTCCAGTGCCTTGACCCAAAGAGTTGTGAGTTCAATATCTGGCCACAGCACAGGTGAATGAGTTACTAAAAGGAAATAACAGATACTGTGATATTTGGAAGAGGAGTGGCATGTGGAACTAGAACAATCTACTCTGGTGTAAAAAAAAAAAAAAAAAAAAAAAAAAAAAGTGAAGAGTGCAGTTCAAAATTCCAATCACCTGACGTACGCCAGAGTGTACAATGGCCGAAACATTGTGAATATGACAATAAAGATGAGGCTGATAGTCCAATGTAAATAATTTAATCTATTTTGTTTAAGGTATATTTTATGAAGCCAGACTGTTTGGCTATTAAATAAAAATCTTTTCTAGTTTAAATAAAAAATAAAATTAATCATCTGTGTGTGCTAATCACATAATTTTTACCAGGGGTTGTATACTGAAATACATGTACGTAAAAAACTGATTGATAGCAGTAATAAATAATAATACAGGATTTTCCAAAAGTCACCAAGGGATTTCAAAAATTTAATAACACCTTAATTTTTAAAATTTTAATCCACAATATTATAGTATTATATCGAGTCACTTAAGTGCTAAACGTGATACACTCTTGGGCAATCATGACAATTTTGATTTATGACTGACTAGGCAAAAGTTGCCATTTCTTTTTACAGTAGACAAGTTGCAAACCAAGACTATAGGACTCCATCCGTCCTGTTATTTAACCAATATCTGGGGGAAGAAGAAATAGATTTGCGCGTAAGTGAATGCAACACAACCCCACAAGAATTTGAACTTGTCTCTCTGATTAACAAATAATCAGCAAACCTTTATCCATTACATTCACCTATTGTCATCTAAGACATAAATGAACGGAATCGTCCATTTATATATATTGTAACCTAGGGAAGGTTACTGAACAGAATAATCAAACGCAGGTTGGTAATGAACGATAATACTTAGGACAAGAACAACACGTATAAGATTCGCCAGCGGCGCGTAGAAGTAGTCAACTGCTAGATGTGAGTCAAGTGAATTCCACAATGAATCTAACTGCAGACCAACATACAGTATTTACTACTGTATTTGTTTGAATGGGGAAAATACCCATCATCATCCATAGGTATGCTACAACAATATAAATAAGCAGAGTTAGCATTAGGTCATTTGCTAAGTGTTCCTTTGTGTAGTGAAGCTTCTATCTCATTGCTTACTTACAAGTTTTTCATCTGTATTTATTTTCCATTGTTATCTTGAAAACACGAGATACATCCTCTATCGAATCTTCAGTCGGTCAGTTAAGTGACACACATGCTTAGGTGATCCTAACTCTTTTGATTCATGACTGACTAGGCAGAAATTTTTCCCACAATAGGTTGCCATTTCCTGTTATTTAACCCATATCTGGGGGAAGAAGAAATTTATCTCTCTGATTAACAATTAATCAGCAAGCCTTTATCCATTACATCCACCTATTGTCGTCTAAGACATAAATGAATGGACTCGTTAGACTAGAAGTGAGTCAATGAATTTCACAATGAATCTCTAGCTGCAGACCAACATACAGTATTTACTACTGTATTTATATGAATGAGGACATACCCATTATCGTCCATAGGTATGCTAAAACACACTGGTTGCAGCAAGCCCTGTGAGTGAAACTGGGTAGACAGAACCCTTGAGAGACATCAGTGGTTATGCTGGCACAAAGTCACACGTCATTGTGACCGAGGCTTTGAGCGCCACACATGCTTACGCGATCATAACTCTTTTGATTCATGACTGACTAGGTAGAAAATTTTCCCACAATAGGTTGCCGTTTCTTTCTGTGGTAGATGGGCTACCAACCAAGGCTATAATAGGATCTAATCTGTTTTGCTATTCAACGCATAGCTGGTGGGAGTAGAGATTGGTTCATACCTTTCCCAATGGTATTTGTACAGAAGTGAATGCAACAAACCTAAAGCATTTTCTATCACAGCAGTCAGTGTTTCAGGCTCTAGTGCTTTGATGCGTGTCTGAATGTCCTTCAGTTGTTAGAGACCTGTTGACATAAACCTTTTCTTTGGGATAGCTGCAGAGAAAGAACTAGGGGCTTTTCAGATCCAGGGAACATAGTAGCCAGTTTATGCTGCAACCGTGAGAAATTGTTCTTTTCTCCAAAATTTGACTGAGAAGCCAGATTGTGGCCTTTATCACATGAGCTGTTGCCTCATCTTGTTGTATGGAAACAGGCTGATGCATTTAAAAATTTGTTGGAATGACATCTCAGAGATCCAAACCTGTCAAGACCACTTTCAAGTCGATGCGCTCGAATATTTTCCCTTACTGACTCAAATACTGTCTCATTCTTAGCTAAACAAGGTCTGCCACTTCATTGAAGGTCACTTACTGACCCTTTATTCTCAAAACTTGGAGAATCTCTCAAACTGTAATGGTGACAAAATGCTTATACAGTTTGAATTATTGATCCTTGCTTTTGGCAAAAAGATTTTACTACTTGTGTTCGTTTTTCCGTTGTGTACTTTTAAATGATTAATTTCCAACCCCTTCTTTACAAAATACCTGAATGAAAACTAAAAAAAACTTAAACACAAATGTTATTAAACTTTTAGTCATCTTTGTGACTTTTGGGACCTCCATTATTTTTAAATACACTCAGGTGTAAATTGATTAATAAGGGTAAGGACATAACAAAATTTGTTGTATTTAATAGTGTGTTTAAACAAGTTTAGTATTCTACTGGTCGTAAAGTGAGAGATCAAATTTTCATTGTTATTAACACTAGGATGGCCAAGGTCAACAAATTACTGTGGAATAACTAGTTTTGGTTCGATGCTGAGGCTTATGGACAATTATTGAATTTTAGCAAAGATGCTTAACAGACTTAATTATTTAAAAAATATTCAGTGGAATAGCAGATATTTGAGGTTTTACCTTGAACGGCCGAGGTGTCGTTTTTGACACCTAGGCTATTTATAGGGTAAATGCATTGAAAAATTTCTCACAAGCAATAATACTTGTGTTTATGTCCCCTATCTATCTATACACACACACACACATAATTTATATATATATATATATATAAAATCACTTTCTTTCAGTATGAGAAATACTAATATTTGTGATTTTCTTTTCAGACTTGTTATTCTTGACTTGAATATTGAATATATTAAAGATGGCAGCTTCATGGTGTAATGTAAATAAAGATGTCAAAGGAGCTGGCCATCCTAGGGTTAAGTAATAAACTGCCCCCCCCCCCCAAAATACAACACATTAATATAATAATTGGGAAATATGTTTAAGGAACCACATGTGAAAAACTTAATAATGTTTTGTGTCTTACCTATTATTAGTTTAATTACAACTAAAATAAAAACAACAGTATGTAAATTCAATAACTTAACCAGGGGTTGTTTTTTTTTAATTTTGTTTTTACCCTGTACAAGGCCCAAGAGCCATTTAAGGCAGAGGATTACAGAGTAAGAGACATGACTCCAAGCAGAGATAATGTCACCAAGTTGCAAGAGGCCACCAGAAGTGAAAGAGGAGGAGAAAAAACTGGAAACCCAATCCTAAACAGGAAACTAGGGATAAACTTCTACTTGTGTTCAAAAGACTGAAGAGGTTTGTGAACTAGATGATAGACAAAGCTATCTTCTCCAGTACATTCTTTGAACAAATAAGTACATGAAAAATTTTATTTAGAAGTTGCAGAGGGTATATTTCTGGTTTGGAAAAAAATGCTATTCAGAAAACCCCCCCAAAGTATAAAATGACTTTAATCTCCCTCAAATGAATAACTGTCGGCTGATATTTGAATAAACATGAAATCCAAATACGTTACTCACAAAAGAGGTAAATTTTTTTTTTTTTTGAATTGTTCGTATAAGTAACAAAATCTTCATGGTGATAAAGGTTTCTCACCTTGGTGTGATTTCATATGTTCTTTGAGATGAGAACTCTCAGCAAATACAGCTCCACAAGTCTCACAAAAAAAACGTCCTTCTTCATTGTGAGTAAACATGTGATGCCTAAGAGCTGAACTGAAAGAAAAGTTTGCTCCACACACATCACAACTGAAAGGTTTTTCTCCAGTGTGTATTCGGTAATGTTGTTTCAATGCTGAATTCTGGTTAAATTTTGACCCACAAATCTCACAAAGATATGGTTTTTCTCCAGTATGTGTTCGCATATGGTGTCTAAGATTTGATCTACAAGAAAATTTGGCCTCGCAGAGCTCACAGCCATATGGTCTCTGTCCAGTGTGTGTAAATGTGTGCTGTTTAAGTCCAAAGTTCTTTGAAAATCTTGCTCCACAAATACCGCAGCTGTAAGGTTTTTCTCCAGTGTGTGATAACATGTGTTGTTTGAGATGTGAGCTCATGGCAAACTTTGATTCACAGATCTCACAGTGATAAGGCTCACTTCCTGTGTGCTTTATCATGTGCTGTTTCAGCCCTAAGTTCCAGGAAAATTTTGCGCCACAAAGATCACATTCAAAAGGTTTTTCTCCAGTGTGTGTCCGCATGTGCTCTTTGAGATATGAAGCCCGAGTAAATTTTGACTCACACTGCTTACAATGAAAAAGGTTTTCCCCAGTGTGCAGTCTCATATGTACTTTCAAACTTGAAATATGCAAAAACTTTTTGCCACAGACCTTACATTTCAGTGATTTCTCTCCTGTATGGATAGATAGGTGCTGTTTTAAATCTGAATGCAGAGAAAATGTTGTCTGACAATACTCACATTCGAAAGGTTTCTCACCAGTGTGGACTGAAAGATGCTCCTTGAAACGTAAGCTCTGAGAAAACTTTGCTCCACAAAACTCACAGTTAAAAGGCTTCTCTCCTGTATGTGTTC
>OZ010611.1:15240641-15258141 GCA_963932145.1 Acanthosepion lycidas
AATATTCTCCACACATGACAATTACTGACGTTATTTTTCAGTTAAAAATATGAAAATAGCGTTTCTCTACATTCCAGTTGCTAGGTACATTCTGTTTTTGTTTTTATTAGTTACTTTGTTCATTTAATTTCATTTTCGTATTTTGCTTTGATAAAGTCCACATTGGACGAAACGCGTCAGCAATTACCAGTTTTCCTATTGTCATTTTTATTCATAAATATTGTCTCTCTATTGGTTAATTCGGAGAAATTTTCATATATATATATATATATATATATATATATATATATATATATATATATATCTCCTGGACATTGAGTTCTAACTGGATTCTATCCTTTTTTTTTTTTTTTTTTTTTTTTAAAGCATTGTGCCCCGAGCAAGGCATGAAGCCACTAGGATGCAGGGGGGTTGCAGAAGATTTGTAGCAAGAGCAGATAAGAGTGATAGAAGAAAGGATGAAGGGAAGGGTAGTGTGTAGATCAAGGTAACTGGAGATGTCGATTGACATTACATTTGAATAGTTGGAGATTATAGCTATCAGGGAAACAGTAATTGGGAAGGGTGTTCCACAGGCGAGATGTGCGAGGTATGAAGCTATTGGAGTAGAAGAGACGGTTACATTTTAAAGTTTCTACAGTGTAAGGGTGAGAGTGGGATGCCAGCCTTGTAGGGCGCTGGAATTCATGGAGACTGGGAACCAGGGAAAGCAGCTCATCGGAGCAATTGCCATGAAAAAATTTGTAGAAGAGACAGAGAGAGAGGCGACGACGCGTCTGTGAGATAGTGGCTGCAGGCGAGACGCCAGATCAGGGCCAATCACATTACATATCCGTCTCTGGATCTTGTCAAGAACTCCGAGGTAAACAGAAGGTGCCCCAGACCATATATGGCAGCAATACTCCATGCAAGGGCAAATGGTCGTTTTGTATATTTGAAGTATCGATTCAGGGGAGAAAAATTTCCTGGCGCGGCACAGAGAGCCAACTTTCCTCGCGGTGGACGATGCAATTGACTCCATGTATTCGTTCCATCTCAGGTCAGCAGTCAACGTGAGACCGAGCAGACGCAGGGAGTCACTCTCAAGAAGTTGACTATCAGACATTCATCCTCTTGGAAATTTTTATATTATATATATATATATATATATATAGATATATATATATATATATATATATAGTGTAACCCGGATATAAGAGAAACCCGGATACAAGAGAGATTTTATCTGGTCCCAAATTAGAGCCATACTTACCTAAACAAAATAGACCAAACCCGGATATAAGAGAAACCCGGATATAAGATACCTTTTCTCCGGTCTCGACAACTATCTTATATCCGGGTTACACTGTATATATATTTACCACTGATATCTATATATGGCTGGCATCCCGCTCTCACCCCTTCACTGTTGAAACTACTAAATGTAGCTGTCTCTTCTACTCCAATAGCTTCGTGTCTCACACCTCTCGCCTGTGGAACTCCCTTCCCTATTCCAGTTTCCCTGAGAGCTATAATCTCCAGCTATTCAAGTGTAATATCAATCAACATCTCCAGTTGCCTTGATCTATCCACTATCCTTCTCCTCATACTCTGTTCTATCACTCCTATCTGATTTCGCTCCAAAATTTTCTGTAACCCCTTGCGTCCTAGTGGCTTCCCGCTTTGCCTGGGGTGAAATGCTTAAAAAAAAAAAAATATCATGTTATATTTCATAGTGTGAAATTGATCCCTGACTTCTACAGAATTATTGAACTTACCTGCTCTACATACAAAAACATTTTTCTTTTAACTAAAGAATAAATGAATGGACACCGTTTTAATTAAAGAACAAAAATTTACATGAATTAATAAAAGTAGAAATCCATTTATTCTCAATACTCCAATGTTTGCTCATTTGCAGGGCTGGTACATTACTACCTCTGAACCCCTTGACTGGTGCGGATGCCTGATTAGGGGCACTGGCTACTGCTTTGTGAACCTCACTATCTTATCAACATTGACTTTTTTCAAACTACATTTATATACGTTACAAATTAAACTAAGCACAAATAATTATTAAAAGATGAAAAACTATTTACACTATTTACCTTGTCCAGACTGTTGTCCTTCTCTTTATTGTCATATTCACGATGTTTCGACTGTTATACGCTTCTTCAGGTGGTATGCATTGGAATTTCCAGCTGAACCCTTTATTTAGTCAACAGGGGTCACAGGATTACTTTAACCAAGCCTTTTATCCATAGTGGATCAAAGCATTGGTTGAAGTAATCAGTAAGACATGACACATGGGACTAGAACAATCTAACCCCAATGTGGACTAAATAAAGGGTTCAGTTTGAAATTCCATCATATATCACCTGAAGAAGGCTGGAGCGTGCAATGGCCGAAACGTTGTGAATATGACAGTAAAGATGAGGACATCAGCCCCAAAAATGTAAATAGTTACACAATACCTCATCTCAGAAATATAGACACGTCCTGAAGAAGACTAGAGCATACAACGGCCGAAATGTTGTGAATATGACAGTAAAGATGAGAACATCAGCCTGAACAATGTAAATAGTTACATAGTACCTCATCTTAGAAATATAGAGAGGATGAAAAGCTCTTGTAGAATTTGACATCATTCTAGGGGGGGGGAGCCTTTTTTTTGTCCAAATTCTATGAACTTGTTTGTTCATGTTAAAGTCAACAAAAAAAAAAACAAACAAAAAAAACACGATATAAAATTCACTATTTTTTCATCAATAATGTTGAATGTGTTAAAATCATTCAAGTTTTTAACAATAAAACTCTCAAGTGGATGTTAAAATTCATGCAAAACATTGTCGATTTATTTAAGATGGAATGATCTATTTATAACAGGTCTCTAATTTGTATTTAGATAAATTGTATTTATTTTCAATTTTACGAGTTGAATTCCTCATCCATATTGCATACTAGCAGTAGAGCCCGGCGTTACCCGGGGATGTAACAGTAAGAGATAGATCAAGTATCGACCATCATAAAGACTGAACAATTAAATTGACAAAGATTATTGTTTAAGGTTGACGGACACGCATGTCTTAATTAGTTTTTTTTTTTTTTTTTTTTACGAATTGGTCAAACCCAAACTCAAACAAAAACATTGTTTTCAATCGTTATGAGTCTATCGATTGAATAGAATTTTATTATAAACAATTGTCTTGTAAATGGAATTTTTAAAGCATTCTGAATGTAAAAAAGAAAAAAGTGTGCAAGACAATAAGAAACACTACCTGCAAAAAAAAAAGGGAAATTTTGTTGAAATCGGTTGAAAAATGTAGGAAATCCGATCCCATATATAAACGAATGCACACACACACACACACAAACAACTTGGATTTTATAAGTATAACTCGATATGAGTTGTCCCCCTTTCATTCTCGCGATGCCTCTTAATCGTGTTTTCAAATTGACTTCGTGCAAAAACAATTTTTCCAATTTTTGGCGCTGTCAAAACCACCGCAAGGTAATTTTACGTAATCCTGTGAAGTTTTCATGAAATCGGTTGAAAAATGTAGGAAATCTGATCCAATATATAAACGTACAGGCACACACACCCACACAATCTGTGTTTTATAATAAGCGAGATAATCAATTATTGTAGATAATTAGGTTAGAATAAAATTTGTATTTTATATGAACATTACCTTATGAAAATTGAGATGTAGTAGAGTGGGGAGGACCGTATCATAGATTTGGGGTGGGAGTCATGAAATGAGACCCTTGCACTGACACTGATCAAGTTAAGTAAGAATGGTAGATTTTTAATTTAAGCGCAGTACTAGAAAGGCATTGAGATCTCATCAATTTACAGTTGAATTGATTAGATTTAACTGTAAGTTTTACGCTAAATGTGGAACTCCCTTCTCACTCCATGCTTCCCAGACAACTTTAATCTTCAAAAATTTAAATGGAATGTCTATTGCCTTCTACTGTCCTAATGATTACTCTTTTCTTTTTTGCCTGCTCCTTAGTAATGTTTCTGTTTTCTAATTCTTCCACACTCAATAAACGCTTGCGTCTTAGTGGCTTAACTGCCTTGCCTCAACTCAAAAAAAAGAAAGAAAATGCACAACTGATTATTAGAGGATGAAATATCTTTGTCGATTTTAACATCATTCTGGGGTCTGTCTTTTTTTTTTCTTTTACATCCAAATCTGTGAATTTGTTTTGCTTATGCTAAGTCTCAAAAAAAAAAAAAAAAAAAAAAAAAAAAACCCACTATATAAAATTCACTATTATTTTGAATAATTAATGTTGAATGTGTTAAAATTATTAAATTTTTAAAAAGAGAAATCTCAAGTTGATCTTAAAAATTACCGCAAAACATTGTTGATTTATTAAAGATGGAATGATCTATTATGACGGGTCTCTTATTTGTATTTAGGTACATTGTATTTATTTTCAAGTTTTCTAGTTGAATTGTTCACCTATATTGCATATGATCGATTATTGTAGATAATTAGGTTAGAATAAAATTTGTATTTTATATGATTGCTACCTTATTAAAATTGAAACTTGGGATGTAGCAGAGTAGGGAGGCCCCTATCATAGATTCAGGGGAGGGAGCATTAGCCCCTTGCATATGATCCATTATTGTACATAAATTAGGTTACAATAAACTTTGCATTTTATCTGAAAATGACCTCATGAAAATTGAGATGTAATAGAAATGAGGACCCCCTATCATCGATTCGATGGTGGTGGTGGTGAGGGGGGAGGAGGGGTTGGGTGCATAATATACTTGCACATATGCTTCCGACCACACTCCCCATTGAAAAGAAGATGTTATAGACAAAATTCAAAAAAATTAAAAAAATATATATATAAGAGATATCAATGGTGTAAGTACAGTTTAATTAAAACTTGACATTTGTAAATAAGTTATGTTCAATAACTCTTTAAAAAGTCAGGGTACGATTTTACATTGTATCAATATTGTGAACAGGTCACCCCTTCTAAATCGATAAAAAAAAATATCAGTATTTTTTCTATTCTGAGAAATGTGGTGGGACTTGACGATGGTCCCTAATCTACATTTTACGAGGGGGGGGGGGCACTCTATGTTCCCAAATAAATATTGAGAAGTTTAAGTAAATGTGATTGCATATGAATGTATAATTTTTGTTTTTCATTTTTCAAAGAAGGTCGGATGGTAAATTTGCAGTGACCAGTTTTAGAAAAATACATTATTCGTGGTGTAAAAAAAAGCCTGATTATTACAAAAATAGCAAGAAAAATTGTAGGAAATCTATCGTTTAGGAGATAGTGATAATCTTAGTTGGGTCGCAGGTACAGACTGGCTGCCTCAGTCAGGAATTTGTGAAGACACTTGGTATGGAATTTAGGAAAATACGGTAACCAAAGATTTAATAATGGAAAATTTGGTAACTATGAAATAAAAGTCAAGTGAAAATTGATTTTAGGGCTGTTCTGGAGTGGGAATTATGGGGCTAAGACCCCCTCTCCTATATTTTTGAATAACTGAAAATAATGGGATCCAGATAAAACCCCACTTCAACAATACCATGGCTGTACTTGCAGAAGGCTGAGGGAAAGGGGTGGCGAGTCCTCCTTTCTCAATAATTTTTAAAAAGTATTATTAACTAGATAAAACCCCAACTATAACAATACCAGCTGCCGCCATATGTTTGAAAAAGTATTAGCTAAAAAAGAAAAAAATCATGTTTTTCAGTCCAGCTGCACTGCAGCAATAACACGGCCATACTTTCTGGTTGGTGGGGGGACTAATATATTTTAAATAAGTATTTATTTAATTACTATAATCTTCAAGCAAATAAAATTGTTTTATCTAAGTTCTTTTCAAATTATTATTTTAATAAAAAAAGTAGTAAATAGATTAAGTTTTTTAGATACTTATTTTTTTTTAAAGAAGCAAAAAGCTATATGGCCTCATTTCTATTTCAAAAATATAGGGGGTGCATACGAGAATGGCCCTAAAATCAATTGTCAATTGGCATTTATTTCATAGTTACTGAATTTTACGTAGAATTTAGGAAAATTCAGTAATTTTGACAAGTTAAGAAAATTCAGTAAATATGAAATAAAAGTCAACTGAAAATTGATTTTAGGTCCGTTCTGGAGGAAGGATTTTAGGACTAAGCCCCCTCTCCTATATTTTTAAATAACTGAAAATGGTGAAAAGGGGGGTCCAGATAAAAAAAAAAACAAACCCTTCCCAACAAAAATAACAGAGGCATACTTGCTGAAGGGTGGAGACAGATCTCATTCCAATATTTAAAAAAGTATTAACTGGAGGGGGGGTCTACATTCCCAAGTAGGCATCTACGCAGACAACACTACAATTTACTCCTGCCTCAAAAACAAATCTAGTGTCGCTGACAAAACTAACCAGGACGTGCGTCTCGAAAAGGACCTCCAATCGGTTGTGAACTGGGGCAGGAATTGGCTGGTCAACTTTAATGCTTCAAAAACAAAACTGCTCTCTATTAATCAACACAGAGTTCCTTCCCTGCCACCCCCCAATTAGAATGTCTGACGCTGAACATCTCGAGAGTAACTCTCTGCAGCTGCTCGGTCTCACGTTGACTGCTGACCTGAGATGGAACAAATACATTGAGTCAAGTGCTTCGTCCACCGCAAGGAAAGTTATCTCCCTGTGCCGTGCCAGGAAATTTTTCTCCCCAGAATCGATACTTCAAATATACAAAACGACCATTCGCCCTTGCATGGAGTATTGCTGCCATATACGGTCTGGGGCACCTTCTGTTTACCTCGGAGTTCTTGACAAGATCCAGAGATGGATATGTAATATAATTGGCCCTGATCTGGCATCTCGTCTACAGTCGCTCTCTCACAGACGCGCCATCACCTTTCTCTGTCTTTTTTTTCACAAATACTTTCATGGAAATTGCTCCAAGGAGCTGCATTCGCTGGTTCCCAGACGTCATGAGTTCAAGTGCCATACGAGGCTGGCATCCCGCTCTCACCCTTTAATTGTCGAAACTCCTAAATGTAGCCGTCTCTTCTACTCCAATAGCTTCATGTCTCGCACCTCTCGCCTGTGGAACTCCCTTCCCTATTCCAGTTTCCCTGAGAGCTATGATCTCCAGCTATTCAAATGTAATGTTAATCGACATCTCCAGTTACCTTGATCTATCCACTATCCTTCTCCTCATTCTTTCCTCTATCACTCCTATCTGATCTTGCTCCAAATTTTCTGTAACCCCTTGCGTCCTAGTGACTTCCCACCTTGCTTGGGGTGAAACGCATAAAAAAAAAAAAAAAAAATAAATAAATCAATAAAATAAAAAAAAATCCCACAATGATACCAGTACCGTACTTTCTGGAGGGCGCTAGTGCCCACTTCTAATATGTTTAAATAAGTAATTAACTAAAAAAATCATGGTTTTCAATCCAGATAAAACCCCACTGCAACACTAGCAGGGCCGTACTGCTTTTTTTGTTGGTATGGGGTGGGGGTGGGGTTGGGGGGTGCTAAGCCCCCAATATTTTTTAAAATTAATCATTTATTTAATTACTATATTGTTTTCAAACTAATGAAATCGATTTACCTAATTTAAAGTTTTTTTAAACTATTATTTTAACAACAAAAAAAAAATGAAGAGTAAATTAAGTTTTAGAGATAGTTTTCTTTTTTTAAAGAAGCAAAAAGTTATATATCCTCATTTTTATTAAAAAAAATATAGTTGGAGGCGCTAAGAAAAATAGACCCTAAAATTAATTTTCAATCGACTTTTATTTCATAGTTACCTTGTCAAAATTAGCGAATTTTCCGGGGCGGGCACCGAGGATTGAACCCGGGAACAGAAATCAAGCAACATCTTGCTTCAGATAAAAATAAAATAAAATGTGGAGAGACCAGGCTGTTCCCGGAAAGCCAATATAATTGGTAATACAATCTCCCAAATGGTAGAGTTTCTTTATTTTTTATTGTTATTTTTATAATAATAATCAGCCTTTTTTTCTTTTTTAACACCAGGAAGAATAATGTATTTTTTAAAAAACTGGTCACTGTGGCATTTTTATCTGAAAAAAAATTAACCGGTCGGAGTTTAGGGCTTTTGTTGAATATCAAATATTGTAAATTTTAACCATTTTATTAGATTAATAATTTTACTTTAAAGAAAATAACTTGACAAAAGTTAGAATTTTACCATAATTTTTGTTTTTTATTTTCATTTCAACAAAAAGTCTCATGTCGAAAATTCGATTCACTGAAGGAAAAACCAACAAAAAACAGACACAATTTTTAAAAATAAGCTTTGAAATAATTGACAAAATTTAGAAATGAAAAGAATTTACGTCGGGAAAATCGAATTAAAAGTAAAACTGAAAATAAAATCTTATCTATTTTTTTTTTTTTTTTTTTAGACATGGTTTTTGCGAGAAAAAGACAACAAAAGGTTGGGAAAAAATCTTTTGTTTAAAAATCAAAGTCAATAAAAAATTTGAATTTTCGTTTTTGCAGGTCAAATTAAATGTTTAACAATTAATTAAAAGATTCTAATTAACAAGAATCTGATTAAAAAGAAAAAAAAGAAATTGTTTAAAAGTAAACAAATTTGAATGAAATTCAGGAAAACTTACCAACGGAAAAAGACAGTCGATGACGAAGCAACGAAGGCAACCGGTGACGACTAACAATTAGTTCCTCCGTCAAAAAAGGAAGCATTTTCAACGAGACATAGATTACGTGTTTTGCGGCACATCGACATCTCTATGGGTTATTTAATGCCGAAAACTAAATCTTTTGATTGGTTTGGTTGTTTTTGTTTAACGGTATATCAACACCTCTATGGGTTATTTAATGCCGAAAACTAAATATGTTGAATTGTTTTTTTTTTGTTTTTGTTGTTAAAATGGCATGTCAACACCTCTGTGGGTTATTTAATGCCGAAAACTAAATATGTTGAATTTGGTTTTGTTGTTTTTGTTGTTAAAATGGCATGTCAACACCTCTATGGGTTATTTAATGCCGAAAACCAAATATGTTGAATTTGGTTTTGTTGTTTTTGTTGTTAAAATGGCATGTCAACACCTCTGTGGGTTATTTCATGTCGAAAACTAAATATTTTGATTGGTTTGGCTATTTTTGTTTACTTTATCACTTTAACAGCATATCAACACCTGGGTTAATGTCGAAATAAAAATATTTTTTTTTTTTTGTTTAAATGTATAGGATACAAATCCTATATCATTGCAACAAATGACTAAAAAACACAAAGTAGATTTGCACACCCGCAAAATCGGATGAAAACGATTAGAAACAGATTTCGCAATAAGGTGTGAAATTAATTTTCTGACCAATGAAAGGAGGCGATTTGCTAAACCAAAAAAAAGATAACGAGCCAGTGTGAAAAAAAAGTCAACAATAAATACAGAGTTTCAAGTCTGTCGCAAGTCAGAAGGACGCAGAGATCATAGAAGACTGACAGTAAATTCCATCATTGACTCAACCCGACACTAAGAGCCGAAAGTGGAGTAGGAAAGGAAAACAACAACAACAACAAAAACAAAAACAACAACAAATTTACAACTGACTCCAAAACAATTCATAAGTACATTTTCCTTTTATCTTTTATTCCTCATTCACACTCTCTTTTTCAACTTAAATTGATCGCCCCTTTCTCCTTTACACCTATACAAAAACAAAAGAAACAGACATTACTCTGCTACTCTGTTGAAAGACAGCGAACACAGATATTTTTGTAAAAATCACATTTTTGCTTAAATGAACTAACGCATTAATCTTTTTTACCCTATTCACAAGACAATAAATATACAATGTTCTATTTTCTACAAACGTTCCTTATCGTGTTGTTTCTTCTTGAAATTTGCGTTGTATTTTGTGGGCAGGGTATCCCATATTAAATTCTCCTTTAATCCGGGTACGCTGAACCCCACAGACGGCATATCAACACCCCTATGGGTTATTTAATGTCGAAAACTAAATATTTTGAATTGGTTTAGTTGTTCTTGTTTTAAAAATGGCATATCAACACCTCTATGGGTTATTTCATGTGGAAAACTAAACATTTTGATTGGTTTTGTTGGGGATGTGCAGAATAAACTAAGGAATTTGCTGTAGCATTGAATTAAATCAGAAGGAATTTTTATGTTAGGTTGCGTGAACTTTTCTGCATCCACAAACAAATAAACAATTTCAATGTAAACAAGAAAAAACATACATGCAATTCAAAATCGATAAATGCATTTATATACAAATAAGATAATAATATTATCATAATATGTACAGAATATTATGAAGATGCTCGTGATATTTTAGTTTTTGTATGTCCTTTTTATGTCTTATATATCTGTGTTACAATCTTTTTAGGAAATTGTAATTAATATTTAGAATGTCGGTATTATATTTTTAGAAATGAGTCATTACGAAGAAGTCTACCTTTGACTGCAAATGTTGAGTTCGTTCGATGATGTTATTTACTTAGAATAGTAGTGAGTGTTAATTCACTTTAGATCAGTAAAGTTGTTCGGATAGAAGTTTCGGTGTTCACAGAGTTTTCTTCGATTTGGGCTTGCGAGTGAGTCAGTGATGATTTAGTTTGCGCGTTAGTTTGCGCGGCAAGATTGCAGTTGCAAGCGACGTGGATTATATTAGCATATCTCTGTGCTCGTTCGACTGACTGATTTATCGTAGATGGTCAAAGAGAATGTATAGTTTGAGATTCTTGAATGGCGAAGAAGTTCGTAGAAGAACGGGAAAGACTTGTCGTCTCGATTCGCGAGACGGTAATTAGTAGTCATCACATTTTTAAGCTTGAGTAAGCGGTCAAAAA
The DNA here is from genome assembly GCA_963932145.1 of Acanthosepion lycidas. Taxonomy (NCBI): domain Eukaryota; kingdom Metazoa; phylum Mollusca; class Cephalopoda; order Sepiida; family Sepiidae; genus Acanthosepion; species Acanthosepion lycidas. The sequence goes on from OZ010611.1 coordinate 15,251,471, forward strand.
ATGGTCTGCTGCTGATCTGCCCAGGTCTGCGTCTCCGTCTCCGTCTGCTTCTCATGGTCACACGTGCTTTTGGGTTCTTTTTAAGAGGTAATGATCACGTGGGGTGGCTCCAGATCGATTTTGCGCCAAAACTTCGAAGTGTACGTGCGGGCGACCTGATTGGTAGAAATGAACCAATCAGAGGGCTAGATTTACAAATGAAAGTTGGAATAGTGCATTACTCGAAGAAGGTAAGATTGGGCTAATGGACGAGCCCAATAGTTTGGTTGTTTTTGTTTAATGGCACATCAACACATCTATGGGTTATTTAAATTGTGGAAGATTCCGCATATGCCTGTTATACCTTAATGGAAAATGCACTCTTGATGCTGACGTGTGTTGGAGAGGAATAGAAGGTTTGAATTATCAGAAGGATTAAATTGTGTGTGTTCAATAATCTTCCATCCACAACAATTAATAAAAGATAGAGAAATAAAGATTCATAAACATTTTGTTTCAAAACATAACAATTGTATTTATTAGCGTTTGATATACATGTATGAATACTGAGTGAAAAGGTTAGACAGAGTTGTGTCTCTTAGATTAGGGAAATATTTGTACCTAAGCTCATAAAGTGAAAGTAATTATTAAACTGTAGTTTAGAAGAATAAAGTTTCTTTAGCATGTTTGGAATTGTGTATTGTACAAGTTGGTAAAAGTTCAGAAGAGATTTCGGAGTTCGTACTTGCGTGAATGTTGATAATGGTCTTTAACGTCTGACTGCATTAGTCAAGACGGGAGTTCTTGAAGATTACATCTTGGTAGCAAGAAGAAAGATGAATGAAAAGAAACAACGAGGGAGCTTACACGTGTTCTCTTTTTATAATGTTGTTGTACCACGTGGGAGGCTCAAAACGAAAACGCGGGAAAACAGATTTGTCGCATGCAGGCGGTTTGATTGGTTGGAACTGACCAATCAGCAAGCTAGATTGAAGGTGATTGACCAATGAATGCTTGTTATATATTTTGTAAGATTGTGATGGTGAAAATTACAAGAGGAATAGTGCATTTCCTAGCAGGGGTTAACGAGCTTGTCGTGGAAGATTCCACACTCTTCCTCTATGCTAATTACCACCACATTACATAAACACAGTACATAGATAAGCATTCATTGGTCAGTCTCCTCAAAACTAGCTCGCTGATTGGTCAGTTCTGACCAATCAAACCGCCTGCACGCGACAAATCTGTTTTCCCTCTCAATATGCTCTGAGCCTACCACGTGATACACAGCCATATATAAACAAAACACATATAAACTCCCAGGGTGTTTTCTCTTCATTCATATTTATTCTTTCTCCTTGCTGCCAAGAATTAATCTTCAAGAACTCCCGTCTTAACCTTAGCGGTCAGACATTAAAGACCCTTACCAACATTCACGAAAGTACGAACTCTAAAATCTCTTCTGAACTCTTACCAACGCATATTCCCTTACATGCTAACTGAACTTTATTCTTCTAAACTACAGTTTAATAATTATTTTCACTTTATGAGCTCAAATACAAATATTAGGATCTTGTAGGTGAGTTATTGTTGTTGATATATATATATATATATATATATATATATATATATATATATATGTTCATTAACGAACTGTGTTCCTGATTAAACCAAATTTATAAATAATTATATTGGATATACTACAATATTCTTAATAAGAAAACTTACGTTATATCTCTCTGACCATAGCTCTATTTGGTCTCATTTAAATACACATGGAGACCAACCAAACTCTATCCGTAACATACTTGTTGATATAATAGCCTCATCCATATGTAAAAAAGGCTAAAACCAATGCATGTATTATTAATTAAAAGGGAAAAGCCAACACTGAATGATATTAACTATGAACACGGCCACAATGGGCTGACCGTGTTCGGAAAATAAATCTCTGGCTAGATACATACATAAAATAATAGCCCACAAAACGCACGAATTAAAAATAAAATCATCCTTGAGGATAAAATAAAAACGTATAGACGAAAGCTCTGTTCCATCTTCAAGCGAAATTTTTTTGGAATCAAAAAAATTTCGCTTGAAGATGGAACAGAGCTTAGTACTTTAATTCAGTTTAAATCAAATAATTATATTGAAGTTTTCGGCTCTTGTTTTAAAACATGAGAACTCTTATGTAGCGTGTTGGATCATATTTTTAAATAAATAATTATATATATATATATATATATATATATATATATATATATATATAATAAACAATAATATCCAAAATCACCTCATATGGGGAATAAGCATATTTCGGCAGACGAAAACATAGGTCGTCTCTCTTATCAACTCCATACCGTTTATCGAAATATTATTCCACTTATGAGGTGATTTTAGATTTTATTTTTTATGAAATTTTGGTCTGTAATAATAAATATATTGAGCACTTTTTGTGGATCATTTTTAATATTTTATATTAGTAGGATCCACTTGGATTATATATCAGCGGATTTGTTACCTTTACTATCTCTCTCTCTCTCTCTCTCTATATATATATATATATATATATATATATATATATATATATATATATATATATTTGTGTATTTAGCCAGCAATCCTTTTTTCATGCACATTTCATTGAATACGGCAGACAAGATGCTTTTATTTACTTTTTTATACAATTTCTCATGCGATTTAATATTTTTTTTCTTTTCGGATGATAAATTATACAAAAACTGTCCGAATGTTCTTTTTATCCGAGCGCTTTCGGCTATACATTTAGCCATTTTCAAGGATCATATTTTAACTGTTTAAATAAGAAATACTTTGTTGTATGTATGTATTTATAAAATGTTTTCATTTCTCAAAACACGGTCAAGATATTGTGTCCATGTTCAAAGTTATTATTATTAAGTGTTTGTTTGTTTGTTTGTTATTAATAAGGCTTCCATTATTTTTAGCCTTTTTTTGCATATCGATGATGCTATTATATTAGTGTTGTCGACAAGTATGTTACGAATAGTGTCCGGTAGGTCTCCATGAATATTTAAATGAGATCTAATTGAGCTATGGTCAGAAAGGTGTAGAGTGAGTCTGCGTGTCAAACATGTTGTAGTGTGGCCTATATAATTGTTTACGAATTTTGATTGATCAGGAATACAATTCCTTAATGGGCATTTATTATTATTATTAGATCGCATGGGAAATTGTATAAAAACTAAATAAAAGCACGATGTCTGTCGTTTTCAATGAAATTATATATATATATATATATATATATATATATATATATATATATATATATATATATATATATATATAAGTGAACATAGAAGTCAATACTTAGAGGCGACAGGCTGTATCTTGCTAGACGCAATCGTCAGGCCACAAGAGTGAACCAGATGATGAGCAAGTGTATCTACTCCTATATATATATATATATATATATATATATATATATATATATATATTGTTACGTTAACCCCATATTTGTACCCTCACCTCAGATTTTATAAGTACATTTTCAGTACCTTGTTTATTTGCGACGAAATATATGAATCTTAATAACTTCTTTATTTCTTGAATATGCAGATTGTGAGATAAATTTTGTTCTTATAACCAGATGAGTCAGGGCCAGTTCTCGGAAAAGAACCTTCCCTTCTACTCCCATTTCCTACCTGGTCCCTGATGCGTAGGCTAAACAAACGCTGTTTGACAGATAGGTGAGAATGATGTTAGCCAGGTACATAGTCGCTGGCCAAAACGAAAAGTGTTTGACAGATAAGTGTGGATGACATTAGCAGGGTCCGTGAATGACGCATACCTTTTTTAGGGGCCAACACGTAACTCAACATATAGCAGTTTTCGTTTCGCACGTGTTGAGGCAACAACAACCACACATAGTTGCTGGCTGTCGGAGGAGTCGGACGTCACCAAAATCTGTCTTAGCTATTTGCCATTAGAAGAAGCAGTTGTCACCAGAACCAGACTTCGTTGTTTGATACCAGAAGAATTAGATGCCACCAAAAACCAAAGGACCGACGCGAGAATCTAGATCAACATCGTCAACCCAAATCGGCTACATTCCCGTGATTTTTCTGTGTGTTCTCCTCGCCATCAACCCGGATTGGACGTCGCCAGTCAAAAATTCATATTAGAACATTGTCAATCCATCCTTTGCTTTCAGAGAGGTGTATGAATATCCTTTTGAACAAACAGTACCCCGATAATAGTCAATCAACGTCGATTCCAACCTTATGTAAGTTTCTGCATGTTTTTCCATATCTTATAATCTGCTATCTCCGTATTCATATGTATTTCGACGTATATGTTTAATTGGTAACTTATCTCCCCATCCCTTGTATTATTTAGTTTTCTTTTTCTTTTTCTTACATTCACACTTTGTATATTCTATAAATAAAATCTTTGTATTATATATTCTCGTGTTGTCTTCTGTTGTTCTGTGTCTGCGTAGAGTTCATTTTTTCTCTGTGTTTACCAACGTCCAGAATTGGAGAATTCCCCTCCTAACGTTCTTTTCTTTATTTTTATATCGAACATTGGGATCTCTTACTTATTTTTTTTATTTTCTCGTTGCGTTCCGGCTATCGTAGTCCCAACGAAACCCTGGGCGTAACAGAATATATATATATATATATATATATATATATATATATATATATATATATATATATATATATATATATATATATATGGTGTCCATAAAAGTTTGTTTGCATTTAAACAATTTATAACTTTGTTTGTATTTGCGATAGAAATAATGTGTAAAAAATGTTATAAAGTTTAATGTACCTAGTTTTAAGTATAGTTATTGAATAATTCTTTACTACAAAATTTGCAACAATTTTTAGATAAGTAAAAAAATATTTTCTTTTATTTCCAGCATCAATTTGATCCCCGGCTTCAAGTGAGGAAAAAGTAAACTGTGTCCTTTGGTTGGCTGAACTGAAATCTACTATTGCTGTACAAAGAAAGTTTAGAATTGAATACAATAAAGAATCACCTCATAGGAAAACTATTGCTAAATGGAGGAAAAGATTTAAAGAGACAGACTCTGTCCATGATAAGCCACGAACTGCAAAATCGTATTACCCTTTGGATTGCTAATGATGGAGGACATGTGGAAACTTGAATAAATTTTCAATAAAACCTTAAAAAATATAGATTTACTTTTTTCTAATCCTTTTTACAAATTATTTCTATCACAAATACAAATAAAATTATAAATTTTTTAAAGTGCACACAAACTTTATGGCCACCCTACATATACATACATACATATATATATATATATATATATATATATATATATATATATATATATATATACAGTGTAACCCGGATATAAGAGAGTTGTCGGGACCGGAGAAGTCGTCTCTTATATCCGGGGTTATCTTATATCCGGGTTTGGTCTATTTTGTTTAGGTAAGATATGGCTCTAATTTGGGACCAGAGAAAATCTCTCTTATATCCGGATTTCTCTTATATCCAGGTCTCTTATATCCGGGTTACACTATATATATATATATATATATATATATATATATATATATATATATATATATATGAGCAGTATCCAATAATTTCATATTTAAAAGCTTCAGCTTGGAAAAAAAATGAGATAATGATTCCGTGATGGAAATGCGTTCTCAGTGGAGGAGGAGGAAATCATTTCGAAATTAAATTAATAGAATGCCATCATTGTTTTTTTTCAGAAATCGCCTCATGATGAAAAATAAATAAATAAAAATAAATGAAAAATAAAAAATAGTTTTCCCTCATAACTTTAAGAGAAGAAGTGAATAGAATATTATATAAGATATGTTAACATGAAAAAAATGGACACCTTACCGTGGAGTAATGGTTAATGATGACTATTATTTATTAGTGACTTTAGATTTTCGTCGTCAAAATATGTTTCCCTCTTGTGACAAATTTATTGAGGCAATTAAGAAAATAATTTCCCATAATTCAAGGGAAGTAACTCTTTATCAAGGGAGATAATTCTTTTATTTTATTTCTTTGAATTTCGAACTTTTTGACTGCGGGATGTCATTTCAAAATGAAACATGTCACAAAAAAAGTCTCATGCTTTCTCTTGATTATTTAATTGTAGTTGTAATGGCGGAGTTAAAAATCTTTATACATGAACTCAGTTTTATTAGAGTAAAGATGTGTAAAGAGTTTTACAAATAAAACATTTTAGAAAGGACTTCTGTTTTTTTTTTTTTACAAATCAAGTAACGAAATGCGTAGGCATTACTTTTTTATGCTATTAAATTAAGTAATGTTTCTTCTAAATCCGATTAATTTAACATCAGATTTTCTAATTTTACTAAAATAACGTGTCAGAAATTTTTTAAAATATTTTTAAAATCGATAAATTCGTGTTTGTTTACAAATTTCTTAAAATTAAGAAAATGGCCATTTTTAAGAAAATTAAAAAATTTGAAATTAAATTTCACAATCAAATGTATATAGTTTCTATCTGAAATACACCAGAATTGTTTAATTAATAGAAATCGTAAATTTAATTATTAAACTTTCAATTAAAGCTAAAATGAAATCTTCAAGAATGTTTTTTCATTTTAAAAAACGCATTTTAAACTTGAATATAGAAAATTTATGCCGAAAAAGTGGAGGTACCTACTTAAAATTAAGAAAAT
>OZ010611.1:15270641-15273141 GCA_963932145.1 Acanthosepion lycidas
TCTATCTATCTATCTATCACTGTTCATGTCGATCTATCTATCTATCTATCTATCTATCTCTGTTCATGTCGATCTATCTATCTATCTATCTATCTATCTATCTATCTATCTATCTCTGTTCATGTTGATCTATCTATCTATCTATCTCTGTTTATGTCGATCAATTTATCTATCTATCTCTCTGTCTATCTATCTATCTATCTATCTATCGATATCTGTTCGTCGATCTATCTATCTATCTATCTATCTATCTCTGTACATGTCGATCTATCTATCTATCTATGTATCTATGTATCTATCTATCTATCTATCTATCTCTGTTCATGTCGATCTATCTATCTATCTATCTATCTATCTATCTAAACAACACAGTCTCTTTAATCTATCTATCTATCTATCTATCTTGCTCTGTTCATGTCGATCTATCTATCTATCTATCTATCTATCTATCTATCTATCTATCTCTGTTCATGTCTATCTATCTATCTATCTATCTATCTATCTATCTATCTATCTAAACAACACAGTCTCTTTAATCTATCTATCTATCTATCACTGTTCATGTCGATCTATCTATCTATCTATCTATCTATCTATCTCTGTTCATGTCGATCTATCTATCTTTCTATCTATCTATCTATCTATCTATCTCTTTTCATGTCGATCTATCTATCTATCTATCACTGTTCATGTCGATCTATCTATCTATCTATCTCTGTTCATGTCGATCTATCTATCTATCTATCTCTGTTCATGTTGATCTATCTATCTATCTATCTCTGTTCATGTCGATCAATTTATCTATCTATCTATCTGTCTATCTATCTATCTATCGATATCTGTTCATGTCGATCTATCTATCTATCTATCTATCTATCTATCTATCTATCTCTGTTCATGTCTATCTATCTATCTATCTATCTATCTATCTATCTATCTATCTATCTAAACAACACAGTCTCTTTAATCTATCTATCTATCAATCTATCTCTGTTCATGTCGATCTACCTATCTATCTATCTATCTATCTATCTATCTATCTATCTATCTATCTATCTATCTATCTATCCCAATCTTTTTATTCTATCTATCTATCTATCTATCTATCTATCTATCTATCTATCTATCTATCTTTGTTCATGTCGATCCATCTATCTATCTATGTATCTCTCTCTCTATCTATCTATCTCTGTTCATGTCGATCTATCTATCTATCTATCTATCTATCTAAACAACACAGTCTCTTTAATCTATCTATCTATCTATCTATCTATCTATCTATCTATCTATCTCTGTTCATGTCGATCTATCTATCTATCTATCTATCTATCTATCTATCTATCTAAACAACACAGTCTCTTTAATCTATCTATCTATCTATCTATCTATCTATCTCTGTTCATGTCGATCTATCTATCTATCTATCTATCTATCTATCTATCTATCTAGCTCTGTTCATGTCGATCTATCTATCTATCTATCTATCTATCTTTCTATCTATCTATCTAGCTCTGTTCATGTCGATCTATCTATCTATCTATCTATCAATCTATCTATCTCTGTTCATGTCGATCTATCTATCTTTCTATCTATCTATCTCTGTTCATTTCGATCTATCTATCTATCTATCTATGTATCTATCTATCTATCTCTGTTCATGTCTATCTATCTATCTATATATCTATCTATCTATCTATCTATCTATCTATCTGTGTATGTATGTATCTATCTATCTATCTCTGTTTATGTCGATCTATCTATCTATCTATCTATCTATCTATCTATCTATCTATCTATCTATCTATCTAAACAACACAGTCTCTTTAATCTATCTATCTATCTATCTAGCTCTGTTCATGTCGATCTATCTATCTATCTATCTATCTATCTATCTATCTATCTATCTATCCCAATCTTTTTATTCTATCTATCTATCTATCTATCTATCTATCTATCTACACAACACAGTCTCTTTAATCTATCAATCTATCTATCTATCGCTGTTCATGTCGATCTATCTATCTATCGATATCTGTTCATGTCTATCTATCTATCTATCTATCTATCTATGTTCATGTCGATCTATCTATCTATCTATCTATCTATCTATCTAAACAACACAGTCTCTTTATCTATCTATCTATCTCTGTACATGTCGATCTATCTATGTATCTATGTATCTATTTATCTATCTATCACAACACAGTCTCTTTAATCTATCAATCTATCTATCTATCTATCAATCTATCTCTGTTCATGTCAATCTATCTATCTATCTATCTATCTATCTAAACAACACAGTCTCTTTCATCTATCTATCTATCTATCTATCTATCTAAACAACACAGTCTCTTTCATCTATCTATCTATCTATCTATCTATCTATCTATCTCTGTTCATGTCGATCTATCTATCTATCTATCTATCTATCTATCTCTGTTCATGTCGATCTATCTATCTATCGATCTATCTATCTATCTATCTATCTATCTCTTTTCAT
>OZ010611.1:15278141-15393141 GCA_963932145.1 Acanthosepion lycidas
CAAATATATATCATATATCTATATATATATGCACACACATATAAACACACATACACACACACGCACATATATATATATATATATATATATATACACAAATATACACACACACAGATATATATACACACATATATATATCATATATATACACATAGATAGATACACATACACACACACATATATATATATATATATACACACATATACACACATATATATCATACACACACACACATATATATATATATATATATATATATATATATAAATATCCGAAAATATGATTAAAAAAAAAATTAGGAAATTATAATTTGATATAAAGCTCGAAATTTTTATTATACCAAAATTATCCAACTAAAACCTGTTTGTTACAAGGGAAGTAACTATTTATTCTGAGTTGCCTCTCTTAAATTGATGTCGCCTTATTTAAACATAGATTTATTTTTCTTATGTTAATATTACGGATATTTTAAGTGCAGGAATGTAATTGCTCCTAATGACTGTAACCCACTCCCACATCAATAAACATACGTCGTTTGGAAAATAAAAAAGATATCACCAACAAACAACAATACACTGTAACAACACACGTACCATAATTTATCGAAAATAATACGTACCCTGTACCCATAAAATAATAATACATGTCGGAGTTAACTTCTCCTTTAGTACGTTAACTCTTTCACCAGGGGTCGCTCTTTGCGGCTCTAAATAGTCGCTGACCCTTCGCCTCTTTCTCTTTTTTCCCTCAGGCCTTTTGCGCCGACACCTGGAGGTAAATCTCTCTTTTTTCCTCAGGCTTTCAGCCTTATTACCTCGAAAATGTGAACGTTCACCAGGGATCGCGTTTCCCAAAATGCTGGGAACACGCTAAGCACAACACACACACGCACATACAGAATATTCGCACACACACACACACACACACACACACACACTTTGTCCTTTTTAACTGTTCCATGTAACTTATTAATATATATATATATATGTATACATGTATCATCGGTCTTGTGTTTTGTTTGTTTCTCTTTGCTTTCTTTGGACTTAATTAAAGTCCAACCTTTTCATGTAGTTGGGCCGGCGAGCAGGAAAATCTGAACACGCACATGTTTCTTCTACGTCAACTCAACAACATTACAGCCACGTTCCACTACATACGCACTCCAACAAATGATCCAGAAATTAAGAAATATATCCATCCCTATGTATAATACGCATGTATAAATTTTTTTTTAAAAAAAAGAAAATAATTACGAAGACATTTTGTCGACCTTGACATTAAGAATAAAATCGAAATTAAGCGGCTAATAAAATGGAATTAGGAAGTGTTTATCTAACGACAGCCATGGATGGCTTTGAAAGATAACATCCTTTGGCAAGAGAATGAAGACGACGAAGATAATTTTGAACAGGACGAAGATCATATTGTTAATGGTAATTTCTTTATTGACAATTTAAATATTGATTCTATGATAGAAAATGATGATGATGATGAAAATTAAAATTTCAATAAATTGTTAACTTGATATCATCTTTTCTTCAAAATTGACCTTTTTATAGATGTTTTTATTTCTTCACCTGTAGTGAACAAAACAAGATCTAGATATAAAATTCAAATGCTAAGCACTGACTCGTTGATTTTGTTAGAAATTAAAAAGACTCGAATTTACAAACTTTGCTTAACACACACACAAAAGCGAATCCAAAATGAAACTTGTGAAATTTCCCACCTTGATGCGAAATGTCTTTTCGGCTAATAGAAAACTAGGAAGCATTTAAAAACAAAATTCAAATAATCTTTAATTCTCAGAAACAAATTCTTTCGCGAAGTTTGTCCGTCGTCCAATGGAAAGGCCTTAATCATATCCGGGAGTGAATTCTCAAATGACCTTTTCAAACCCCACAGACAAAAGAAAAGATGGGCAAGGTCGCCTGTCACCAGTGAGAAGGAGACGAGCGTATTAACACGTCCCTTGACAAACGACAAGTGATCGTTATTATTATCTCTACCTTTCTCCCTCACCTCTTTTATACTTGATAAGCGAACGGAACATTTTAAGACTGAGTGATTACTTCAAAGACTTTCCTACCCTACAATAACGCTCATACATACATACATACATACATATATACATACATCCACACATATGTTCCTGCCTACGTACACATAAACTCATTCTTGCAATGACTACTACAAACATTTTGACGACCTTGTATCAACCAAAATACATCAATTTTATTTGTAAAGACCTAAATTGATTTATATGTATATAAATTTGTTGTTTCACTTTTCAATTTGATTTTCTTGTTTTATAGCGCTCTTATGGTGGGCTATCTAACTAACAAGACCAACTCAAACTAACCTGTTTCAACACTCATACACTTCACTATAAGTGATAACCCATTATAAACCAAATAAAAAATGCTGTTACTGATAAACATAAATTTATTGACAAAAAATATGTTACAATTATTATTGTGGGATTTAAAATGAAAATTGGGATAATATCTTTCTTATTTTAGAAAAAAAAAAACCTACGTATTTTTTATTAGAAATCAATAACGAAAAAATATTTTTGTTTAATAATCCTATTTATAATACGCACCCTTACTATAAAAAATGCGTATTATTTTCGAGAAATTAAGATATTTATTCCTGCCTTAATAGAAAGTCTGATAAATCCAAGAAAATCTGATAAATCCAAGAAGGTCTGATAAATCTAAGAATATCTGATAAGTCCAAGGTCAAATAAATATGCAACTGATCTCAAAATTGATCTAAATTTTGCTGTTAACAGGAGAAATAAATTGAAATTTTAATCTTTAATTTAACGCCTCCAAAAACGATGCAATTTGGAAATCTGATCAACTAGAGAATCTCAGTTTCTATTTAGGTACATTACTCAAATATTTTAGTTGAATTGGTGACATGTCCAAAAATAGTAAAATCTTATTATTCACTTTAGGGCCTGATAGAGTCCAACTAACAGGTCAGTAGCAAAATAATCATACAAGTGTTTTATTTTTACTATTTGATTATTATTTGAATATTAGCTCCTCAAAAAATATTTCGTAAGTGTAAATTTTGATTGAGTTCAGCTCCAATATAGAGTAGAATAAATTAGAATATTTGTTCAATATTGTAAAAGTAATTTATTAACTTAATTTCTTTTTTTTTAAGCAAGGCGGAAAGCCACTAGTACGCAAGGGGTTACAGAGGATTTGGAGCGAGAGCAGATAGGAGTGATAGAGGAACGGATGAGGAGAAGGATAGTGGATAGATTAAGGCAACTGGAGATGTCAATTGACATTACATTTGAATAGTTGAAGATTATAGCTATCAGGGAAACAGGAATAGGGAAGGGAGTTCGACAGGCGAGAGGTGCGAGGTATGAAGCTATTGGAGTAGAAGAGACAACTACATTTAACAGTTTCAGCAGTGAAAGGGTAAGTAGGATAATAAATTCACTAAAACGCAAAGGGTTACTGAGTGTAGAAGAAAAATTTTAACATTATTAAAGGACAATAAAAGAACAGGTTTTACAAAGATAGAAGATAACGATTGACATTGCATTTAAATTTAACCAGTTGACTGGTTTGGTTTGGTTAAGTTTGTTTAGCGACAAATCAACCTCCCTATTTACGAACCTCCCCAAAAGGCAGGGTGTGGCACAAGACCAGTTTTTAACGTGCGGCGATCCGAGCCCGAAGGCCCGGGCAAAAATTACCCGTATATACGAGGTCGGGTTTGTTTACCTCCCCAAACGTGACGTTGCCCTTCGGCATAACCTCGTCTGGGTTCGACAAGAGAAGGAAGAGAAAATTTCTTCCTAATAATACGGTTACATCTAGCCATTTCAAATGTAAAAAGATGAAACCTTGTCGCCAATCTAGTACTGTGTTTAAATTCATAGAGTCTAACTACCTTAGAGCAGAGTTCATGAGAACATTTTTCCATGAAAGTATTTATAGAAAAGGAACGGGAAAGCTATATTAGGGCGGTGGGAAAGTGACTGAAGCCGGGATGCCATATCAGTACCAATAACATTGCAGATTCTTCTTTGGATTTTATCAAGAATATCTAAATATATAGGAGAAGCACCAGACCAAATGTGACAGCAATATTCTAAGCAAAGACGAATGGTAGACTTGTAGATTCTGACGAGAAAAAATTGTCTAACACGACCCAGAGATCCAACCTGACTAGCAGCAGACTTAGTAATCAATTCAATGTATAATCTTTCCACTTCATGTCAGCGAAAAACCTTAGCCCTAGAAGACGCAGGAAATCACCCCCCACCGCCGGCCTGGTAGCTAGCACCAAATTTGTCATCTAGCTTTTACTTGATGAAACTAAAGACGTTTTTACGGTTTTAACATCCAACATTTTTTATCGTACGAATTTTTTTGCAACACGCTGACTCGTGTGGAATTCCTCCCAGAATAAGGTTATCGCTTCCTCCACTGATTGGAAACTTTCCCTGCTGTTTATATTTACACTGCTACTGCTGGGCATTTTTACCAGAATATATAGAAAAACTTGAAGAAAAGAAATGAAAAAAAATGCCTTTTTATTTAATAAATACTTAATTATGAAATTATTCTTAAAATAGTGGGAGTATGAAATGAATGAAAATCTATTGTACTAAGCAACACACCCTAGTACAGCCAATTGTACTTTGTACCCCTTTGTTTGCACTTCTCTCCAAAATTTGGTTTCGATCGGTCAATGTATGGCTCTTTTTAGGGTGTGACGGATGGAGTAACAGAAGTCACAGAACTTTATAGATAGAAATTTGAATTGTTTGTCCATTTTTAAACGTTATATTTTATTTTATTGGATACACGTTTGAGTAGAGGATCTATATATATTTTTTAAACAATATTTTTTTGCAACACGCGTCAGCGTATAGAAATCCTCACAGAATTTAGTTATAGTTGAGGTCATCGCTTCCTCTGCTCATTTGAAACTTTCCCTGCTCTGTGTAGATTTACACTGCTACTCCTGGGCATTACCAGAATGAAAGATATGGAAAACCTTAAAGAAAAGACATGCAAAAATAATAAAAAATAAATAAATAAATAATTAAATAAGACGTTTTTTCCAACATTTTTAAAGATCAAAGTTGACTGGAAATAAAGAAGCTGGGAGAGATTTTCACAAGCAGGAAGTGTGACAGAAGAAATTGTTAGCATAGAACTCATGGTTACATCTAGCCATTCTAATTGTAAAATGGTGAGACCTTTCCGCCAATCTAGTACTGCGTTTAAATTCATAAAGTTTAGTTACCATAGAGGAGAGTTCATCTGAACAATTACCACGAAAATATTTATAGAAAAGGCACAGGGAAGCAACTTTACGGCGGTGAGGAAGTAATTGAAGCCGAGATGCCAGGTCAGGATCATTAACTTTGCAGATTCTTAATATTTTATCAAGAATTTCTGAAAACATAGAAGCTCCAGACTAGCCGTGATAAAAAAAGAACATGAATAAATAATTGGCCTTGCATTTAAATTTTTCAAGTTGGCTGGAAAGAAAGAAGCTGGAAGTGAGTTCTACAAGCAAGAATTGCAAGAGAAGAATCCGTGAGCATAGAACATACGGTTATAGCTAGACATTTCAACTGTAAAATGAAGAAACCTAGTTGCCAATCTAGTAGAGCGTTTAAATTCGTAAAGTTTATGTTCCAAAGAGGAAAGTGATATTTATTTTGAATAATACAAAAATCTGGCACAAGGCCAATAGTGGGGGTAGGGAAAAGCTGGTCTTCAATCTGTCTTATCTTAACCACGATTATTGACCCAAAAATACCACAGTATTCCTTTCACCAAAACAACACATTCTTAGTTACCATTCTTACGACAGTTACCATAATACCCTAGAGTCTCTATGAAGTCCTAACTAGTTTCCATATGTACAATTTCTCTGTGGGGGTGGGGAAGAGAAATTACGTTTAAAAATTAAACCCAATGATTACAATTTTTATATTCAAGAAACTAAACAAAATAGTATATGTCTATATTTCTGAGATGAGGTATTATGTACACTATTTACACTATTCGGACTATTGTCCTCATCTTTGTCACCATATTTATTACAAAGTTTCGGCCTTTCAGTATCTGTCTATATTTCTGAGATGAGGTATTATGTACACTATTTACATTATTCGGAATATTGTCCTCATCTTTGTCACCATATCTATTACAACGTTTCGGCCGTTGTACACTCTAGCCTTCTTCCGGTGTTTGGAATGTCGAACTGAACCCTTTATTTCGCTCAATGGAGGAGACTGTTCTAGTTCCACGTGCCAACTTTAATGGATGTCAGTTATCAGTTATCTCCTGTTAATTCCCCTCTCCACTGCCTTAACCGGGTATTGAACTCACACTCTTTGGGTCCTGTCACTGGATCTAACCAGCGCCTTTATCCACTGTGCCATGTGTCCAGTGAGCGAAATAAATGGTTCAGTTTGACCTGAAGAAGGTCGGATCGTACAAGCGCCGAAACGTTGTAATAAATATGGCGACAAAGTCGAAGACAATAGTCCGAATAATGTAAACAATGTACATAATACCTCATCTCAGAAATATAAACAGGTAAAATTAGTAGTTGAAAATTACTAACTTATCTCGTCTGCCACCTGTATATATGACAAGACTCGTTATGTTACCTACATAACTCCATATCTAATAAACTGGAAAGACATTCAGCTAATCTCCATATTATAATTATGATAAACCTTTTAAAATGAAATTCAAAATTTAATCAATATAAACACAGAATAGATGACATCAGAAGCAGGTGTCTGCCAAATGATTTTCTATTTTGTATACACATTTCCTTCCGGGTCCCAACCAGAGAGCTAAGGTCAGAAATTACTTCAGGACATTTTTCACTGATCATTTTTGTAAACAAACCAAAAAAAATCAATCTAAGATTTTGCATAGATAATGCTCTTCTTAATGTGTGAATAAAATTTTATTGGATTTCTTTAAGGCATGGTTTAACAGGGACCCCTTCAATGAGTCTATCATATCCTTTTCCAATCGATCCGAGTGCTCCAACTACAACTGGAATCATTGATGTCCTTATGTTTCACACTTTTTAGATTTCTGCTTCAGGATCCTTTTATTTTGAGAAGTTTTTTTTAAAGATCTTCAACGATACATTACAATCAGCAATGCCAATGTCAATAAGAAAACATATTCTGTTTTTGTGGTCTCTAATCATGCTGTCAGGGCGATTAGCTTTCATTATTCTGTCTGTGTGTATTATAAAGTCTCATAAAATTGTTACAAGTCCTATCTCCGTAACCGGGTCTGGGTGGTGTTCATACCATTTTCTTGCAGTTTCCTTCCCGTAAAAGTTGCATATATTCCAGTGCAGATATTTGCCTACT
Source organism: Acanthosepion lycidas (assembly GCA_963932145.1). Lineage (NCBI taxonomy): Eukaryota > Metazoa > Mollusca > Cephalopoda > Sepiida > Sepiidae > Acanthosepion > Acanthosepion lycidas. The sequence continues at coordinate 15,285,542 of OZ010611.1, forward strand.
CTATCATGCCGAGTTTTATATTTAGTTGCAACTATGCAATCTGATACAAGATGGTCAATTTATCACACAATCTGTATTTCAGGTTGACATAATTTTTCAGTGTGCGTTTTTAGTAATTTCTAGATAGTATGCATTGGTCCTATGCAGCAAGAATAAAACATTCGGTTTTATTATTATTATTATTATTATTATTATTATTATTATTATTATTATTACTACTACTATTATTATCATCATCATCATCATCATCATTATTATTATCATCATTATTATTATTGTTATTATTATCATTATTATTATTATCATTATTATTATCATCATCATTATTATTATTATTATCATTATTATTGTTATCATTATTATTATCATTATTATTATCATCATCATTATTATTATTATCATCATCATTATTATTATTATCATTATTATTATTATCATCATTATTATTATTATTATTAACATTATTATTTTTATTATCATCATTATTATTATTATTATCCTTATTATTATTATACTTTTGTTCATATTTTTATTGTCTTTTTCTTTTTATTTGGAACCAATATTCAAAGAACCTAAAACGATTACTTGGTTACTTATTTTAGTGCATCTGTTTACTTATAACTATTGCCACGTAACGCAAACAACAGCCTGTACATTATTTAAACAAATTAGCCCTAAATTATCAATAACATCATTTTGTTACCAAGTAAGACTGTTTTTACATTTATATAAGTAGCAAACTTATCGTTCTAAGTAACGGCGTAAATCGAAATAAGTGTAATTTGGTATTGACTCAAAAAAGAAAAAAAAAAGGGAATTGTGCTTACTATCTTTCGGCTATAAACAAGGGTTGATAAGCCGTAAATTTTGTTAATTTCTTGTTTGAAAGTGTTGGTCGCGCTTCTATTTACCTGAAATTTGAAGCGGAGATGCATTTTGATACGAAATTAATAATCACCAAGAAAAGAATTATACAGTTGGATCTCGAAGTATGGGTGCGCCATTCCATGAACAACTTACTTTACGAGCTGCCATTTGTGCGTATTTTTGTATCGTAGGAATTCGCAGTACATGCATTCGTCATATACACAAAAGCAATCGGTGATTGAAGTAGAGGAAAGCAGTACCAACTGACGCCATCTAAGAAATAACACAGTAAAGGCAAGATGAATTGCAATTGTAAACGGCAGACATCCAGAATATTTATCCATTTTATGGGAGAAAATTCTTCAAAGTATTTATCAAAGACAACGTCAACTACCAATGCTATAGATTGCATGCCTTTCACTTTAGTTACCGACAGCCCATAGCTTAGTCAAAGTATTCATTTCATACAGGCAACATCCCGAACGTTTTGTGTCAGAGAATTGTCTGCGAAACCGGCGATTATTTGCATTTATATAACCGTAGATTCGAAAAAGGTAAGTCTTAAAGATTAGGGGTAATAAAAAGATAGGGATCCTCCTGGGATATTTCCGGGAGGATTGACAGAGGAGGAGTAGGTCTTTTCACTGGCGACAGAAAGGAAATGCCCAGGAGGACGCCGAAAAGAAGAGAATTCCCAGGAGGACGCCAAAAAGAGGAAAATGCCCAGAAGAACGCCGAGAAATAGAAAATGCCCAGACGGACGCCGATAAGAAGAAAATTCCAAGGACGTGGCCAAGAAGAAGAAAATGCCCAGAAGGACGTCGATAAAAAGAAAATTACCAGCAGGGCGCCGATAAGAAGAAAATGCCCAGAAAAACGCCGATAAGAAGAAAATTCCCAGGAGGACGCCGATAAGAAGAAAATTCCCCGAAGTACGCCGATAAAAAGAAAATTACCAGCAGGACGCCGAGAAGAAGAAAATGCCCAGAAGGACGCCGAGAAAATGAAAATTCCTAGGAGGACGCCGACAAAAAGCAAATTCCCAGGAGGACGCCGAGAAGAAGAAAATGGCCAGGAGGACGCTGAGATGAAGACAATTTCCAGAAGGATGCCGATAAAAAGAAAATTCCCAGGTGGACGGCGAGAAGAAGAAAATGCCCAGAAGGACGCCGAGAAGAAGAAAATTCACAGGAGGATGCCGATAAGAAGAAAATGCCCGGAAGGACGCCGATAAGAAGAAAATTCTAAGGAGTTGGCAAAGAAAAGGAAAATGCCCAGAAGGACGCCGATAAAAAGAAAATTATCAGCAGGACGCCGAGAAGAAGAAAATGCCCAGAAGGACGCCGAGAAGAAAATGCCCAGGAGGACGCCATTAAGAATAAAATTCCCAGGAGGACGCCAAGAAGAAGAAAATACCCAGGACAACGCTGATAAGAAGAAAATGCCCAGGAGGACGCCGAGAAGAAGAAAATGCCCAGAAAGACGCTAAGAAGATTAAAATGCCCAGGTTGACTCTGATGAGAAGAAAATGCCCAGGAGGACACTGATAAGAATAAAATTCCTGGGAGGACGCCGAGAAGAAAAAATGCCCAGGACGCTGGGAAGAAGACAATTCCCAGAAGGATGCCGATAAAAAGAAAATTCCCAGGTGGACGCCGAGAAGAAGAAAATGCCCAGGAGGACGCCGAGAAGAAGAAAATGCCCAGGAGGAGGCTGTGAAGAAGAAAATTCCCAGGATGACGCCGAGAAAAATAAAATTCCCAGGAGCACGCCGAGAAGAAAATGCCCAGGATGACGCCGACAAGAAGAAAATCCCAGAAAAACGCAGATAAGAAGAAAATTCCCAGGAGAACTTCGAGAAGAAAAAAATGACCAGGAAAACGCTGATAAGAAGAAAATGCCCAGGAGGAGGCCGAAAAAAAGAAAATTACCAGAATGATGCCGATAGGAAGAAAATTCCCAGCAGGACGCAGAGTAGAAGAAAATGCCCGGGAGGACGCCGCTAAGAATAAAATTCCCAGGAGGACGCTGAGAAGAAAATGCCCAGAAGGACGCTGATGAGATGAAAATGACCAGGAGGACGCTGATAAGAAGAAAATGCCCAGGAGGACGCCGAGAAGAAGAAAATGAGCAGGAGATCGCTGATAAGATGAAAATGACCAGGAGGACGCTGATAAGAAGAAAATGCCCAGGAGGACGCCGAGAAGAAGAAAATTCCCAGGAGGACGCTGATAAGAAGAAAATGCCCAAAATGTCTCCAAAAAAAAGAAAATTACCAGAAGGATGCCGATAATAAGAAAATACCCAGGAGGACGCCGAGAAGAAGAAAATTCCCAGGAGGACGCCGAGAAGAAGAAAATGCCCAGAAGGGCGCCGATAAGAAGAAAATTCCCAAAAGGACATTGTGAAGAACAAAATGGCCAGAAGAACGCCGAGAATAAGAAAATGACCAGGAGGACGCCAAAAGAAGAAAATGCCCAGAAGGACGCCGAGAAGAAGAAAATTCCCAAGAGGACGCCGTGAAGAAGAAAATGGCCAGAAGAACGCCGAGAAGAATAAAATGGCCAGAAGAACGCCGTGAAGAAAAAAAATGGCCAGAAGAACGCCGAGAAGAAGAAAATGACCAGGAGGACGCCGAGAAGAAGTAAATGACCAGGAGGACGCCGAGAAGAAGAAAATGCCCAGAAGGACGCCGATAAGAAGACAATTCCCAGAAGGACGCCTGTAAGAAGAAAATGCCCCGGATGACGCCGAGAAGAAGAAAATTCCCAGAAGGACGCAGATAAGAAGAAAATGCCCAGGAGGTCGCCGATGAGAAGAAAATCCCCGGAGGACGCCGATAAGAAGAAAATTCTCAGGAGGACGACAAGAAGAAGAAAATTCCCAGGTGGACGACAAGAAGAAGAAAATGCCCAGATGTCGCCGAGAAGAAGAAATTTCTCAGGAGGATGCCGATAAGTAGAAAAAATTTCCCAGAATGACGCCGAAAAGGGGAAAATGCCCCAAGGGACCCCGAGAAGATGAAAATTCCCAGGAGGGCGCCGAAAAAAATAAAATACCCAGCAGGACGCCGAGAAGTCGGAAATGCCTAGGAGAACGCTGAGAAGAAAAATCTCAGGATGACGCCGTGAAGTAGAATATTCCCAGGAGGAAGCCAAGAAGAAAAAAATTCCCAGAAGGACGACGAAAAGTAGGAAATGCCTAGGAAGACGCCGGGAAGAAAGAAATGCCCAAAAGGTCGAGAAAAACATGTCCAGCAGACTCCGAGCAGAAGAAAATATGTCCAGGAGGTAATTCAAAAGAAGAAAATGCGAGGCCACTAGCATATGAAAGATAGGCTAATCCTCATATTCTGCGCTATTGTGAGTGTTGACCTGAAAATTTAAACCTATTTTATCAAACCTGTACGATAAAATCTTGGGAAATTTTAAATTTATTAAAGTTCTTTATTTGCCAATGAACACAATCTCTATCTTGCAGCCCATGGACCAGCAAGAGATTTGCAAATTTAAGAAATTGTATAGCAAACACCTGTTTCGCTGGTGTTCTGAAAACACAAACATGGCCCTTCGTGATATCTTAAAAGGCCACTTCAAAATTTGTGAATTACCCCAGCATCATCGATGTGGCCTGACAGGATATGAAGAAAAGGAGCCTGAATTCTGCATGGAGGAAGCTATGAACGGAATTTGGGATTTTCACCACAGGTGAAACCAAAGTCGAGGAGATAGTGTCTCTTGGCAAGATTTGGGGCATTCAAGTTCTCGTCGAGGAGCTAACGATAGAGGAATGAAGAGCAAAAATTGTGTTGAGTTTCGTGGCAAATCAACAACGAAACAGATTTCTATTGATAAGTGAATTGATAAAAGAAATGAGCTGCGAGTGGCAAAAGCGAATCAAATGCCAAAAAAGTCCATAAGTTGTGAGTGAAAACGCAAGAAACGTTCTTATAATTTCAGATAAATAGACAGATTGATACGAACTAAATAATAGATAGATAGATAGGTAGGTCTGAGTATCCATCTATCTATCTAGCCAAGACAGAGTATCTATCTCACTATCTATCAATCCCAGTCTATCTATCTATCTCAGATGGAGTATCTATCTATCTATCTCATTCAAAGTATATATCTAATTATCTATCTATCGATAGATAGATAGATAGGACGAAGACACTGGGATAGATAGAGAGATAGATACATAGATAGATATATAGATAGAATAAAGAGACTGGGATAGATAGATAGATAGATAGATAGATAGATAGATAGATAGATAGATAGATAGATAGATAGAATAAAGAGACTGTGTTGTATAGATAGATAGATACATAGATAGATAGGACGAAGACACTGGAATAGAGAGATAGATATATAGATAGATAGAATGAAGAGACAGTGTCGGTAGATAGATAGATATGAACACATCTGGATAGATAGATTGATAGAATAAAGAGACTGGGTTAGATAGATAGATAGATAGATAGATATGTGTAGAGGGTGGAATATATATATAGAGATAGATAGATAGATAGATATGTGTAGAGGCTGGAATGTATAGATAGATAGATAGATAGATAGATATATCGATAGACAGACAGTAGAGTCTGTCCATATTTCTGAGATGAGGTATTATGTACAGTATTTACATTATGCGGACCATTGTCCACATCTTTGTCGCCATATTCGTCACAACGCTCCGACCTTCTTCAGGTGGTTGGAATTTCGAACTGAACCCTTTATTTCGATCCCTGGGGTAGACTGTTCTAGTTCGACGTGCCATGTTTGATGGATGTCAGCTATCAGTTATCTCCTGTTAATTTCCCTCTGAAAGTTCTCCACTGCCTTAACTGGGTATTGAACTCACACTCTTTGGGTCTGTCACTGGATCTAACTAACGCCTTTATCCACTGTGACATGTGTCCTTGGGGACATCTGTGTATGAATTTCTGGGTATTATAAACCTAATGTTTTCAGCAACCATTTTTACCAGTGCTCATATTGCAATTTTGCTGGTATCGTTGCATGTTTTTACCAGAGCTCATATTGCAACTTTGTTATCATAGCTTTTCTCTGGCACTCCTTATTACTGGTTCCCATATTGTATTTATTTCTATGCTTGGTCGGATCAGGAGAATTTTGTGGCCTAGCATATGTGCTGATTCCTTAAGTTTACGAATTTTCCAATCGTGTTCCCTATCTGTGATCGCAACATGATCCCACAGGGGGCGGGTCTTGACAAATTTATGAAAAATAATTTCTCAGTTTCTGCTCCTTCCCTTAGTTTAAATTTAATCTTGGTCATATTCGATTGGTTGATCTGATTAAAGCCTACAAACCTGATAACCCCCCTTTTTTTTGTAAAAAGAGGCTCTATTTTGCTTTAAAATCTTAATATATCCCTCACTTGCCTGTAATTTACAATCGACTGATAAGAAGCGTTGATACGTATCGATTCACGATTGCAATTGTGTAGTGATTTTGACATGGTTGTCGATGTAAAATCCTAAAAGATTTTATATATATATATATATATATATATATATATATATTATTCATTCTATATTTTTATCATTGGAAGAATTTATATTTTCAAATTTCACGCACCACGGTCCTACAAACAACCGCTGTTTGTAAAAGACATAGAATATCATTGGCTAAACGTCCGTGTTTGCAAGAAAACTCATTAAAGCTGCTGGTTAACCAGACAATAATGTCTGGCAAGAGTGAAAAACACTTTCAACCCTGGACACGGTTGAAGTGTTTATAAATATCTGGATGGCAAGGAATAACAAACCGTCTGGTGTTCACCATAAAAGAATTAGTGAAAATTATTTCATCTTGTAATTACCAAGAGACTGGAAAATATTATCTATTTGCAAGTTTACCAACAGCTGCCGTATGAAATCAATAAATAATGTTATCGATATCGATTAATATACAGGGTTTCTCCAAAAACATGACATCATTTTGCAGGGCAATAATTTTGGTAATTCTTGTTGTATTAATCTCAAATTTTCACAGAATGTATATGTTATGGTCCGGTTCCTCGTATCAGGGTGATAATCCAAGGTAGAACCAATGAAGAAGAACACAAGGGTGGATACGGAATAACACAGATATATTACAAACAGGAATATATACAGAGAAGTAGAAGTGTTAGTATGGACAATCAGGTTTAGTAGGGAGAACAATGTAGTCTCAACCAATAAAGAAGAACTCGAATACGGATATGGAATAACACAGGTATATATTACAAACAGGAATATATACAGAGAAGTAGAAGTGTTAGTATGGACAATCAGGTTTAGTAGGGAGAACAATGTAGTCTCAACCAATAAAGAAGAACTCGAATACGGATATGGAATAACACAGATATATTACAAACAGGAATATATACAGAGAAGTAGAAGTGTTAGTATGGACAATCAGGTTTAGTAGGGAGAACAATGTAGTCTCAACCAATAAAGAAGAACTCGAATACGGATATGGAATAACACAGATATATTACAAACAGGAATATATACAGAGAAGTAGAAAGTGTTAGTATGAACAATCAGGTTTAGTAGGGAGAACAATGTAGTCTCAACCAATAAAGAAGAACTCGAATACGGATATGGAATAACACAGATATATTACAAACAGGAATATATACAGAGAAGTAGAAAAGTGTTAGTATGAACAATCAGGTTTAGTAGGGAGAACAATGTAGTCTCAACCAATAAAGAAGAACTCGAATACGGATATGGAATAACACAGGTATATATTACAAACAGGAATATATACAGAGAAGTAGAAGTGTTAGTATGGACAATCAGGTTTAGTAGGGAGAACAATGTAGTCTCAACCAATAAAGAAGAACTCGAATACGGATATGGAATAACACAGATATATTACAAACAGGAATATATACAGAGAAGTAGAAGTGTTAGTATGGACAATCAGGTTTAGTAGGGAGAACAATGTAGTCTCAACCAATAAAGAAGAACTCGAATACGGATATGGAATAACACAGATATATTACAAACAGGAATATATACAGAGAAGTAGAAAGTGTTAGTATGAACAATCAGGTTTAGTAGGGAGAACAATGTAGTCTCAACCAATAAAGAAGAACTCGAATACGGATATGGAATAACACAGATATATTACAAACAGGAATATATACAGAGAAGTAGAAAGTGTTAGTATGAACAATCAGGTTTAGTAGGGAGAACAATGTAGTCTCAACCAATAAAGAAGAACTCGAATACGGATATGGAATAACACAGATATATTACAAACAGGAATATATACAGAGAAGTAGAAAAGTGTTAGTATGAACAATCAGGTTTAGTAGGGAGAACAATGTAGTCTCAACCAATAAAGAAGAACTCGAATACGGATATGGAATAACACAGATATATTACAAACAGGAATATATACAGAGAAGTAGAAGTGTTAGTATGGACAATCAGGTTTAGTAGGGAGAACAATGTAGTCTCAACCAATAAAGAAGAACTCGAATACGGATATGGAATAACACAGGTATATATTACAAACAGGAATATATACAGAGAAGTAGAAAGTGTTAGTATGAACAATCAGGTTTAGTAGGGAGAACAATGTAGTCTCAACCAATAAAGAAGAACTCGAACACGGATATGGAATAACACAGATATATTACAAACAGGAATATCTACAGAGAAGTAGAAAGTGTTAGTATGAACAATCAGGTTTAGTAGAGAGAACAATGTAGTCTCAACCAATAAAGAAGAACTCGAATACGGATATGGAATAACACAGGTATATATTACAAACAGGAATATATACAGAGAAGTAGAAAGTGTTAGTATGAACAATCAGGTTTAGTAGGGAGAACAATGTAGTCTCAACCAATAAAGAAGAACTCGAACACAAGTATGGAATAACACAGATATATTACAAACAGGAATATATACAGAGAATATATAAACAGGAATATATAGCCTCCTTCGGGTTACTCCCCGCCCGAAGGCAGAAAGTTCAACTGATCAGCCGGTCAGCCGGACAGCCGCTCGCCCGACTTCGGGCTGAACGGTATTTAGCCCTCCCCCTCCACGAGGGCATCATGTGGCACAAGGCCGGTTTAACGTGGGGTCTCCGAGCCCGTGGCCTCGGCCAAAAATATGCCCTTTGAACCCGTATAAACGGGTTCTTTGTCGGTTTACCGCCCCGAAAGAGACTCCGCCCTTCAGCGTAGCATCGTTCGGGTTCCTTCCCGCCCGAAGGGAGAGAGTTCAACCGATCAGCCGGTCGCCCGACACAGACTGAACTCCCTGCTTCCTCTTGAGGCGCAGTATTTATTACGTATGGAAGAGTCCATTACGTTATTATGGGTAAGGTCCCATAACAGTATACAAACTGATCAAGATTTTATATTTAATCTTTTATTTTTGTTTGTGTTTACCTTGAGCCGTGACGTTCAATTTTTCTCTTGGAATTTGCTCACACACAATCACCCAAGACTGTGCAACATGCCTTCAATGCAAAATTTTATGGGGATATGTGAAAGAATTGTCCAATGTTCCTCCTCTTCCTTCTTCTAGCATTGATGAACTCAAGCAGAGAATCACTTCCGCACTGGATAATGTTGTTCATCATGACGGTCGTCTTTAAAGTATAGAATCCAGAGGTTGGCAGTGAATATTTTGGAGACAGTAGGAAAGTGTAGTTCAGGTTAGCAGGGGATATCGCAGCAAAGTAGCAGAACGTAGTACTTCCTTCTGTTCATCTTCGCCTGGCAAGTTGGCACTGGTCATTCGGGTAGGGTAAACAAAAATGGCCGCCTTTAGACACGACGGATTGAATGTTCTACGTCTTCTGATTGGTTAACCTTCTATTGGTGGACTATACAGCGAGTCAAGGCATTTAGACTAACTCACTATTTATATATATACATATATATATATATATATATATATATATATATATATATATATATATATATATATATACAAAATACTGTAACAAATGTTACCGTAGACATGCTACAACGTGTTTGGCAAGAGCTTAACTACCAACTTGACATGTGCCGTGTCACTGGCAGTGCACATATTGAACACTTATAAAATCGGTCCCATAATAAACTTATGATGTTCAACACCTAAATTGTTCAATTTCATTGAGCTGGATTTAGTAGTTTTCAACATAATTGCTTTTAAAATGATGTCAGATTTTTGGGCACACCCTGTATATGACGTAGTATAAAAGTTAGTGACAACTTTTTTGCTGGTTGGTTTTGGAAAAAAAAAAATTGCGCCTAAACATAAATTCAATATTCAATACATTGACGAATTGTAGACTTATAAATATGTAAGATAAATTCAACCAAGTATAATTGTCTTTATTTCTGAGATGAGGTATTATGTACATTATTTACATTATTCGGACTATTGTCCTCTAACCAACGCTTTTATCCACTGTGCCATTTGTCCTTGAGCGAAATAAAGGGTTCAGTTCGACATTCCAACCACCTGAAGAAGGCCGGAGCGTACAACGGCCGAAACGTTGTAATAAATATGGCGGCAAAGATGAGGACAATAGTCCGAATAATGTAAATAGTGTACATAATACCTCATCTCAGAAATATAGACAGATACTGAAAGGCCGAAACGTTGTAATAAATATGGCGGCAAAGATGAGGACAATAGTCCGAATAATGTAAATAGTGTACGACATTGCAGCTGACCTGACTCTCTCGTATTGCAACGAAACGTTGCTGGACATAACTTTGATTTCCCTAATGTCACCCTAATTTAAAAAGAACATAATTCTTTAAAGAGAAAATGCATTGAAAACATTATTACGAATTATAATCATACGCCTAAAACATTACATTACATCGCCATCTTTCTTTGAATCCATCCTTAAATAATCGAATTTATCTAAACAAAGAATGCATTCTTGAAGAAGCAACCCATAAATTAAAACATTGTGATGTTCCGCTGCTGAAGTCGAAGATAAAATCCCCAAATAGACAGATACACACACACAATTACAAATACAAATTACCATTCGTTGCCCACTTAGACATACAAGAATCTTATATACAGAATTATTACAGTTTTAATACACGTAACACGTGTCTGACCAAGGAGAACTGACCCAAACACAATTGAAAATACCTGTGTTTTCTGTGTTTTTAGCTTTTTTCTCTCATTCTCTCATGAAGCTTTAATTAAATTGAAACATGTTAGATGTATAGACGTATATGTTATTTTATTCTATCATCCTGCCACATTCCGTTACATATTTGATCTGCATTTGATATATAACTTTAATTATAGCATTCAATGTCCATCTATCTCAAGCAGACAAGTATGAATGAAGTGTGAAAATAAGGATAAAAACAATAGAAAACATTAAAATATAAAAAGTTTATTGCAAAATACTCATCAATTTAGATTTTTATTAAAAAATATTAACTTTGGTGAAATTAAAACGCTTTAACATCTCCTCTTCTTCGATGTGTTATGGCCATTTTTGAAGTGTTTTGGCAGAAATTTTGGTATTTAGAAATCTGTAAGGTTACGCCTCTTCAAGTAACTGCTTATCTTAGGATGACCTTCAACACGGTTCCTAAGTGCCGTTAATTTGGGACAGCTGCTCAATAGGGTAGGATTCTCTTGCAACGGGTTCTCCAGGGAAGCGAAGAACATCATATCTGCCATGGTAATCTAAACAGCAATAATAATAATAATAATAATAATAACAATAATGATAATAATAATAGATGGCTGTAGCATAGGTTCGAGAATTTTTGTGTATGTAAACAAAAATCGGATTAAATCCAGGAACATTTAATAATAATAATAATAATAATAATAATAATAATAATAATATCTAGACGGTTTTCCTATTTCCATTTTCTGATGGATCTTAATTCTTAACTTTATGATTGAATTAGCTAACGGCAATAAATTATCCGTAGAAATTCTCCGAACGCATCATGGAATATTTCAGCTTAGCAACTTTAACAAAATATTGCAATAACACTAATAAATATGAATGCTGGTCGTCATTTAAGAAGTAAGGGGGTACAAATGAAAAGAATTGAAATTGACAAGTTTTCAATTTCACTAAAACGGATATTAAACACTTCTATCTTCCTTTTGTTTTCTTTCTTTCTTTCATTTTCTCATTAAAAACCAAGTAGGTTCTTTGTTTTCCCGCCTTTCCGCGTGATTCAAACAGAATATTCCATTATTTAAGAGATATTTGCAGGAAACATTAAAACACTTCTTTCTTTCTTTCTTTCTCCATGAAACCAAGAATCCTCTCTGTATGTCTTTTCCGTCTTTCCACGCGATCAAAAACGTAATGGGTTATTGATTTTATTAATTATTTGGGGGTCGGTTATTTATGAGGGATTTGCAGTCGACATTAAAACACTTCTAGCTTCCTTTCTTTCTTCTTTTCTTTCTTTCTTTCGTTCTTTCTTTCTTTCTCCCTTAAACCTGTAGCCTCTCTTTATGTCTTTTCCGTCTTTCCAAACAATCAAAATGGAATAGTCAATTATTCATGAGGTTTTAGCAGTAGACGTTAAACACTGCTATCTTCCTTTCTTTGTTTATTTATTATTTTCTTTACACCTTACTTTCATTTTCTCACGGGAACCAAGTAGCGAACTGATACGCATTTCCCTCTTTGCTTACACCCGATCAAAAAAAGGAAGAATCTATTATTTATTAAGTATTGACAAGGCGTAACGGTCGTGCTAACTAAGAGTGGGACAAGCGGAATTATAATAAGTTTATCCAAATATATAAGAAACTGCAGCATAGCAAATAGGTCGTTTTAAAGGGTGAAAAAGAAGGCCTAATCCTTAATCCATCGGTGGTGTCCTTTTGATCCAAGGACAGGGCAAAAGGAAAAAGAGGAAGTAATCAACCCATTGAAGTTTGAATTCGCAAGGCGTTAGCAGTTGAAGGTTAAAATCATACCATCTGCCATCGACACGCCTGCTAAAGAGACTGACAGGATTGAGACGTGGATAAAGAAATTTGGTCTTGATTGTCTAGTGAAACCCCTGCAGAAATGAAACCTCTTAGGACAGCAAGAATAATGTGGCGCCCTGAATCCATCATAAAAATATAGGATATGAAATTAGTAAATAGTAAACACTTAAGATACCTCGACGTATGGATCACTTATAACAAATTAAATGTAGGGAAAATGGACATGAACAGAGAATAGGTTGTGCCAGATGTAGTTTCGCCCAACACCCTCAATTGCTACGAAACCAAAACATCAAGCTGAAAAAACTTTAGTCATGTTCTTAAATAACTTCGTCAAAACGAGACTTTCATATGGATGTCAGGCATGGCGCCAAACCCCTTCAGAATTATATAAACTGTTAGCTGTGTACAACCGCTTCCTCAGATGAATGGCTAATACTTACACTATTTATATTCAGACTGTTTTCTTCATTTTGTTGTTGTTCTTACAGCATCTCGGCCGTTGTGCCCTACGTTCTTCTACTATATCTGTGGAACCTGCAGGGAATTCTAAACCCTTTATTTAATTTACGGGGGTAGACTGTTCTCAGTCCACTGCTGATGTCTAGGGATATCTCGTCTAGTTCTTATTTTCATTTAGCACTGCTCAGTTACTGCTCGCCCATTCAATTCAGAATTCCCTGTAAGTTACCCAGATCGATATACACCTAAGGAAAGCCGAAGAACGTAACGGCCGAAACGTTGTGATAACAACAACAAAGATGAAGACAATAGTCCAAATATAAATAGTGTAAGTATTAGCCATTCATCTGAGGATATAAATTGTGTAAATAAATATCAGTTATTTAAAATAGATATTTGTTGTTTTTTTTTTGTTTACTCGTCGACTATAGTTTGACTGATTCTTTTTGACGTATATATAAGATACGTTACCTCTTCTCCCATAAAGAATTTGTTGCCATCGTTATATTTCTCCAGAGTTTTCTCCAAGAACGGCAGGACTTTACGGCAAGTTTCGGTGTATACTTGCCGCATCTCAGGCTAAAAAATAAAAATGTCGTTATTATAAAAGTAGCCGTGAATTTGCTTCTGTCGAATCAAGAACACTAAACGAAAATGTAACTACAGCGTGACCCCTAAAAAACGGGAATTTTTGAAGTGCATATTGCCAGACATGACCAAGTGGCAACACTCCGAGACAGTGACCTTGAGCGAGTAAACATTTCGCCATTTAGAATTCAAGATGAAATTCACAGTATCTCAGCTGAGATGTTGCAGCAGTCAATGATGGAATCTCAACAGCAGATTTCAAGAATGCATTCGTACAGGAGGACGCCATCTACAGGACGTAATTTTTAAAAAATGAAAATTCCATCATTGTTTCTTAAATGGCATGTTTTAAGGTTTCAATTGCTATGAATAAAATATTTTTTCTTCCATCATTCTTGGTTTTATTGGATTGTTAAAAAGTTCCCGTTTTTTGGGGTCGCCCTATATTTACATTGTTTGGATTGTTCTTCTCGTCTTTGTTGTTATATTCATAACATTTCAGCGATTGTATCCTTCAGCCTTCATCAGGTGATTGGAATTTCGAATCGAGCCCTTTATTTCGTCCGCCGGGGTAGCTTATTCTTATTCCACGTGCCATGCCCCTTCCGGATGTCTCAGATTCATTTATTTCCTTTTAACTCGACTCTCCAAGTTTTGTTCACCTGAACACACAACTTTTTGGTCAAGCCACTGGATTACTTCAAGCAACGCTCTTCTCCATTGGGCCATATGTCCTTCGGCATCGGTTGTAGTAATTCAGTGAATCCAATACCTGGACAGGGCAGAGGTGAACATAACTGTGAGAATCCTGTTAAAGAGAAATAGCTGAAACTGTGATATCCGGAAGAGGCGTGGCACGTGGAACTAGAACAGTCTACCCCGTTGGATGGAATAAAGGGTCCGGTTCGAAATTCCAGTTACCTGAAGAAGGCTGGAACGTACAACGGCCGAAACGTCGTGAATATAACAACAAAGATGAGGACAACAGTTCAACCAATGTAAATATTAAAAATACCTCATCTCAGGACGAATATTGTTATGGCAGCTGAATTCCTTCTGTCTATACCTGCTGTTGTTAATACCGGATTTCAGTACGATCCATTCCTCAATCCTCGTTAGGGGTATATTCAAATTTTTGTGTACTTAACCAAACGTATTTTCTTCAGGGTCTCTCTTTCCCTGCCAGGTTAAAAGCAGAGATATGGGTATAATGGTTCGTTAGGTGTATAGCAGTAGGAGACACGGTGAATGTTATTCATCATGACGGTCGCCTTCGAGCATAGAATCCCGAGGTTAGCAGTGAATATTTCGAAGACAGTAGGAAAGCGTAGTTCAGGTTAGCTGTGGATATTTCGATAAAAGTAGCAGAGCGTAGTTCGTCCTTCTGTTTCTCTTCGCCTGACAAGCTGGACTGGACATTCGGGTAGAGTAGACAAAATGGCCGCCTTTATACACGACGGATTGAATGTTCTACGTCTTCTGATTGGTTAACCTTCTATTGGTGGACTATAAAGGGAGTTAAGTCATTTTGACTGGCTCACTAGTTACATACGTATACACAAAAAACTGTAACAGTGGAGTAATAGATAGATGCTTGGATTGAGGAATCCGGAGAACCGAGATCGAATTCCACTCGAATCCATTACATTCACTTACGTGCTAATACCCTTGGCAAAGGTATAATTCCTCTTGATCTCCCCCCAGCTATGGGTAAATACCAGGACAGACCGGGTAGCAAGGTAGATAGAAATGGCAACCTACTGCGGGGAAAAATCTGTATCGAAAAATACATGATCACCTAAGCGTGTATCACGTTTGATACATAACTGACTGAGGTGAATAGTGAATGAAAAAAGCAGTAAACCTTTTCAAGGAATATATAGTGACAGAAAGAAATTGGTTATAATATTTGCCAACAGGCTCAACCCCTCTCAACAGCATTTGGTAGATTATAACAGCACTCCAAGACTTAAACAATGGATATGAAGAATACAGCAACTATTTTACTTCGCAAACAATTCTAAAAAATGTTGAGATCTACCTTCTTTTTTTTTTACCATTGAATATACATAGGATGAGCACTGAAGAATGAATCAACCAAAAGTCTGTGTTAATAAATATCAAGTAGACGTGGAAAGTGTCGCGAAAGATGTCTGGAATATTAATGATCGCTTTGAAAGTTACAATCACTTCTTCAAAAAAAAGAATGTAGAAAAATTATATTATTTTATCCTAACGAATACATTAAGATGCTAATATTTATACAGTGTAACCCGGATATAAAAGAGTTGTCGGGACCGGAGACGAAGTCTCTTATATCCGGGTTTCTCTTATATTCGGGTTTGGACTACTTTATATACATTAACACAGGCTCTAATTTGGGACCAGAGAAAATCTCTCTTATCTCCGAGTTTCTCTTATATCCGGGTCTCTTATATCCGGGTCTCTTATATCCGGGTCTCTTATATCTGGGTTACACTGTATATTGTTGTATTGTGAATTATTATTTCCGGTGTTTTAATAGCCTTGATGCTGGTGGGTTTGATGATATCAAACCGGACTGCTTTTTGAATAAAGATGTCTTTTGTCACTGGTTTTAAAATTAAAACATGGGAAACAATCTAATTTATTATAAAATTTAATGTGAAATTTATTATGAAATTTATCATAGATTAAATAAATTTATTATGAAATTTTATTATATGATAAAGTTTATTAAGTTTATTATAGAATTTATTAAGTTACAATTTATTAACTGACTGTAAAACTTATGGCACAATTTAATAATATATTATTATAGATTTTCTTGTTAAATTTATTAAACTTATAAAATTTAATAAGACCTTTATTATAAAATGTAAAATTTATTTTTATTTAATTATTTTTTATTTAATACGACTTTTATTCAAATTTATACAATTTAGTGTGAATTTTATAAGTAATTTAAATTTAAAGTCTATTATAACCTTATTAACAATTTTTTTATGGAGATTATTTAATCTATTGTAGAATTTACTAAGACAAAAAATTTTAATACTTATGTTTATAAGTATTATTTTAGGAAAACGCGTTTTTTCCACTAGGGTTTCTTCAATCGGAAATAATGCTTACGTTGATGTGATTACGCATGCGCATAAAGGAGTGGATACGCGGGAATTTTAAATTTAAATTTTTAAGTTTTCTTATTGTTTTAGATATGTGGTTAGTCAATCCGATTTAATTTACTTTCTTTTTCATTGTATTTATGTTTTTATCACGTTGGTTATTAAATATACCCCATTGGATCTGCCAACAAAGGTAAAATATTCTAAAATCCCGGACGTACATTTATTGTAGATGATCTAGCGATTAAAGCACTTTCTATACACTTTCATTTAAAAAAAAATGATTTCTCTTTTAATTAAAGCAGTATCTTGTAATCAGAATTATGGTCTAGCTCATTAAGGAGGGCAACTAAAGAATTTTGTGTTGGTTTGTATGATATCCATTTTGTGACATAGATTATTTTTGCATTTTAAAGGATCCATTTTGTTATAGATATTATTTCTGTTTTATAAAACATCCCTTTTGTTACATATATTATTAAGAGAATATTCTTATTGTCCCTTTTTTTATTCTTTTATATTTCGAAGACTTAATTGTACGATAAATGTCTAAGGTTTCAAACAAAAATTGCGTCGCCTCAATTGTGTATAAATAAAAGCATGAAGTCCCATAGAGAAATAATAAAAGTTGATTACTTACAGACTCGCCCATAGCACGACTGCGCATGTCAGCTCCAAAGGTTGGCTTTAAAAAAAAAAAAAAACGAAACAAAAAATGGTTTTAAAAACAACGTATTGCTTTGTCTCTTTTCTTCTTGCTTTATTTTCCAAATAATTATATTTCTTTCCGCTAAATTTACTCCATTATTCTATATAGCTGCCCATCAATTCGTAACTTTTAACAATTAGTGAGAGGCTAGATTCTCTAAACAAAAGTTAGTCTGTTTTTTAATCATTTCACCGCAAGCAAAGTAATAATGCCACAAGGAGTTACTGAATGTGGTAGAGAACGAGAAGACTTTAGTAAGGAGAACTGAAGAGAAATGACAGCAAAAGAACAGGTTTCAGGAAGACAGAAGATGGCGATAATGCCGCTAAGACGCAAGGGTTTACTGGGAGGGAAAGAAAATGATAAGTATTTAGTGAGGAGAAAAGACAATAAAAGAACAGATTTCTGGAAGACAGAAGATGTCGATAATGCCACTAAGACGCAAGGGGTTACTGGCAGTGAAAGAGAATGAGAAGACTTTAGTGAGGAGAAAAGACAATAAAAGAACAGGTTTCAGGAAGACAGAAGATGGCGATAATGCCACTAAGACGCAAGGGGTTACTGGCAGTGAAAGAGAATGAGAAGATTTTAGTGAGGAGAATGGACAATAAAAGAACAGTTTTCAGGAAGACAGAAGATGGCGATTATGCCACTAAGACGCAAGGGGTTACTGGCAGTGAAAGAGAATGAGAAGACTTTAGTGAGGAGAAAAGACAATAAAAGAACAGGTTTCAGGAAGACAGAAGATGGCGATAATGCCACTAAGACGTCTATGGTGTATGTATGTCACCACGAAATGTATCTTTAATGTATTAGACATCCGACAACATTCATATTTCCACCTTCCACTCACCTCTAGTAAAAAAAAACCCTCTCTGTTAAGTTTTAATCTCCCACGTTCTCTCGTATGTCACCCCTCTCTTTAGCTCTAACATTCGTCCCACACTCTCACACTTACACTCTCTAAGTTCTATTTTTATTTTTCTGTTTTCTTTTTGAATTTGTAGGTCTGATGAATTGGATCGTATTTACGATTCCAATGGAATAAATTATGACCATGGAATATTAGTGTTTAAGCCTTTTTATTGTATCCTTACTCTGTCCTGGACATTGAGTTCTACCTTGATTCTATCCTCTTGGAATTTTTTATTCAAAAAATATACATGTATGTGTATGCACCTATGTATATATATTTATATATTTTGCATATGTATGTGTATATTTACCACTATTATTATCTATCTATCTATCTATCTATCTATATATATATATATATATATATATATATATATATATATATATACATACATATATATATATATGTATATATGTATATATATATATATATATATATACATACATATATATCATCAGTGTTGATGACCGACTCGAAAAGGAAACTGCTAAAGACCACAACAGATAGGAAGTTGTGGAGAGGCATGATCCTGAAGGGATGTGCTAGAAGTTATCAAGTCCTACTGTGGCAAAAAAAAAAAAAAAAAAAAAAAAAACTTTTGAAATGTCCTCGTCGTAACATAGCTTCTTTGTTCGTTTTCTATAAATATTTTATGGTAATTGTTCTGATAAGTTTTCCTCTTAAATTGGGGTTTCTTTTTTAAATGTTTTTATTTTTATCTCCCACCGACAAACAAATTGTACATTTGGAAACTAATTAGGACTACATGTAGACTTTGAGGTATTATTCAAGCGAGACAAAAAGGACTAATCATCAACTGGAAGAAGACAGATAGAATGGTCATCACCAAAAAAAAAAAAAAGCTTAAGATGCGATTTGCATATTCGGGATGTCAATTTCAAGCAGATGCATCGTCCTGGGTATGACGATAAACTACATCGGGCAGCAAGACCTCTGATCAGGATATTTTGAGGAGTGTAAAACCACATTTTAATTGCTGCTGTTCCCAGATCCACCCTTGGCAGGAGTGGTATCACCTGTCAGGGTCCCAACTATGGACAAATAGTTAAAACACTATGAAAGTATAAAAATACATTTTTATAGTAAAAGTATCTGCAATACCTTTGCATTGAAAATAAAAATTTGCCAGCAATAGATTTTTGTAAAAAATAATATAAATATTAGCAGCAATAGGTTTTTGTAAATAAACAAAAAAAAATGACCAGCAATATATATTTTGTAATAGAAATTACTAATGCTCTCTTGAAAATTAAATTTCGGCATTCAATGACCCATAAGAAGTTGATGTACCGCTAAACAAACAAAACAAACTAATTATTTAATAAGTTCTAAGGAAGCGAACGCATCAAACGAAAAACTTTACACTTTCATAGTTTATCCAAAAAATTCTTCTTGAAATTTGGAATTTTATATATCGTTTTCCCATACAAAGAGTGGAGAATATAAGTCAAATAAAGTCCCGCCATAGCTATGACGATAGACTACACCCGACAGCAAGGCCTTTGATCACAAGGTTTTGAGAAGCGTGGAACCAGCTCTTAAATGCTGGTGTTCCCAGGTCCACCTTGACCCGGGGTGGTAGCGCATGTCAGGGTCACAGCTATGGGCAAATATTTAACACTATGAAATTTAAAAAATGGCTTTTAATACCAGCAATACTTCTCTGGAAAAATTTTAACCCACAATATGTTTTTGAAAAAAAAAAAAAAATTACCAGCAATTAAAATCTCGTCGGCATTGAGGTTGATATGCCGTAAAACAAAATAAATCAAACCAAACCATTCAAACGAAGTCCGATTTTTTCGTACGCATGTGGCAATAATTTGGACGAGCTTAATCTATATCATTATACCACAGTAATATTTTTGTAGCAGGGATTATATTATCTGATCGACCTGTAGCTACACTTTCTGGCCGAGAAACATACATGGTACTGTTAATCGGAAAGTAATTGGGAAAAGTGGGAGAGATATAGAAGTGGGGAAAGGATAGGAAAGCACAAACATAAGGGATTTTTGCCTTTAATGTCCGTGTCCTTCATGACGTTGAATCAGGGCGTCTACTCAAGCATGTGCATCCACCAACATAACGGTTACAGTACTGAGAAGTAATATTAGGTTGGTGCAAAAATAATGACGTTTTCTCACACGTGAGAAAACGTCATTATTTTTAATATCAGATTAAAAATAAAACGTATTAAATATCTGAGATCTCGGGAAATTCCCAAACACCCTTTGGTTCTTTAACTTCACTTTGATCCCACGTCCGGGTAGGATCTACTCTATGCATACCGTTTTCATTGAAAAGAATGTATCTACAAACCAGTATTCTTCCTTCTTTGTTATAATACATTCTCATGAAGTCGTTGAAAAGGTCATATAAGCTGTCGCAGATGTAGTCGATCCGAGCCATGTCCAGGTTATTCTTGCCATAAAGACCTATAAAAGATTTTTTTTTAAATACAATATTGTCGAATATGATAAGAAAAAGAACAAATAGGAAGCGTATATCAATCTAACATGTTTCGCTTTTATCAAAGCTTCATCAGAGAATGAAATATAGAAAAAATAAAGAAAGAAATTCTGGTATTTTTTACTTTGGTATTGTTTGATTTTCATTGGTTAATCATGCTTCACGTGCTTTCGAATGTTTATGCTAACATTAGTATAATTTGTGGTGTTCCAAATTTAAGGAGAGACTCACGGAGCTCTACGACCTGTCGAACTCTCTCCTTTCTGGCAGAGAGAAGCCCAGAGATCACCGGAGAGCAAACCGCACCCGGAGCTCTACGACCTGTCGAACTCTCTGCTTTCTGGCAGAGAGAAGCCCAGACATCAACGGAGAGCAAACCGCACCAGGAGCTCTACGACCTGTCGAACACTCTGCTTTCTGGCAGAGAGAAGCCCAGACGTCACCGGAGAGCAAAACCACTCCCGGAGCTCTATGACCTGTCGAACTCTCTGCTTTCTGGCAGAGAGAAGCCCAGACGTCACCGGAGAGCAAAACGACTCCCGGAGCTCTACAACCTGTCGAACAGTCTGCTTTCTGGCAGAGAGAAGCCCAGACGTCACCGGAGAGCAAAGCACTCACGGAGCTCTACGACCTGTCGAACTCTCTGCTTTCTGGTAGAGAGTAGCCCAGACGTCACCGGAGAGCAAACCGCACCCGGAGCTCTACGACCTGTCGAACTCTCTGCTTTCTGGCAGAGAGAAGCCCAGACGTAACGGGAGAGCAAAACCACTCCCGGAGCTCTACGACCTGTCGAACTCTCTGCTTTCTGGCAGACGAGGCATGAAAAAGGGCAGAGTATTGTCTGGGAGGTAGACAAGCCCGCCCGGTGTATATGGGGTCTACGGTGAATTTTTGCCCTAGCGTACATCCTCGGATCGCCACACATTAAATTTTTGCTTCATCGTGTCCCGTGGTAAACATTACCTTGAGAGTCTCTTGGCTATTTTACATTAGAAAAACACCTGCCGGCTTTGTAATTAACTTCAAAAAATCTGCCATTGCCTGCGAGTGAGGTTTCTAAATAAACAACAACGTATGATATAAACCAATCAGGACAATAAAACTAAACTTACCAAATTCTTTGGCCAAATATCTGGAAATAGCCATGCTCTGTGGCATTTGGATTTTATTTTCAAGTTCGAGAACTGGCAAGCAGGAACATGGCATCCCTAAAAGAGAAAAATATGAATGATATAGAATCCTCAATTTAGACAATAATATTTTTTTATTTTATTTTTTTCTTTCCTTATGTTTATAAATATTATTATTTTATTTCCTTTGATTTTCTGGTATATACTCATTTCTTTCCAGGTCTCCACCACAAACCTAAAGTCAGAAATGGCATCTTCACATTTTCCACTGAGTTAAAAAATTTAAAAAAAACATATTTTGCATAGATAAAGCCCTTCGTAAGGCATGGACTGTACTTGTGAGTACATTTTTTTTATTTTTTATTTGTTGTTGTTGTTGTTGTATTTCTTTGGTACCCGGGATTCCTTCAATGAGTCTACTGGAGCCTTTTCCAATCAACCCGAGTGGAATTGTTGATGTTCTCATGTGCCACAGTTTTGAGATTTCAATTTCAAGGAATTCTTGATGATACTATTGTTATTGCTGTTGTTGTTGATGTTTTTGTTACCGTTTCTACTACAACAAAAACAACAACAATAATAATAATATAAATATAATAATAATTATAATAATAATACTGCAATAGAATCTCAACATCGTTAATTGGACCTTAGCTGGCATTAATCAAATGGGTGTCAAATCGAGAAAGTTTCTCACTTGCCGCCTCATGCATAATTCTTAGACCGATGTTTATCGTCTATACGTACCCAGATCCGAAGGAGGTAGAGACTTAGTTCAACTAGAACTGTCTTACCAAAGTACAACTTTGAAGCTACCTGGAAACTACAGAAGACCGGGTGATGATTTGTGTCGAAGAACATGAAATAAATAAGAAACTTTATTCCCTATTAAAGGAAGGCAACACATACAAAATGGAATTTCAAATGATTAAAGAAGTGTAAATAAATCATAATACACTTATTCCAGATGCAAATGGCCTAAAAAGGAAATCAAAAGTAAATGCATTAGTCCAAATGAAGAAACGATAACAAGTAAAAACCTTTTCAGTGATTACATAGTGTGGGATTAAAAGCTGAAGTCTTTATTCTTGTTTTATAGAATCAATGCTTTCTAACTACTAGGTTGGTGCAAAAATAATGACGTAATAATGTCGTTTTTTGACCTTAAAAAATACGTCAAAAAACGGCATTATTACGTCATTATTTTTGCACCAGCCTAATATATATGTGTGTGTGTATGTTCCTAGTTTTCATCCTATACAAGTCCCAAGAGTCCCTGGGAAAGATAATGGTTAACTGTAGACTTGAGCAGGTTGATTGTAGTTATCAGGAAAGCATCTTCTTGGGAGTTTGTTCCTCAAACTAATGATTTGTAGGGAGAAGCTGTTTGAGTGGAATCTACTTTTCACTAACGGAATGTGAAGATAACAAGAATGGTTACTTTTCAGACAGATCTTGTATTTCTTTTTTGTGATAATCTATGAGAAATAAAAAATATATATATATTAGGTTGGTGCAAAAATAATGACGTAATAATGTCGTTTTTTGACCTTAAAAAATACGTCAAAAAACGGCATTATTACGTCATTATTTTTGCACCAACCTAGTAAGAATCAAAAGAAGAATTGGCAATATTATTAGTCTTTACCTACAGTCTCAACTTCAATGACTTTCGCACCGCCATAATGTAGCTTCCTTGTGCCTTTTCTATAAATACTTTCATGGGAATTGTTCTGATAAACATTTCCGCTAAGGTAGCTAGACTTTATGAATTTAAGGGCAGTACAAAATTGGCGGTAAGGTTTCATCAATTTACAGTTGAAATGGCCAGATATAACCGCAGGTTCTATGCTAATAGTTTCTCTCTTTCTTCTTCCACGCTTCACGTTTAAGGAACTCTCTTCCGACTTCTTGCTTCCTTGTCAGCGTTGACCTTCTAAAATTGAAATGCAATGTCAATCGTTATCTTCTGTCTTCTTAAATCTTGTTCTTTTAATGTCCTCTCTCCTTAAAAGTGTTTTCTTTTTCTCATATTCTCAATTTGATCTTCTAAAATTGAAATGCAATGTCAATCGTTATATTCTGTCTTCTTAATTCTTGTTCTTTTATTGTCCTCTCTCCTTAATAGTGTTTTCTTTTTCTCATATTCTCAATTTGATCTTCTAAAATTGAAATGCAATGTCAATCGTTATCTTCTGTCTTCTTAAATCTTGTTCTTTTAATGTCCTCTCTCCTTAATAGTGTTTTCTTTTTCTCATATTCTCAATTTGATCTTCAAATATTTAAATGCAATGTCAATCGTTATATTCTGTCTTCTTAATTCTTGTTCTTTTATTGTCCTCTCTCCTTAAAAGTGTTTTCTTTTTCTCATATTCTCAATTTGATCTTCTAAAATTGAAATGCAATGTCAATCGTTATCTTCTGTCTTCTTAATTTTGTTCTTTTATTGTTCCTTCTTCTTAACAGTGTTTTCTTTTTCTCATATCTTCTAACACTCATTCACTCCTAATTTCTCTGCTAACAGTTTCTTCTTTCACACTGCACCATGATTTCCATTAACTTTAATCTTCAAATATTTAAATGCAATGTCAATCGTTATCTTCCTGATAACTTTTCATTTGTTGTCACTCCTTAATAATATTTCTTGTTTTCTCATTGTTTCACAACCAGTAACTTCGCGCTTCGTCGATCATGTATCTTTCGATACATGACTGATGAGGCAGATTTTTTTTTCCCGCAGTAGGTTGTCATATCTTTCTGCGGTAGATCAATTGCCATCCAAGGCTATAGAACCCGGTCTGTCTTGCTATTTACCCATAGCTGGGAGGAGAAGGAGAAGATTCATACCTTTTACCAAGGGTATTAGCACGTAAGTGAATGTAATGGATTCGACTGGAATTCGAAATCGTCTCTGCGATTCCTCAATCCGATTCTACGTTTGATCTGTTACCATCCAAGGCTATAGAACCCAGTCTGTCTTGCTATTTACCTATAGCTGGGAGGAGAAGGAGAAGATCCATACCTTTTACCAAGGGTATTAGCACGTAAGTGAATGTAATGGATTCGACTGGAATTCGAACTCAGCTAATCCGAGCCGCTATCCATTACTCCACCGTGCCTCCTCTGACACATTACTGCATTAAATTTACACAGCTTGAACGAAACTGTATATAACAAATAAAAGCCTTAGTTTGAGCTGAGTAGTTTTACTTATCAGGAGAAAAAAGATTCTATACTTGAAACTTAAGCTTTGGAACTGCCTTCATTTTTTATGTATAAATGTAATTTTCCTCTTCTATGACTGGATGAAAAGATTTTATCTGCGACAATCTGTTGCTTTTAATTCTCTACCATTAAACAACAATAAAAAAAATCCAAGAACTTACTTGCTTTGAAAGTGTTCCAGTCGTCAAAGTCTATCCTCTTATCATTATAAGCGATGTCTGCGACAGCAAATAACATTCGAATAACTTCAGCTCGGCCGCGGCCATTGAAATAATAAAGTGTATAAGAAGGCATTGGTGAGTTCGATTGCAAAATTCTTTTCAGTTATCGGAAAATTCTGTCTCTGAAGAAGGACACTGACATTATAGAAACATGGAACACACCGGCTTATATAAAGTCTTAAATACCTATGTGTGTGTGTGTGTGAATAAGAAAATTAGCTAGGTGTCCTTGTTTATTGAGGCGTGAGGTCTGCAACTGCAGGCTTGCTGATTGGCTTGTATGTCACTAGGTTCAAGTAATTATTTACCTGTACGACCCTGCATGTCTTTGTATGAGGTATTCTTACAGACAAGTGACAGTTGATTAAAGTGTTTCCCTAATTCATAGTACGGATGTCCAAACGGATATAAAATTACTGATATCTGTTATCGCCGGATAATTATCTAAAAAAAAGTGTTGAATCAGCTGAATAAAACAACATCCCAAAAGCTCAAGAGGAAATAATCTGATCATTGAGTAACAAAACCTCAATCAATACTAAATGTATAAGTTGTGAAACTTTCCTGTGTCTTAGTGGCTTTATTGCCTTGATATGATATGATATGTAAAAAAACAAAAAACAAACAGACGCTGTCATTTTGTTTTACTTTGAAAGTGTTATTTTGGGGGTTCATAAAGATTATAATGTTTGATATAAATTTGAATTTCTCTGAACTGTCTACAAAGAATTTAATTTAATGTTTGTTAGTGATTTATTTTTTTTTTTAATTTTGGGGATTTTCTATGAAACAGTCGATTAGAAAAATATTCATAGTAAGCATATTAAAAGAATAAAATTTTATTCTAAAATATAAGTTTACTTCTAGTAATCTTTTTTTATCTCTTTAAAAAAATTTATTATTGATTATTAAGTTGACATCTCTATCCGTTTGAATTTTGTTAATGAATTTAACTCGTGACGATTTCTAGATAGGTAATCTCTTTTACTTAAATTTTAGTTAAGTTAATATGGGGTAATATTTGAAGGTAATATTACAGATCTTGCTCTGTCGTATACTGTATACACAACACATGCAAATCTCACATATACATACGTTCCTTTACATGTGCAATCACTCATACAGGTACCCATGTACCGATATACACAGGTAACTTCATGTATTCACACCTACCTAAATATCAAACATTTTTCCAATTTAAATATTTTATTATCAATAATGATTATTAAAGGCTAATATATTTCAATTTAAATTAAATTATCAATTTAAAAATTTACCTCCATATTATAAAGAATTTTAAACTCACACTTCCAATTGGAGAATATTAAAGGAGAAAATGAGATAAAATATTAATAACAGTACTGTAAACCCTTCTTTTATAATATTCTATATATCCATAAATATACACGTACACACATATGCACCTATCCGTACACATACACACATACATATACATACATCTCCATATATATACATATATTCAAAAATACACATACACACATATACATATATATATATATATGTATATACTCATACATACACACATACATGTGAAAATATACACACACACATACATACACACATAAGTACATATACACACACAAATACCCACATATATACACACACATATATATATACATATACACATATATACATATACACATAAATATATACACACACATATACATGTACACACATATACGCATACACACAAATATATACATATACATATATAGACCCACATGTGCGTGCATGCAAAACACATATCAAAATCCATACTTAATTACATTATTATATCTATATACTCCCATATTATATATATGAACTCACAAATTCTTATATTTATACATACATACATACATACATACATACATACACAGATTACCCGCCATCCCATATCTATGGAACGACATACATGTACCCATCTATATATACACACACACACACTCACACATACATATATAGAAATTATAAAAAATTGTATACATACACATATACCCACATACCCACACACATAAATATATACACCCATATATACATATAACAACATATATTTTTAAAAAAACGATCACCTATATCCATATCCATACCCACCCACTCCAAAAATGTGCCCACAGTACACAAAAACAACACATGCATGCCTATCTTTCCATATAAACGCATATACATATACATATCAAAAGACAGACGTATGAATGTTCAATATCTGCTAACTCACTCATGTCTTCTCTCTCCCCCCTCACTTCCTCACTTCGTTAATTTACATATGTTTAATACGGCCCGTCAAAAATGTGTAAATTTTCTTTTCATTTTTTGTTTCAACCTTTGGAAGTAAAGTCTGATGATCCGCAGTCCTTTTAAAAGGGCTGTGGTGAAATAATTTATTACATCGAACCTTAAAGTGGTCTGTTTTTATTTAAATTATTTGCTCGGGATTTACATTGAGCTCTCTGGATTTTATCCTCCTTGGGTTTACCCATACGGATTACCTAGTTTTTCATAAACTATATATATATATATATATATATATATATATATATATATATATATATATATTCTGTTCCAATTTACCTCTTTGGCCAGCGTACCGTGACGATCCGCGATCTGGCTCTTTATGTTCATAGTTAGATTTGCTCTACTTAGTGTATTGAGTACTTTACTTAGTTACTTTTGCTTTACTCGTTTTGGAGTTTGTTTTTTTTCTTTGGACTCTGAACTTGGATTCTGGACGATTGTTTTTGCCTCAGTTACATGTTCTTAGTCATTTCTTTTTTGGTCCCTTTTTCCTTGGGTTCATTTACAAACCGAAACGCATTAGGTTTTTCCAGACGAGTCTAATTATATATATATATATATATATATATATATATATATATATATATATATATATATATATATATATATATATTAAAAAGGCTTAAACACTAATATTCCATTAGTGTTTGAGCCTTTTTATTATATCCTTACTCTGTCCTGGACATTGAGTTCTACCTGGATTCTATCCTCTCAGAATTTTTTATTCAAAATATATACATGTGTGTATATGCACCTGTGTATTTTGCATATATATGTGTATATTTACCACTAATATTATCTATCTATCTATCTCTCTCTCTCTCTCTCTCTCTCTCTCTCTATATATATATATATATATATATATATATATATATATATATATATATATATATAACGTCATCCACAGACAGACTGTTTCGCTGTTTCACAGCTCATCAGTGTGGCTAGACATCCGGTTGCCTCTAGCTCGGATCGAAACCCGAGTGAATTAGTGTCAGGCTGAGATTCTACCACTGTAGGTGGATTTTAGCGTATTTATTTTTAGAAACACGCCCAGTGACTGACAGTGACTCAATTCGCTTTGCGAAGAGTCTCGCTATATTAGCTATAATAGTCACTGTTTACAAACCCATACCTACTCCCTAGAGAGCTCAACTGAAATTAATATTTATTTCAGGAGCCATATATATATATATATATATATATATATATATATATATATATATATATATATATATATATATATATGTTTGTGTGTGGGTATAAATGATAAAATATAGTTTTAAGGTATGCTATATTTATGGAATAAAGTGCTAAATATCAGAGATAGAGCGTATGTAAATAAAAATTTGACATTGAAGTCAAAATTAAAATCAGCGGCGACAGTCTATTTCATGCTCTTAGGCAATCGCGCGAAAGTTGCTAGGTCACGTGTTCGGAAAAAATGACGATAATTAGAACATCAATAAAATCAACTACAAAATGTTGACCATGTTTGGAAAATAAGAAAGAAACGTTTCCCTGACACATAAAATCTACACATTCAGTTAGAAATAAAAAAAAATATATAATCATCTTCGATAATGCCTAGAACAATAGAATGCGTTTGTTTGTGGGTGAATAATGGTTTGTTTGCTATCCGTCCCTGACTGAGAAAATAGCAGTACTTCGATAATTGTACTCAATTAATCTCTGAGTCATTTAATTGTGTATAGGAAAACAATACAGTTGAAAATATATTGGAGTCTGTCAAAAGTATTAATCTCTTTATAGCCATTTACTCTAAAGTTTATTTTCTGTACACATCTATAAACTATGACACCACAATATTTTCGATATTGTGAAATATTATCGGATACCCAAAGCATTTTTGTTTATATATGTATTATTTTCATTTTTGCTATATTTTTTACTATATAATAGAGTATATCAAAATTTGTTTCGATTTTTTACAAACCATTATATAGTAATTGACATTTTTGATAATGGCTTATGTAAGCCGAAAGCTTAGATTGGATTAAAAAATATGGATCTTTCTTCGTTTAATGATAATTTTATTAAGCTTATCAGTACGATATGAAAAGAATTTACATAAAATAAATAAACAACACTTGCCTATATTATTTAATGAAACATGTATGAATGAAAAAATGCTGCGTAAATACAAACAATATATATATATATATATATATATATATATATATATATATATATATATATACAAGTGAACATAGAAGTCAACACTTAGAGGCGACAGTCTGTTTCATGCTATATGCAATCGTCAGGCCTGACGATTGCATATAGCATGAAACAGACTAAGTATTGACTTCTATGTTCCCTTTTATATTTATACACGCTCTATCTCTGATATTGAGCACCATATTCCATAAATATAGCACACCTTAAGACTATATTTCTATATATATATATATATATATATATATATATATATATATATATATAAGGTGAAAGACAATAAGAAAAATGTATTATTAGCCGACGCGTTTCGTCCAATGTGGACTTTTTCAAGGCCAAACGTTCTTAGCAAACGCTGTTGTCAGGCGAAAATTGTTTTATTGTTGCGTTTGACGGATTCATTTTCTTTTGATTTTCTTTTGATGAACGTTGGCTTGGGAAAGTAGTGATTCTGTTAGGAAAGGTGATATTGGGAAAAAGCCCGAGCGTAGATTAATATCTGGATAATATTCAATGGCGGCACTCTCGAGGATTTTCCTTCTGAGTGAGTTATTTTCTTTTTTATGACTGTAGCTTTTTAAATTAAAATTGTGGTTGAATTTATTTCTATGGATGACTAGTGAATTAGTTAAGTTGTTTTTTGTGAGCTCTCTTTTGTGCTCATAGATACTTTTTTTTTTATTCTGCTTGTTTCTCCAATATATTGGGAGGAACTTTTTTGACAATTTATTTTATAAATGCCTTCTTCAGAAATATTATTGCTGTTAGTGTTTGAGGATCTGAGTATATCCATTATGGTTTGGGAAGTGTTTGTGACTATTTTAAGATTATTTAGATGGGATAGGTTGTTCTGGATAGTGGACGTGACAGAGTTAGTCGGTAGTATTATGTATCTGTTTTCATGTGATTTACTATTGCGGATTATATTAGTCTTGTTGCGGTTGTATATTTTGTATGTCTTTCTTCTTGTATTGTGGATGAAATGATATGGGTATTGTAGGTTTTTAAATGTGTTTTATATGTATGTTTCTTCTTTATGTAAATATTGGGGACAGCAGATTCTTAGTGCTCTCAGATAGAAATCTATAATAATTGCAGATTTAATTTTAGAAGAGTGGTTTGAGTAGAAGCTGATCTGGTCACTTTTGTTTGTAGACTTTCTGTAAGCGTCAAAATTGAGTTCGTTATTATTTCTATGTAACATAATATCTACAAAGGAAATAGTGTATTTGGTTTCCACAAAATACTAATTTAACAGATCTTGCCAACCAACTTAACAACGTTGAACCTAAAATAGACTTCACTTTTGAAACTGAAAGCAACTTCCAAAAATTCGGGAGTTATTTTCTCATCGGAACGATCAGAGTGAGTTTTCTGAACTGCCGTAATCACCATTAGGACGATCGTAATATTTCCCGAATCCTCTGCACTGTCCTCAGATTAGCACCCGAAACGTTTTTATTGGAACTTCCGGTGCGAATGCCAAGCAGTACAGCATGCCATTTCCAAATTGGCGGAGCAAATTGCATCATAGTGCTCTTTTTCTCACTGACGGGCCCCAACTGACCCTACTATACTGTGCAGCCGACAAAATCAAAAGCAAAGAACGCGCATGCGCGAAATTAAAAATATAAAATGGCGGCAATTTACCCATCGCACATTGCATATATATATAATCTAGAAATAAAGTTTAAAGTGATACAAAAACTGACGGATTAATATATATATATATATATATATATATATATATATATATATATATATATATATATATTAGGTTGGTGCAAAAATAATGACGTAATAATGTCGTTTTTTGACGTATTTTTTAACCTCAGAAAACGACATTATTACGTCATTATTTTTGCACCAACCTAATATATATATGTGTGTGTGTGTGAAAATGTATAGAATATAAAAAAGAACTCGTTAGGTAAATAATCCAAAGTTCTTTAGTATTTTTTGTTATTATTTTTAAAAAATAGTGCTCAATACAAAAGTAGAGCATAATTTTGAAACCTGAGAACTCTTATGTAGCGTGTTGGAATCATATTTTTAAATAAATAATTATATATATATATATATATATATATATATATATATATATATATTCTTTTCTGCCTTTTTTTCTTTCTATCATTCATACATTCTTTTTTTTTTTCTATTTTTTCAAGTTATACTTGGCATTCGTCAAGACATTTGACGAAGGTTTTCACTAAGAAAAGAAGGCCTTGCCAGTCGATTAAATAATTCGTGTAAATAGACTCTGGTGAGATTTCCTTTAATTTCCAACCATTAACAGTCATATGTATTCGTCAGGGACAGGGTTAAAGGGTTAGAAAATGCACTTTTTTAGGGTAGCCATTTAAGGTGATCTGATCATGCCATGTCCTTTTTCGTGCATCGTGTCCTTACCCAATTTCCTAACGTTTTTCCGTCTTCGTAAACTTTGTTGATTTACCATAAGTTATTTAGGCACACGCTGTTTGCCTGTAGACCATTTTGCCTTCAAAATGGCCTGGGAATGTCAAATTGTCCAAAGTTTCATTCTTCATTATGTGCGTCGGAAATTTCAACTGTTTCTTATTTTACTAATGCAGTATTGGTAAATCCGACCGATTCGCTAATGCCAAATTAGTAACTGATCTGAAAAACTGACCGACAATCTGTTGTTAACTGTTGTGGTTACCTGGAAGTGAAATAGACTGATTAGATTTTAATGAGGAGAAAGGACAATAAAAGGAACAGGTTTAGAGAGACAGAAGTTGGCGATAATGCCACTAAAACGCAAGGGTTGACTGGGAGTGAAAGAGAATGAGAAGACTTTAGTGAGAAGAAAGGACAATAAAAGAACAGGTTTCAGAAAGACAGAAGATGGCGATAATGCCACTAAGACTCAAGGGGTTACTGGGAGTGAAAGAGAATGAGAAGACTTTAGTGAGGAGAAACGACAATAAAAGAACAGGTTTCAGGAAGACAGAAGATGGCGATAATGCCACTAAGATGCAAGGGGTTACTGGGAGTGAAAGAGAATGAGAAGACTTTAGTGAGGAGAAAAGACAATAAAAGAACAGGTTTCAGGAAGACAGAAGATGGCGATAATGCCACTAAGATGCAAGGGGTTACTGGGAGTGAAAGAGAATGAGAAGACTTTAGTGAGGAGAATGGACAATAAAAGAACAGGTTTCAGGAAGACAGAAGTTGGCGATAATGCCACTAAGACGCAAGGGGTTACTGGGAGTGAAAGAGAATGAGAAGACTTTAGTGAGGAGAAAGGAGAATAAAAGAACAGGTTTCAGGAAGACAGAAGATGCCGATAATGCCATTAAGACGCAAGGGGTTACTGGGAGTGAAAGAGAATGAGAAGACTTTAGTGAGGAGAAAAGACAATAAAAGAACAGGTTTCAGGAAGACAGAAGATGGCGATAATGCCACTAAGACGCAAGGGGTTACTGGGAGTGAAAGAGAATGAGAAGACTTTAGTGAGGAGAATGGACAATAAAAGAACAGGTTTTAGGAAGACAGAAGTTGGCGATAATGCCACTAAGACGCAAGGGTTTACTGGGAGTGAAAGAGAATGAGAAGACTTTAGTGAGGAGAAATGACAAGAAAGAACAGGTTTAGAGAGACAGATGATGGCGAAAATGCCACTAAGTCACAAGGGTTTACTGAGAATTGAAGAGAACGAGAAAACCTTAATGAGGAGAAAGGACAATAAAAGAACAGGTTTCAGGGAGACAGAAGATGGCGATAATGCCCCTAAGACTAAAGTTGGTTACAGAAAATGGCGATTAGTATTGCATTTAAACCTTTGTATATTGCAGGAAATAGGAAAGCAAGAAACAGAAATTTGAGAAACCCGTAATAAGAAACTTTAAGAATAGTATATACTGATGCCTTTGCTAAAATAGTGTGACTGCATAAATCAAAAAATGTGTCCTGAAAATATTTATATAAAAGCCACTGGGAAGCCACGTCACTTCGGTCTGAAAATGAATGAAATCGAGATGCCAGGTCAGAACTGATTACATTACAGGCCCTTATTTGGATTTTGTTAACAATCTCGAGATAAACTGTCACCACCATATTGCGCATTGCCCTAATACAAAATTAATATCTCCTCGCTTGGCTATGTCAACAAAGCCGCTGGTTTTGAGAATGGCTTAGCTCTTGAATAAACAACCTACTCAAATTGGAACAAAAAAGCTGTTTTTTCCCCATTGACAAGGATTAATAATTGGTCATGCTTGAAGAAATTACATATTTTATAGTCATTATGCTAGTTGTACGATTTAGCGATGACCAGAAAATACAATGTCTCGTTATAAGACCGAGCAAATTCGTTCAAATAAAATCGGGGTACCTATAGATTAGATTTCGGCACCTATCAAATTACCCACTACTTGACCGACATCTGACTAGCAGGATCATGACGTTTAATTTAAGCTAATGACAGTAGAGTTTAAAGTCAGATGTTGTTATTAACTGCGGCAAAACGCTACAGGCTAAGGGCTCAGTAGGTCGTTTCCAGACTGAATCTCGATTTCACAACATAAATTATTATTTATTCTTGACAAATTTTCATTTCATTTCTTTTTATAACTGATTTAATTTAAATTCTAAAAAGTCTTGTCACTCGATCGTAAAAAATAAATCTCCGAAATTGGAGGTGTCATTTCACTGAAAGCTACAAAAATATGTTGAAATAAAAACTAGTGTAGAATTAATAATGATGACATCGTTCTTCTAATTCAGACAACTTAGGACTATAACGTATATTTACAATGAAATTCATGGATTGGAAATAAAAATGACCTGAATGTTGCGATAAAAAGGCAACAAAAATAAAATGGAATAAAAACTAGTCTAGAATTAATATTAATGAAAATGTTCATCTAACAAATTCGGGCAGCTTAGGACTATCACGTATATTTGCAACAAAATTCTATTTCTATGACTATTAAATAAGCAGATTTGATTGGAAATAAAAATGAGCTGAATGTTGCGATAAAAAGGCAACAAAAATAAAATGGAATAAAAACTAGTCTAGAATTAATATTAATGAAAATGTTCATCCAACAAATTCAGACAACTTAGGACTATCAAGTCGATTTAGAATAAAATTCTATTTCTATGACTATTAAATAAGCAGCCTTGATTAGAAATAAAAATGACCTGAATGTTGCGATAAAAAGGCAACAAAAATAAAATGGAATAAAAACTAGTCTAGAATTAATATTAATGAAAATGTTCATCTCACAAATCCAGACAACTTAGGACTATCACGTCTATTTGGAATAAAATTCTATTTCTATGACTATTAAATAAGCAGCCTTGATTAGAAATAAAAATGACCTGAATGTTGCGATAAAAAGGCAACAAAAATAAAATGGAATAAAAACTAGTCTAGAATTAATATTAATGAAAATGTTCATCTAACAAATTCGGGCAGCTTAGGACTATCACGTATATTTGCAACAAAATTCTATTTCTATGACTATTAAATAAGCAGATTTGATTGGAAATAAAAATGAGCTGAATGTTGCGATAAAAAGGCAACAAAAATAAAATGGAATAAAAACTAGTCTAGAATTAATATTAATGAAAATGTTCATCCAACAAATTCAGACAACTTAGGACTATCAAGTCGATTTAGAATAAAATTCTATTTCTATGACTATTAAATAAGCAGGCTTGATTGGAAATAAAAATGAGCTGAATGTTCCGATAAAAATGCAACAAAAATAAAATGGAATAAAAACTAGTCTAGAATTAATATTAATGAAAATGTTCATCTAACAAATTCGGGCAGCTTAGGACTATCACGTATATTTGCAACAAAATTCTATTTCTATGACTATTAAATAAGCAGATTTGATTGGAAATAAAAATGAGCTGAATGTTGCGATAAAAAGGCAACAAAAATAAAATGGAATAAAAACTAGTCTAGAATTAATATTAATGAAAATGTTCATCCAACAAATTCAGACAACTTAGGACTATCAAGTCGATTTAGAATAAAATTCTATTTCTATGACTATTAAATAAGCAGGCTTGATTGGAAATAAAAATGAGCTGAATGTTCCGATAAAAATGCAACAAAAATAAAATGGAATAAAAACTAGTCTAGAATTAATATTAATGAAAATGTTCATCTAACAAATTCGGGCAGCTTAGGACTATCACGTATATTTGCAACAAAATTCTATTTCTATGACTATTAAATAAGCAGATTTGATTGGAAATAAAAATGAGCTGAATGTTGCGATAAAAAGGCAACAAAAATAAAATGGAATAAAAACTAGTCTAGAATTAATATTAATGAAAATGTTCATCTAACAAATTCGGGCAGCTTAGGACTATCACGTATATTTGCAACAAAATTCTATTTCTATGACTATTAAATAAGCAGATTTGATTGGAAATAAAAATGAGCTGAATGTTGCGATAAAAAGGCAACAAAAATAAAATGGAATAAAAACTAGTCTAGAATTAATATTAATGAAAATGTTCATCTCACAAATCCAGACAACTTAGGACTATCACGTATATTTGCAACAAAATTCTATTTCTATGACTATTAAATAAGCAGCCTTGATTAGAAATAAAAATGACCTGAATGTTGCGATAAAAAGGCAACAAAAATAAAATGGAATAAAAACTAGTCTAGAATTAATATTAATGAAAATGTTCATCTAACAAATTCGGGCAGCTTAGGACTATCACGTATATTTGCAACAAAATTCTATTTCTATGACTATTAAATAAGCAGATTTGATTGGAAATAAAAATGAGCTGAATGTTGCGATAAAAAGGCAACAAAAATAAAATGGAATAAAAACTAGTCTAGAATTAATATTAATGAAAATGTTCATCCAACAAATTCAGACAACTTAGGACTATCAAGTCGATTTAGAATAAAATTCTATTTCTATGACTATTAAATAAGCAGGCTTGATTGGAAATAAAAATGAGCTGAATGTTCCGATAAAAATGCAACAAAAATAAAATGGAATAAAAACTAGTCTAGAATTA
Organism: Acanthosepion lycidas; assembly: GCA_963932145.1. Lineage (NCBI taxonomy): Eukaryota > Metazoa > Mollusca > Cephalopoda > Sepiida > Sepiidae > Acanthosepion > Acanthosepion lycidas. Next base: position 15,322,757 of record OZ010611.1, read on the forward strand.
ATATTAATGAAAATGTTCATCTAACAAATTCGGGCAGCTTAGGACTATCACGTATATTTGCAACAAAATTCTATTTCTATGACTATTAAATAAGCAGATTTGATTGGAAATAAAAATGAGCTGAATGTTGCGATAAAAAGGCAACAAAAATAAAATGGAATAAAAACTAGTCTAGAATTAATATTAATGAAAATGTTCATCTAACAAATTCGGGCAGCTTAGGACTATCACGTATATTTGCAACAAAATTCTATTTCTATGACTATTAAATAAGCAGATTTGATTGGAAATAAAAATGAGCTGAATGTTGCGATAAAAAGGCAACAAAAATAAAATGGAATAAAAACTAGTCCAGAATTAATATTAATGAAAATGTTCATCCAACAAATTCAGACAACTTAGGACTATCAAGTCGATTTAGAATAAAATTCTATTTCTATGACTATTAAATAAGCAGGCTTGATTGGAAATAAAAATGAGCTGAATGTTCCGATAAAAATGCAACAAAAATAAAATGGAATAAAAACTAGTCTAGAATTAATATTAATGAAAATGTTCATCCAACAAATTCGGGCAGCTTAGGACTATCACGTATATTTGCAACAAAATTCTATTTCTATGACTATTAAATAAGCAGATTTGATTGGAAATAAAAATGAGCTGAATGTTGCGATAAAAAGGCAACAAAAATAAAATGGAATAAAAACTAGTCTAGAATTAATATTAATGAAAATGTTCATCCAACAAATTCAGACAACTTAGGACTATCAAGTCGATTTAGAATAAAATTCTATTTCTATGACTATTAAATAAGCAGGCTTGATTGGAAATAAAAATGAGCTGAATGTTCCGATAAAAATGCAACAAAAATAAAATGGAATAAAAACTAGTCTAGAATTAATATTAATGAAAATGTTCATCTAACAAATTCGGGCAGCTTAGGACTATCACGTATATTTGCAACAAAATTCTATTTCTATGACTATTAAATAAGCAGATTTGATTGGAAATAAAAATGAGCTGAATGTTGCGATAAAAAGGCAACAAAAATAAAATGGAATAAAAACTAGTCTAGAATTAATATTAATGAAAATGTTCATCTAACAAATTCGGGCAGCTTAGGACTATCACGTATATTTGCAACAAAATTCTATTTCTATGACTATTAAATAAGCAGATTTGATTGGAAATAAAAATGAGCTGAATGTTGCGATAAAAAGGCAACAAAAATAAAATGGAATAAAAACTAGTCCAGAATTAATATTAATGAAAATGTTCATCCAACAAATTCAGACAACTTAGGACTATCAAGTCGATTTAGAATAAAATTCTATTTCTATGACTATTAAATAAGCAGGCTTGATTGGAAATAAAAATGAGCTGAATGTTCCGATAAAAATGCAACAAAAATAAAATGGAATAAAAACTAGTCTAGAATTAATATTAATGAAAATGTTCATCCAACAAATTCGGGCAGCTTAGGACTATCACGTATATTTGCAACAAAATTCTATTTCTATGACTATTAAATAAGCAGATTTGATTGGAAATAAAAATGAGCTGAATGTTGCGATAAAAAGGCAACAAAAATAAAATGGAATAAAAACTAGTCTAGAATTAATATTAATGAAAATGTTCATCCAACAAATTCGGGCAGCTTAGGACTATCAAGTATATTTGCAACAAAATTCTATTTCTATGACTATTAAATAAGCAGATTTGATTGGAAATAAAAATGAGCTGAATGTTGCGATAAAAAGGCAACAAAAATAAAATGGAATAAAAACTAGTCTAGAATTAATATTAATGAAAATGTTCATCCAACAAATTCAGACAACTTAGGACTATCAAGTCGATTTAGAATAAAATTCTATTTCTATGACTATTAAATAAGCAGGCTTGATTGGAAATAAAAATGAGCTGAATGTTCCGATAAAAATTCAACAAAAATAAAATGGAATAAAAACTAGTCTAGAATTAATATTAATGAAAATGTTCATCTAACAAATTCGGGCAGCTTAGGACTATCACGTATATTTGCAACAAAATTCTATTTCTATGACTATTAAATAAGCAGATTTGATTGGAAATAAAAATGAGCTGAATGTTGCGATAAAAAGGCAACAAAAATAAAATGGAATAAAAACTAGTCTAGAATTAATATTAATGAAAATGTTCATCTAACAAATTCGGGCAGCTTAGGACTATCACGTATATTTGCAACAAAATTCTATTTCTATGACTATTAAATAAGCAGATTTGATTGGAAATAAAAATGAGCTGAATGTTGCGATAAAAAGGCAACAAAAATAAAATGGAATAAAAACTAGTCTAGAATTAATATTAATGAAAATGTTCATCCAACAAATTCAGACAACTTAGGACTATCAAGTCGATTTAGAATAAAATTCTATTTCTATGACTATTAAATAAGCAGGCTTGATTGGAAATAAAAATGAGCTGAATGTTCCGATAAAAATGCAACAAAAATAAAATGGAATAAAAACTAGTCTAGAATTAATATTAATGAAAATGTTCATCCAACAAATTCGGGCAGCTTAGGACTATCACGTATATTTGCAACAAAATTCTATTTCTATGACTATTAAATAAGCAGATTTGATTGGAAATAAAAATGAGCTGAATGTTGCGATAAAAAGGCAACAAAAATAAAATGGAATAAAAACTAGTCTAGAATTAATATTAATGAAAATGTTCATCCAACAAATTCGGGCAGCTTAGGACTATCAAGTATATTTGCAACAAAATTCTATTTCTATGACTATTAAATAAGCAGATTTGATTGGAAATAAAAATTAGCTGAATGTTGCGATAAAAAGGCAACAAAAATAAAATGGAATAAAAACTAGTCTAGAATTAATATTAATGAAAATGTTCATCCAACAAATTCAGACAGCTTAGGACTATCAATTCGATTTAGAATAAAATTCTATTTCTATGACTATTAAATAAGCAGGCTTGATTGGAAATAAAAATGAGCTGAATGTTCCGATAAAAATGCAACAAAAATAAAATGGAATAAAAACTAGTCTAGAATTAATATTAATGAAAATGTTCATCCAACAAATTCGGGCAGCTTAGGACTATCACGTATATTTGCAACAAAATTCTATTTCTATGACTATTAAATAAGCAGATTTGATTGGAAATAAAAATGAGCTGAATGTTGTGATAAAAAGGCAACAAAAATAAAATGGAATAAAAACTAGTCTAGAATTAATATTAATGAAAATGTTCATCCAACAAATTCGGGCAGCTTAGGACTATCAAGTATATTTGCAACAAAATTCTATTTCTATGACTATTAAATAAGCAGATTTGATTGGAAATAAAAATGAGCTGAATGTTGCGATAAAAAGGCAACAAAAATAAAATGGAATAAAAACTAGTCTAGAATTAATATTAATGAAAATGTTCATCTAACAAATTCGGGCAGCTTAGGACTATCACGTATATTTGCAACAAAATTCTATTTCTATGACTATTAAAGAAGCAGATTTGATTGGAAATAAAAATGAGCTGAATGTTGCGATAAAAAGGCAACAAAAATAAAATGGAATAAAAACTAGTCTAGAATTAATATTAATGAAAATGTTCATCCAACAAATTCAGACAACTTAGGACTATCAAGTCGATTTAGAATAAAATTCTATTTCTATGACTATTAAATAAGCAGGCTTGATTGGAAATAAAAATGAGCTGAATGTTCCGATAAAAATGCAACAAAAATAAAATGGAATAAAAACTAGTCTAGAATTAATATTAATGAAAATGTTCATCCAACAAATTCGGACAGCTTAGGACTATCACGTATATTTGCATTAAAATTCTATTTCTATGACTATTAAATAAGCAGATTTGATTGGAAATAAAAATGAGCTGAATGTTGTGATAAAAAGGCAACAAAAATAAAATGGAATAAAAACTAGTCTAGAATTAATATTAATGAAAATGTTCATCCAACAAATTCGGGCAGCTTAGGACTATCACGTATATTTGCATTAAAATTCTATTTCTATGACTATTAAATAAGCAGATTTGATTGGAAATAAAAATGAGCTGAATGTTGCGATAAAAAGGCAACAAAAATAAAATGGAATAAAAACTAGTCTAGAATTAATATTAATGAAAATGTTCATCTAACAAATTCGGGCAGCTTAGGACTATCACGTATATTTGCAACAAAATTCTATTTCTATGACTATTAAATAAGCAGATTTGATTGGAAATAAAAATGAGCTGAATGTTGCGATAAAAAGGCAACAAAAATAAAATGGAATAAAAACTAGTCTAGAATTAATATTAATGAAAATGTTCATCTAACAAATTCGGACAGCTTAGGACTATCACGTCTATTTGCAATAATATTCTATTTCTATGACTATTAAATAAGCAGCTTTGATTGGAACTAAACAAAATGAACACAAAACGATCAACTTTAAAAAAGGTCTCGTAACTGGAAAAACTGAATGAAAAAAGAATGTTAACAACAAATATTTTTTCACACCCAACCCAGTTCGGCGGAATCAGAATCAACGTTGAGTTTAAGCAAGCGAATGAGCCAATTGAAGTAAAGTGCCATGCAGATTTAAATTTTTCCCACTTGTGACGAATGCAGCTATCGATTTTTTTTTGCATGTTAGTTAACATTCGTGTCAGTCAGCTGTTGGCTCTCTCGCTGGCCAATAGAATCTTCCTAGCTATTCCTGGCAGCCAGCTATAGGCTCTTACTCAGGCCAGTACAAAATGGCCGCAAACTACATGAAAAGTGTCGTAGAAGCATCAAAAATCAATTATTTCCACCATCGATAGGAGTTGGGAAATGCAAAGTCGATCTTGGACTTTCGCTAACTTGGAGAATGTGCATGTAAATGTTGATGCAAATCCGTCGAAAATTGCGGCCGTGCATCCGTTATACACTCACAGACACATCCTTCCTTTTAAAGATAGAGATAATAATTTTATATTAGCCCTCAAAGCAACGATGAGGCAGCCTCCGCAGCCCAGTTGACTAGTATCAAAGTGATTCAGCAGTCGTCTCACACATCCATCGATCAGTTCCATATAGCCGGCCAGCTAGCCATCATCATCTCCAACTCGTCATAGGCCGACGCACCATTCATTTCCAGCTGCATTCGAGCACACGCCGCTCAAGCCATCTCCAGCTCCAGCAGTCCTCGTCATCAGCAGCGATATGCAAAAAACAGTCCTCGTCAGGATAACGCTCTTCAGCGACTACAAAACTGTCCTCCTCAGGATAACGCGCTTCAGCGACTACAAAACTTTCCTCCTCAGGATAACGCTCTTCAGCGATTACAAACCCGTCCTCCTCAGGATAACGCACTTCAGACACTACAAAACTTCCCTCGTCAGGATACCGCTCTTAAGCGACTACAAAACTTCCCTTGTCAGAATAAAGCTCTTCAGGGACTATAAAACTGTCCTCCTCAGGATAACGCTATTCAGCGACTACAAAACTGTCCACCTCACGATAACGCTTTTCAGCGACTCACAAAACTATCCTCCTCCGGATAACGCACTTCGGCGACTACAAAACGGTCCTCCTCAGGATAACGCTCTTCGGCGACTACAAAACTGTCCTCCTCCGGATAACGCTATTCGGTGATTACAAAACTGTCCTCCTCAGCATAAGGCACAAGGGCGACTACAAAACTGTCTTCCTCAGGATAACGCTCTTCAGCGACTAAAAAACTGTCCGCCACAGTATAATGCTATTCAGAGACTACAAAACTGTCCTCCTCAGTATAACGCTCTTCAGCGACTACAAAACTGTCCTCCTCAGGATAACGCTCTCCAGCGACTACAAAACAGTCCTCCTCAGGATAACGCACTTCAGCGACTACAAAACTTCCCTTGTCAGAATAACGGCCTTCAGGCACTACAAAACTGTCCTCCTCAGGATAACGCTTTTCAGCGAAAACAAAATTTCCTTTGTCAGGATAACGCTCTTCAGCGACTACAAAACTGTCCTCCTCCGGACAACGCTCTTCGGCGACTAAAGAACTGTCCTCCTCAGGATAACGCTCTTCGGCGACTACAAAACTGTCCTCCTCTGGATAACGCTCTTCGGCGACTACAAAACTGTCCTCCTCAGTATAACGGTCTTCAGCGGCTACAAAACTGTCTTCCTCAGAATAACGATCTTCGGCGACTACAAAACTGTCCTCGACAGGATAACGCTCTTCAGCGATTACAGAACTGTCCTCCTCAGGATGACGCACTTCAACGACTATAAAACGGACCTCCTAAGGATAACGCTCTTCAGCGACTGCAAAATTTCCCTCATCAGGATAACGCTCTTCAGCGACTACAAAACTGTCCTCCTCCGGACAACGCTCTTCGGCGACTAAAGAACTGTCCTCCTCAGGATAACGCTCTTCGGCGACTACAGAACTGTCGTCCTCCGGATAACGCTCTTCAGCGATTACAAAACTGTCCTCCTCAGGATAACGCTCTTCAGCGACTACAGAACTGTCCTCCTCAGGATAACGCTCTTCAGCGACTACAGAACTGTCCTCCTCAGGATAATGCTCATCGGCGACTACAAAACGGACCACCTCAGGATAACGCTCTTCTGCGAATACAAAACTGTCCTCCACAGGATAACGCTCATCTGCGACTACAAAACTGTCCTCCTCATCATAACGCTCTTCAGCGACTACAGAACTGTCCTCCTCAGCATAATGCTCATCAGTGACTACAAACCGGACCTCCTCAGGATAACGCTCTTCAGCGTCTACTAAAGTGTCCTCCTCAGGATAACGCCCTTCAGCGACTGCAAAATTTCCATCGTGAGGATAACGCTCTTCAGCGACTGCAAAATGGACCTCCTCAGGATAACGCTCTTCAGCGACTGCAAAACTGTCCTCCTCAGGATAACGCTCACCAGCGACTACAGAACTGTCCTCCTAAGGATAATGCTCAACAGCGACTACAAAACGGACCTCCTCAGGATAACACACTCCAGCGACTACAAAACTGTCCTCCTCAGGATAACGTTCTTCAGCGAATGCAAAATTTCCCTCCTGAATATAAGGCTGTTCAGCGGCTACAAAACTGTCCTCCACAGGATAACGCTCTTCAGGGACTGCAAAATTTCCTTCGTGAGGAAAAATCTCTTCAGCGACTACAAACCTGTCCACCTCGGGATAACGCACTTCAGCGACTGCAAAATTTCCATCGTGAGGATAATGCTCTTCGGCGACTACAAAACTGTCCTCCTCCGGATAACGCTCTTCGGCGCCTACAAAACTGTCCTCGTCAGGATAACGCCCTTAAGGAACTACAAAACTGTCCTCCTCAGGATAACACTCTTCAGCGACTACAAAACTCTCCTGCTCAGGATAACACTGTTCAGCGACTACAAAACTGTCCTCGTCAGCATAACGCTCTTCAGCGACTGCAAAATTTCCATCGTGAGGGTAAGGCTCTTCAGTGACTACAAAACTGTCCTCCCCCGGACAACGCTCTTCGGCGACTACAAAACTGTCCTCCACAGGATAACGCTCATCAGCGATTACAAAAATTTGTCCTCCTCAGAATAACGCTCTTCAGAGACTACAAAACTGTCCTCCACAGGATAACGCTCTTCAGAGACAACAAAACTGTCCTCCTCTGGATAACCCTCTTCAGCGACTGCAAAATTTCCATCGTGAGGATAACGCTCTTCAGCGGCTACAAAACTGTCCTCCTCAGGATAACGCTCTTCAGCGACTGCAAAACTGTCCTCCTCAGGATAACGCTCTTCAGCGACTGCAAAATGGACTTCCTCAGGATAACGCTCTTCAGCGACTGCAAAACTGTCCTCCTCAGGATAACGCTCAACAGCGACTACAGAACTGTCCTCCTAAGGATAATGCTCATCAGCGACAACAAAACGGACCTCCTCAGGATAACGCTCTTCAGCGACTACAAAACTATCCTCGTCAGGATAACGCTTTTCAGCGACTACAAAATTTCCCTTGTCAGGATAACGCTCTTCAGCGATTACAAAACTGTCCTCCTCCGGACAAGGCTCTTCGGCGACTAAAGAACTGTCCTTCTCAGGATAACGCTCTTCAGCGACTACAGAACTGTCATCCTAAGGATAATGCTCAACAGCGACTACAAAACGGACCTCCACAGGATAACGCTCTTCAGCGACTACAAAAATGTCCTCCTCATGATAACGCTCTTCAGCGACTACAAAACTGTCCTCTTCAGGATAATGCTCTTTAGTGACTACAAAACTATTCTCCTCATGATCACGCTCTTCAGCGACTACAAAACTTCACTTGTCAGGATAACGCTCTTCAGCGACTATAAAACTGTTCTCCTCAGCATATCGCTCTTTAGTGACTACAAAACTGTTCTATTCAGGATATAGCTCTTCAGCGACTACAAAACTGTCCTCATCAGGATAATGCTCTTTAGTGACTACAAAACTGTTCTCCTCCTGATAACGCTCTTCAGCGACTACAAAACTGTCCTCCTCAGCATAACTCTCTTCAGCCACTACAAAACTCTTCTCCTCAGGATAATGCTCTTCAGCGACTACAAAACTCTCCTCATCAGGATAATGCTCTTTAGTGACTACAAAACTATCCTCCTCATGATCACGCTCTTCAGCGACTACAAAACTATCCTCCTCTGGATAATGCTCTTCAGCGACTACAAAACTGTCCTCCTCTGGATAATGCTCTTCAGCGACTACAAAACTGTCCTCCTCTGGATAATGCTCTTCAGCGACTACAAAACTGTCCTCCTCTGGATAATGCTCTTCAGCGACTACAAAACTGTCCTCCTCTGGATAATGCTCTTCTGCGATTACAAAACTGTCCTACTCAGGATAACGCTCTTCAGTGACTACAAAACCTCCCTTGTCAGAACAACGCTCTTCAGCGACTACAAAACTATCCTTGTTAGTGCCACGCTGTACAACGACTAGAAACCTATCCATGTCAGGATAAATCCTTCAGCGACTACAAAACTGTTCTTTTCATGACAACGATCTTCAACAACCCGGAAATTGTCGTTTTCAGCACAACGCTCTTCAGCGTCCACAAAAATGTACTTCTCAGGATCTTCTTCAATGACTAGAAAATTGTTCTTTTCAGGACAACGCTCTTCAGCGACTACCCAACTATCCTTCCCAGGAAAACGCTTTTCTCGTCCTCTACATAGACATGTAAAGTTATTTTTGCTTAGTGCACTATGACCTTACTTTTACTGATGTATTTTCTTTAACGAAATTATATTTGACAATATATTTTTTTACTCAAGTGTTGGTTTTGTTTGTTGCTGTCTTTGGCTATTCAATATCTGTTTTTGGGTCAATATGCCACCCTGTTGTGGACTGATTTGGCAGTGGAGACTTGTATTTGTACTAAGTCGGAATAGTTCGGCGTACAAAACATTAGGAACTTGATATAATAGGTATTATGAAGAATAATCTTGCTGTGGTAGCGGATACTTTCGTATTCGACTAGTATTTAGTCACCCCCCACAAGAGTCTCATGTGGCACAAGGCCGGTTTAACGTGGGGTCTCCGATCCCGTGGACTCGGCCAAAAATATACCCTTTGAACCCGTATAAACTGTTCCAGGGTCGGTTTACCTCCCTGAAAGAGACTCCGCCCTTCAGCGTAGCCTCGTTCGGGTTCCTCCCTGCACGAAGGCAGAGAGTTCAACCGTTCGTCCGACATCGACTAGTATTTAGTCACCCCCCACGAGGGTATCATGTGGCACAAGGCCGGTTTAACGTGGGATCTCCGAGCCTGTGGGCTCGGCCAAAAATATACCGTTTGAACCCGTAAAAACGGGTTCAGGGTCGGTCTACCTCCCCAAAAGAGAATCCGCCCTTCGGCGTAGCCTCCTTCGGGTTCCTCCCCGCCCGAAGGGAGAGAGTTCAACCGTTCAGTCGGTCGTCCGACATCGACTAGTATTTAGTCACCCCCCCCACAAGGGTATCATGTGGCACAAGGCCGGTTTAATGTGGGATCCCCGAGCCCGTGGGCTCAGCCAAAAATATGCCCTTTGAACCCGTATAAACGGGTTCAGGGTCAGGTTTACCTCCCCGAACGAGATTCCGCCCTTCGGCGTAGCCTCGTTCGGGTTCCTCCCCGCCCGAAGGCAGAGAGTTCAACCGTTCAGTCGGTCGTCCGACATCGACTAGTATTTAGTCACCCCCCCACAAGGGTATCATGTGGCACAAGGGCGGTTTAATGTGGGATCTCCGAGCCCGTGGGCTCGGCCAAAAATATGCCCTTTGAACCCGTATAAACGGGTTCAGGGTCAGGTTTACCTCCCCGAACGAGAATCCGCCCTTCGGCGTAGCCTCGTTCGGGTTCCTCCCCGCCCGGAAGCAGAGAGTTCAACCGTTCAGCCGGTCGTCCGACATCGACTGACCGTCGTTTCTATTACTACTCCTACTTATATTAGGTGGAAGAGTCTATTAACTATAGAATAGGAGTGTTTCTCCATAACACATCCACAGCAAGCTTGCTTTATTTACACTAAAATCGTGGCTAAAATTTCATAGGAAAAAAAATGGAGGCTGTGACATTGAAAGGGAGATGACAGCGTGAGTTAGCCAGGCGGCTGGCAATTTCCAGAAACATTGCTCAAAGCATCCAAAAGACGTTTGTTACAACTGATTTTGTTTTCAGTGCAAAAAAAAAAAGCGTAGAACCATAACATTGAGGTTTCTGTTGATACAGAGTATTACGAAAAAAACAATTCAAATGATCCGTAAAAAGCATCATTAAGCAAAACACCTTGGAAGAAAAAGTAGCCATAAGAACATCTTACATAGGTCGCTGAAAAGTGATAAAAACTATTTTTATTTACTTGTGAATACCAAAATAGAGTTACATCCTAATGTAAGTGAATATGTAAAAAAAAAAAAAAAAAAAACAGTGACAGAAAAAAACAATGCAAGATGCAACACGAAGACGGTGAATTCTGGCGCTAGATACGGAATGGTCCTGGGTTGCATCAAAAGCGACGGCAGAAGAAAATTGCTAAAAGTTTATAGAAACTTAAACAATGGTAACTCTATTAGCTTTTTTAAAATCTTTTCAGCCCGAGAAAGGAGGAATTCCACTAGTAAGCTGGTGTCTACATGGAGTGAATGTAAGAGAAAAGTCTGAATATAGTGGGGATTGAAGAAATGACAAATATGAACGGGATTCAAGAAGATAGATGGCAACTAACGTTTCATTTAATTTTTGAAGATTGTAGTTATCAAGGAAGCAATAAACGGGAGGGAGTTCCACAAGCAAGAACTGCGAGAAAATGAACTGTTCGAGTAGAAGTGGCGGTGTCATTTAACTATATCAACAGTAAATAGGTGGGACCTACCTACCAATCTAGTATCATGCTTAAATTAAAGTAGTCAGAACACCGGGGGGAGTTTATCAGAGCTGTTGCCATGAAAATATTTGTAAAAAAGACAGAGGGAAGTCACATCACATCTGTGAGAAAGTGACTGGAGTCGAGATGCCAAATCAGGATCAATTACATTCTTTGTATTTTGTCAAGAGCCTCCTCGAGATGAATAGCAAGAGCGCCAGGCCAGATAATAGAGCAGCATTCAATGCACGGGCGAATGGTAGATTTGTAAATGTGCAAGATGGATTCTAACGCGAAAAATCTACTGGTAAAACACAATGAAGCAGATTTCCTTGCAGTAGATGCAGCTATTGATCCAACATCACTCTCCTTCAAGTCCAAGAAGGAAGACGCTCTCCAGCAGTCAAGCCTCGGTCATGCTTATGGCAGGTAGAAAACGGCCTCTATGGTGTTTAAATATGAGAAGATTAATACGGTCTACTATTCTATCAAACTACGAAGATGGAGAAATTTCTTCAGGAAGAACCTACTCTATGCCCCACATCACATGCAAGAAAAAGGTTTCTAGAGGGTGAAGATGTGTAACTTTTGGAAGACTGGCCAGAACAAAGTTTTGGTCTCAATAAACTTAGACTTTTGTTGTGGGAACTAAAGAAACATGTCTCCAAGCGCTTTGGAATTAGTGCCAAGAAGAATTGGTAAAATCGACAATGATAAAAACCCACACTTTGTTCAATTCCACATAGGAAGGTAATAAAGCCACTAAGATGCAATGGCGATTACTGAATGTTAGAGAATATAAGTGTTATGGGATCTTACCCATAATAATAATAATGGACTATTCCATACGTAATAAATACTGCGCCTCAGGAGTAGGCAAGACATCAGTAGTTCAAGTCGATCTCGGTTGACCGGCTGATCGGTTGAACTCTCTGCCTTCAGGCGAGGAGGAACCCGAAGGAGGCTACGCCGAAGGGCGGATTCTCTTTCGGGGGAGGTAAACCGACCGTGAACCCGTTTATACAGGTTGAATGGGCATATTTTGTGCCGAGACCACGGGCTCGGAGAGCCCATGTTAAAAAGACCTTGTGCCACATGACGCCCTTGTGGGGGTTGACTGAATATCGTCAGTCAGTAGTTCAAGTCGATCTCGGTCGACCGGCTGATCAGTTGAACTCTCTGCCTTCGGGTGGGGAGGAACCCGAACGAGGCTACGCCGAAGGGCGGATTCTCTTTCGGGGAGGTAAACCGGCCCTGAAACCGTTTATACGGGTTCAATGGGCATATTTTGGGGCCGAGCCCACGGTCTCGGAGATCCCACGTTAAACCGGCGTTGTTCCACATGATGCCCTCGTGGCGGGGGTGACTGAATATCGTCAGTCAGCAGTTCAAGTCGAGTCAAGAGTCGTGTCAAGAGTCGAGTCAAGAGTCGAGTCAGAGGCAGTCCGAAACAGAGTCGCGTTCAGACAATTACTGCAAGACATTGGAATAGTGATACTGGTCTAGACTACATTGTCCTCTCTACTAAAGCTGATTGTTCATACTAACACTTTCTACTTCTCTGTATATATTCCTGTTTGTAATATATCTGTGTTATTCCATACTTGTGTTCGAGTTCTTCTTTATTGGTTCTACTTTGGACTATCACCGTGGTACAAGGAACCTGACCATAACACTAACACTTTCTACTTCTCTGTATATATTCCTGTTTGTAATATATCTGTGTTATTCCATATCCGTGTTTGAGTTCTTCTTTATTGGTTCTACCTTGGACTATCACTGTGGTACAAGGAACCCGACCATAACACTAACACTTTCTACTTCTCTGTATATCCGTATTCGAGTTCTTCTTTATTGGTTGAGACTATATTGTCCTCCCTACTAAACCTGATTGTTCATACTAACACTTCTACTTCTCTGTATATATTCCTGTTTGTAATATATCTGTGTTATTCCATATCCGTATTCGAGTTCTTCTTTATTGGTTGAGACTACATTGTTCTCCCTACTAAACCTGATTGTTCATACTAACACTTTCTACTTCTCTGTATATATTCCTGTTTGTAATATATCTGTGTTATTCCATATCCGTATTCGAGTTCTTCTTTATTGGTTGAGACTACATTGTTCTCTCTACTAAATCCGATTGTTCATACTAACACTTTCTACTTCTCTGTATATATTCCTGTTTGTAATATATCTGTGTTATTCCATATCCGGATTCGAGTTCTTCTTTATTGGTCGAGACTACATTATTCTCCCTACTAAACCTGATTTTTCATACTAACACGTTCTACTTCTCTGTATATATTCCTGTTTGTAATATATCTGTGTTATCCCATATCCGTGTTCGAGTTCTTCTTTATTGGTTCTACCTTGGACTTATCACCGTGGAACCGGACCATAACAATAAGAAAAAGAAAAAAAATTATTAACCCTTTGTGCCCAATTTTAACTCTTCTACTTGAACTCTGGGGGTCAAAATTCGCAAATAATTGGTAATTAGTATTTCATGGTAGATATAAAAATATTTATTTTTCTCTACCACTGTTCAACCGGTGGCTGGGCATTACGTCATTTTTCTCTACCACCGGTAAAGCGGTGGTCAGGACTCAAAGGTTTAAGAATTAAGATTCATCAGAATATTAGAATAGAAAAACCCCGAAATTTTCGTGGGTCTTTCTAGCTACTACTAATATGAATCTTAACGTCAATAACAGGAGCCCATTGGTCGAACCATTTTGACCTCTGTGTTCCTGAAAAATTTAACCTTTCTGCCTGAGCTCCTGAGTAAAAAGTCGCAAATAATTGGTAAGTAATGTTTCTCTACCAACAGTAAAGCAGTGGTCAGGGCTCAAACCGTTTAAGTAGAGAGTACAATAAAAGAACAGGAATTAAGAAGACAACTAATTGTTTTCCTCTTTAGTAATTTGACAAAGTTAATCACAGTACTAAATTGGCTGTTTAGTCTCATCATTGAACTGTTGGCATGACTACATGTAACCGTAAGTTCTATGCTAAAAGTTTTTTTTTTTTTTTATCCTACTTCTCGATTGAAGTATTCTCTTCGGGCTTCTTGTATCGCAGCCAACTTTTATCTTCAAAACTTTAAATGCAATGTCAATCGTTATCGTCGGTCTCGTTAATTCATGTACTTTTTGATCTCTCTACTTTATGAACTTTCCTCAATGACACTTACACTTTATGAATTGAAGCATAATACTAGATTGGCGGAAAGGTCTCGTCTTTTTAAAGGTGTTCGTCTTTTGAAATAACAAGATATAGCTGTAAGTTCTATGCTGACAGTTTCCTCTATCGCACTTCTCGCTTGTGGTATTCCTTTCGGGGATCTTGCTTCCCATTCAACTTTCATCTTCAAAAAATTAAATGCTATGTCAATCGTTATCTTCTGTCTTCTTAATTCTTGTTCTTTTATTTTCCTCTCTCCTTAATAGTGTTTTCTTTTTCTCATATTCTCAATTTGATCTTCAACAATTTAAATGCAATGTCAATCGTTATCTTCTGTCTTCTTAATTCTTGTTCTTTTATTGTCCTCTCTCCTTAATAGTATTTTCTTTTTCTCATATTCTAAATTTGATGTTCAAAAATTTAAATGCAATGTCAATCGTTATCTTCTGTCTTCTTAATTCTTGTTCTTTTATTGTCCTCTCTCCTTAATAGTATTTTCTTTTTCTCATATTCTAAATTTGATGTTCAAAAATTTAAATGCAATGTCAATCGTTATCTTCTGTCTTCTTAATTCTTGTTCTTTTATTGCCCTCTCTCCTTAATAGTGTTTTCTTTTTCTCATATTCCCAATATGATCTTCAAAAATTTAAATGCAATGTTAATCGTTATCTTCTGTCTTCTTAATTCTTGTTCTTTTATTCTACTCTCTTTTTAATAGTGTTTTTCTTATATTCTGAAACACTCAGTAAAGCCTTACGATTCAATAGTTTTATTGCCTTGCTTGAGATGAAATGATTAAAATAAAAAGTGTAGATAGAACATTTTTAAGCTCAGGTGACAAATCGTCTACTTTCAGACGAGATGTAACACATATCATTTTAGAAAGGTAGCAGAAAGGGCAAATCACTGCTAACGAGATCGCTATGCACTTACCTTACTTAGGAGATATTTCATGTGAGTTCACATCAGTTTTGCATATTTTTCTACTTCTTGTTCGTTTGTTTCAGCTCACCAAACTATGTGATTTTCAACACAACTAGATTTGGATAAAAATGTTTTATACGCTGTCGAATATAATAGTACAGGGTGTGGGGGAAAATTGTCGCCATTTTATATTTTTAATTTTGTGCATGCATGTTGTTTGTTTTTAATTTTGTCAACTGCACAATATAGTAGGGTCAGTTGGGCACCTTCTTTGAGAATAAAATCACCATGACGCAATTCACTCCGCCAGAAATTTGGAAAATGCATACTACACTGCTTGGCATTCGTGCCGGAAGCTCCAATATGAACATCTCAGAGGGTTTAGGTGTCAATCTGAGGAGAGTGCAGAGGATTCAGAAAGAGTTGGAGGAGTCGAATGATGATCACGAAGGTGTTTGGAGTGATCCCTAGTGATAGCGACATTATGCCTCTATTCATCTTCCCACAGCGCTTCAGATTCAAAACGGGGGCCAACATCAAATCCCTTCAGGTGTTAGTGCTACCCTGGGTCATGAGGGTGGCTGCTGGAAGACTGTATGTCTGTCAACAGGACTCTGCACCATGTAGCAGAAACAGGGAAACCCAGTGATGGCTGTCAGACAATTTCTCCGACCACATCACCCTTAACTCTTCAGACTGCAACACCCTTGATTATTATGTGTGGGGCGCAGTTGAACGAGAGATCAACAAAATTCCTTGTAACACCAAAGATGAACTGAAGGCAAGGATTATGGCAGCATTCACCAGCTTAAACAAGGAGACCGTCCAGAAGAGTTGCAGGAGATTCCGAAGTCGTCTGGAGGACGTGGTTGAAGTCAATGTCGATTTTATTGAATAAATTTACTCTTTGGTATTTGTTGTGGTAGGATCCACCTAATTTGCATAGTGGAGTACCGACCATATGAATATGGTTGGTACTGGGAAGAGAGGGGAGGAATTCTGAGACCGAGAGACAGACTCTCGGCGACTGTCGAACTCTCTGCATTAGCAGAAGGGAACCCGGACGAGGCTTTGCCGAAGGGCGGGGTTTCGTCCGGGGAGGTTGACAGGGCCTAAACCCGTCTAGGCTGGTTCAGAAAGGCCATATTTTTGGCCGAGCCTACGGGCTCGGGGATACCCACATTAAAACGGCCTTGTGCCACATTCGATCCTCGTGGGTGGATTGATAAATACAGGAATCAAGAGATTCAACCAGAGACTCTGCCCGACTGCGACTCAGTCAACACATTCTCCAGGAACGGTCTTTCCAGGAATATACAAAAGACTATATGTAAATATTGTGTACACTTTCTTGTTTCAATACATTTTGTTCTAAGTACATTTTGTGTTGCATTATTATTCCATGCATTAGTCAAGTTTCAACAGTATTTGAAGATATTTTTGTGTAATTTTGGTAAATGTGTCTTTATTTTTGCGGCGTTTAGAAGACAATTTATTCGTCGCGCCACGTATAGACATACTACCAAAATATGCCTCAGTATCAGTTATCTCCCTTTAACTAAACTCTTAATTTTATTATTCACCTCTGCAGTCGTCAGAACTCTTTGGGTCAAGTCACTGGATTCACCCGACGCTTTTATCCACTGGGCATGTGTTCTTGGGGATAATTACGTTGGAGGTATTTGTCTTTAAAAAAGTTGAACGGGTTCTTTACAAAGCTAATCGAATCAAGAAACCTTATATTTACACTATTTATTTTGTCCAGACTGTTCTCTTCATCTTCGTTGCCATATTTATGATGTTTCGACTGTTGTACGATCCGGCCTTTGTTCAGGTGATTCGAATTTCGTTTCGAACCCTTTATTTCGTCCATTGGAGTAGATTGTTCTAGTTCCACGTGCCATGCCTCTTCCATATGTCTCACTATCAGTTATCTCCCTTCAACTCATCTCTCTAGTTTATTTTTCTGCGGGAATTGAGCTTACACTTTTTACATTATTCAGACTTCGTTGCCATATTCACGACGTTTCCGCCGTTGTACGCTTCGTCCTTCTTCAGGTGATTGGTATTTGAAACCGAACCCGTTACTTTACTCCGGAAAATTTGTGCGAATTGAAATACGACAAATTACAGGAGCATTAAGATAAAAATAAGTCTTTTTTTTTAATCTTCTTTTCCATTAATTCGGAGATTAAGCACCGAGAGTTAATTACTGTATTTGACAGTGTACGGATTTCTGATTTGATTGGATTTGTAAAGGACCTAACTTTGTACATACAAATAACCCTCCATGATTACGAGTCTTATTGTCGATGAACAATTAAAAAAAATCTTATATGACAAAAGACCTCTTCCTGCCTCCCATCAGCATGGCTGATGCTAACCTCTAGGAAAGTGATTTACTGTACCTTCTCGGGCTAACATGACGTGGAAAGATTATAATGAATCCATTGCTAGCTCTTCTCCTAAGAATGCTGATCCAGACAATTTTTCTCTCCTGAATTTATCTCGCGTATTTATAAGTCTACCATTTGTCCATGATTTAAATATTGCTGCTACATATGGCCCAGTGCTCCTGCTATATATTTAGAGTCTTGATAAAATCAAAAGAAAAATCAGCAATATTATTGGTCATGGCGTGGCATCTCAGCTTCAGTCGCTTTCCTCCTTCCCAGCTGCCGTTAAGTAGCTTTTTATATAAATACTTTCATAGTAATTATTCAGATGAACCTTTCTCTTTGGTAAAAAGACTTCATGGATTTAAGCACAGTACAATTGTTGGCAAGGTCTCATCAATTCTACATTCTTGTCTACATCAGCTTGTTTGGTATGGGCAGAGTATTGATCATGAAGAAGCTTATCGTTTCTGCATTTGGTCAATTGCATTTGCTTTCCATTTTTAAGTTCATTGCCCCTGCAGTAGGTGAAATTATGGCTCATTTGCACTTTTTCCCAACTTGTAATTCCTTTTCCAATTTGTTAGTGTTATGGGACCTTACCCATAATAACATAATGGACTATTCCATACGTAATAAATACTGCGCCTCAAGAGGAAGCAGTGAGTTCAGTCCGAAGTCTTTTTCTGACTTTTTCCTGACCAGTCTCGTTGAACGTTTGTAATTGTGTTCTTTGTTTTGAAGTGTTTGACCCACGAGGATTTGCTTTGATTACTACACGAACTTTCTTGCTTATTTGACGAACTTTATTCTGCCTCCAAGTCTTTTCTGTTAAGTTATTACTTAAGTTTTAATTTTTCTTTTTTTTTTCCCATTTCTTTTTTTTGTTTTTTGTTTTTTTCTGGGCTTTGGCCCATATTTTTTATTTTTATTTTAGTCCGGTTTGACAAAGTCTTACCGGACGACTGCTTTTTTATTTCTGTTTATTTCTTTTCAGTTTTTGTTTTAAAAATTAGTACAGTTTAAGAAAAAAGAAAAAGAAAGCTTTGTTTTTATTTCCTTTTTATTTTATACCCTCCTCCTTTTTTTTTCTTTTTTCTCATTAGCGACTTCGGTCGCAATCCTTTTTGGTTTGACTAGTTTGTTTTTCTTTTGTTTTTAATTTATTTTCTTTAGCGGCTTCGGCCGCAAACCTTTATTATTTTTTTTTGGTTGCAAACCAGACTTTTTCTTTTTTATACATTTTAATTGAATTTTTGAAAAAAAAAAGAGAGGAGTTTCTGTTTTTGTTTTTTTATTTTTCTTACCTGTCTATTTATTTATTTCTGTTGATCTAGTTTGTCTTTTATTGTGCTTTTAGTTTTCCCAGTTTATTTATTTTTTTTAAATTTTATTGTCTTTGCTTTTTTAATTTACTGGTGTATCCAGGCTTTTCTTTATTTGTTTAATTTCTTTTTTTTTTGTATGTGTGTGTGTGTGTTACCTTCTCCCAACTCCTTTCCGCAAATTTGGACATAAATTTAGAGACCCGCAGGTGGAAGTCTCCACGCTTATTCAATATGGCCGACGAAGCCAGTCGCCCAGGTATTAAGAAGGACCTTTTCGGGGCGGCTGCTAAAGCCGACCCGCCGGATAAAGTAAAATCCGCGAAGAAGCGGGCTAATGCTGCCCAAAATTTAGAAGAACGTGCTAGTAGCACAAAAAAAGGAGAGACCAGCCAAAATAATGAGGTGCCGAAGGAGGCACAAACTAAGACTGCCGAGGAATTGCCCTCTTGTTGGGACCCCCCAAGTTGCATTTTGAACATGGCGGATTTCTTGGAAAAGGCAAAAGGTTATGCCCATCTTGTAAATAAAGATGGGCTTGTCGAAGATGTCCAAGAGCTCAATGTGTTCTCAAAGAGAATAGTGTCGGTTTTCGTAGTGGACAAGCGAACTCGCAAAATTTGTCGCTCCACGAAAGACATAGTGATTAAATCACTTCTGTCCGTGGGGATAAAACCCCAAAGAGTCATTAAGGGTACTGGGTTCTTCATGTGGGACATTCTGCTGCCCACGCCAGAAGATTGCCTGGCAATGGCAAAAAAAGAGCTCATTACGAAGGACCTGATACTAAGAACGGAGTAAGAGGGTCGCGAAGGACCAGGGTGGCCGTTTTTGAGGTTCCTCCTCAAATTTCGGGAGAGCACCTGGCTGCATTTTTTATGCAGTTCGGCCAAATTTTAGGGGCTCTCTCCGATAATTTGAACGGGGTATGGACTTTTGACATAATGTTAGATCAGAAGGCCTTCAAGTCCGTCCCCAACTGTTTGGAGTTAGGCGACCGGAAAATGCCGGTCATTGTGACCGGTAGGAAACCTACTTGCTGGAGGTGTGGAGAGATTGGTCACCTTTCCTCCTCCTGCCCAGGGAAGAAGGCCCCTGAAGTTCCGGTTGCAGACGACCAAAATCCCCCTTTGGCCGAGAATGTAAAATCCGCGGCGCCTGTAGTGGGCCTAGCTGCGAGGCGGACCGGTGCGGAAAATCCCTCGGTTGGGTCCGTACCCACATTGCCCCCTAAACCGACGCCTTCCACAAGTGTGGATAAGGAGAAGGATGAGGGGGGATGGCGCCTCGTAGTTAGGGGCAAAGGGAAGACCCAAACAGCGGGCCCTCAGTCCCATCATGACCCCAGGGACAATAGCACCTACAGCCCCATTCCCTCTACCAGCTCTGAGGGCGACGCCTCGGCGTCTTATGAAAAAAATGCCTCGGAAACAAAAATTAAATGAGCCAAGCTGGCAAAAAATATTGGATCTAAAAAAATTAAAAGAGAACCTGGAGTCTAAGCGGGGTAAAAATAAAAAATCGATGGGGGCACCGGGCCCCATATCCTCTGCCCCGTCTTCCCCTTCATCAAATAAAAACATTTTCACTAAACCACCTCCACCAAAATCTCTGTCAAACTCACCGACAAAAACTCTTTATTCATCAAAACCTTCTCCTGTGAGGACGCCTTCTGGCATGAAACCCTCTACTACACCCATTTCAACACAGTCTCCACATATGGAAAGGGTCAGAAGCCCAGAATCACAAGTTGCGACGGAAAAAAAGAAAAAGAAAATTAAACCACCATACCTCCCAGGGGAAGACGTCTGCCGCGTATCCCGGGAACAGACAGAAAGGGTCTTCGGGCAAACAAAAAACCCGAAGCCCTTAAAAATATTATGGAATTTCCGGCACATCAATGGTGTTGATGTGGAGGTGCCGGAAAATTTTAAGAAGGCCCGAACTCTGCTGACCGTTGTTAGAACTGGCCCGGGTACGCGGGAGATTTGGGGCATGATAGAGGAGGCAAAGGCGTCCTTGAAAGTGGTGCCCCCAGCTGCCGTTCTTGTCGAGGAAAATTTAGATGAATCAAAGCAATGTAAAGGGAGGGTCCCTCTTTTTGTTCACCCATCCCTTTATAGGGCACTTAAACTAACCTATCCTGCGGACATCGGTGGCTTGTCTCAGGATGATACTCTTGATACTGAGATGATATCTGGTTCGATGGGACAGGCTGTCGGTTCCTCACCCCAGCCATGTTCTATCCTGAAGGACAACCCTAATTCGATTTGACAATGGCACTCTGGTTAGCTAGTTTGAATGTCCAGGGCCTGAGGTCCGAGTCTCGCAGGGCGAGGCTCTCTCGTGACCTTCAGCGCCTCGGGGTGAATGTATGTTGTGTGCAAGAGACCCGTTTTTCTTCTCATGATCGTGAGGACATACTGTCTAAGGGGTTCGCCCTTTATTCAGCATGTTCTGATAGTCGTTCGAGGGGTGTCTCTTGGCTAGTGAGAAAGTCTTTGGAGGCTGCTTGTACCCTTGTCTTCGCCGATCCGGCGGGCAGATTTTGCGTGCTGGATGTTACCATAAAGGATAAGGTTCTACGTCTCATTGGGGTTTATGCGCCCAATATCAATTCCGAGCGGCCTGCTTTGTTTCGGCAGATCGAGCCGTTTTTGACGACGTCTCGTCGGGTAGTTTTAGCGGGGGATTGGAATGCCGTCCTAGACCCCGATATAGATCGTATAGGGCACAAATAAGGTACTAACAACCCGGACGTGAAACCATTTCGGGACTTTATCGATGGGTTTGATCTTGTCGATGTTCCGGAATGAACACCCTCTGGAGGTAGCATGGACTTGGACAACTAGTGGCAACTAGGCTCCTGGGACGCTTGCGAGCTACCTGGACCGAGTCTTAGTTAGGAGAGTCGATGTAGGGCTCTTAGGGTGTCCAAGTTTCCATTACATAGTTTATACGGATCATAGGCTTGTCCGGGTCCGTGTAAACTTAGATAAGCCTAAGGTTAGATTGGCTGGTTACTGGAAATTGAACTGTTCCCTTTTTGGTGATCAGGGTTTCCGGGACCAGCTTTTACTAATGATACAAAGGGAATTGACGGATGCGGTTGAGGGAAATGCCTGGTAGGGCAATTTAAAATCTAAAATTCGAACGTTTGCTGCCGATTTTAGTCGTCGACTCAATCTAGATAGATTAGCGGCGCAAACGGCTTTAGAAAATAAAGTTGATCGGGCTGTGAAATCCCGTGTTAGTGGGGATATAGCTTTAGCTAAGGCAGAGTTGTCCTCCTTGCTTATCAAGAAGGATCAAGCTCTGGTAGTTAGGGCTAGGTTAAAAAGAATGTCTCCTGAGGCGACGAATATGGCCGCTGAACTGCGTGCAGAGGAGAATCGGAACGCGTCTAGGCGACATATAGCGTGCGTCACATTGCCGGATAAGCGAACCGTGACTACAAACGCGGGCATATGTGAGGTCTTTCTGGATTACTTTCAGGATCTTTTCACTAGGGAGCCCGGACTGAGCTGTGCTCAGTTCGACGCCTATTTAGCAGACTTTCCCTGCCTCAAGGCAGCTGAAGTGGCTAGGTGCGAGGGTCCCATTACAGAGTCGGAAATCTGGGAAGCGCTGAAGCAGGTTGGCCTGGATAAGTCTCCAGGATTAGATGGTCTTCCCTACGAAGTTTACTTGAGGTTGTCGCACGTTTTTGTTCCTTTTCTGGAACTGATTTTCAACCACTGGATGAAGCAGGGGTCTATACCTCAACGCTTCACCAGGGATGTGATCAAGTTGCTGCGTAAGGACAAGAACGGTGTGGATGGGTTACGGAACTTTCGCCCTTTAACCATGTTAAACACAGAGTTAAAGATTTTGGCGAAGATCTTAGCCAACCGTTTGCAGCTTGTCCTGTCTAGTCTGATTGGCCCTGAACAGACTTGTGCTGTGAAGGGCAGGACTATTCAGGATAACCTTCATATGGTACTCTTGATCTTAGAACAAGTCGACAGTGAAGGCCTTCGATAGGGTTGACCATCGATTTCTGGAGGCTGTCCTTTCGGCGGCCGGTTTCGGAGCCGACTTTCGCTCCTGGATCCGACATTTGTATGCGACCCCCGGTGCGCTGGTGGAAGTGAATGGGGTAAGATCGAAGCCTTTCGTATTGTCTCGCTCCATTCGTCAAGGTTGTCCGCTCTCACCTCTGCTTTACGTTCTTGCGTTGGAACCATTCCTTCGCAAGTTAAAGGCGAATCCGGTCCTGCGCGGAATTTCCCTGCCTGGGGCTTCCACCTCAGCCAGGTATTCTGCCTATGCTGACGACGTTTCGGTTCTTGTGTCGAGCAGAGCCGAGATTGACGAAGTCAGCAAAGAGATCAGTGGGTATGAGATGGTGACAGGGGCCAAGATCAACCGCGATAAGTCTGTGGGCTTGCGGTTGGGTGTGTGGAAGGGAGTTTCTCTTCCCGGACCTTTCCTCTGGACGGATGGGCCGATCAAGATACTCGGCGTCTGGTTTGGTCCTGATCTCCATTTGGAAATGAACTGGTCGGAGGTACAAGGGAAGGCCGAGATCGCGGTTAATCTGTGGTCTCGGAGGAGACTTTCCCTGAAGGGAAGGGCGGAAGTATGTGTTTCACACATCTATCCGATTCTTCTGTACCGACTCTCTGTGCTTCCACTCCGGTATGCCAGACTAATGTCATTAGTACGGACCTTGTTCTCTTTCTTGTGGAGAGACAAGGCCCCTATGGTATCTCGCGAGATCTGTTGCCTTCATCCCTCTGAGGGCGGTCTGGGTATGCCTAGCATTGAGATTCGTCAATATATGCTTCGCATTACCTTTCTAGACCGAATGTGTCGCGGATTGGATGAGGTGGGCACCTTTTGGAAAGAAGATGTCCGAAAACATTTCCCATCCCTGAGAAGTGTGCACTCGTGCGAGGAGGAGGCCGGCCGTACACCTCGTGCCGAGTGCTCCTTCTACCGCGAATGTCGTCGTGCTTTGAAACTCCTCTTACGGACGTCGGATGGACTCTCCGACGCCCAGGCGTTGTCTCGTAAGGCATTGTATCGATTGTTAGTTAGGGGGGCCGTTCAAGATGATCTGATCGGCGAGCTCGGTCTTACGAAGCAGGAGGCTCGCTCGATATGGCCTTAGACGCCTGGGTTGAAATGTCTCAATAATGATGAGGCATCACTCACCTGGCTGATGATTCGTGGGGCCCTCTGGGTCGGCAAGAGACTTTGTTCAGCAGGCTTGGAGAAATATCCAAACTGTCGTCGCTGTACTGGGGAAGTCGAGACCATTGGTCACGCCTTTTTTCAGTGCAAGGCGTTGTGCAGGTTTGTTGAAGGCCTCATGGTTCGCATGCTGCAGGGAAAGTTCTTTGTCCTGGAAGCCAGTTCTGTTTGTAGCAATGTGGTGCCGCAATTGACGAAGGCTGAACACTGTGTTCTGTTGCTTACTAGGGATTATGAGAGTCGTGATTTGGACGACGCGTCAGAAGGAATTCTATGATGGCGAGAAGTTCACCTCTTCCCAACTGATCTTGTTCTTTAAGCATCAGCTTAAAGTCAAGATTAGGACGGAAAGGCGGCGGCTCCCTTCATCAGAATTTGGCCAAAGGTGGGTAAATCTTGCGCGAATGTGTAGAGTGAAAGGGGCTGACCTAGAGTGGCACTTGGATGTCGGTTAGGTACAGGATTTTGTCCTAACAGGGTTGAACAGAGGCAACCCATCCCGATATTAGTCTAGTTTAGGTTTTTGATTTTGAACCTTTAGTTTTCCGTTTTCTAGTCAGTTCTCTGGTGGATGCGGGGCGCCTTTCGTTTCGTGTGTGTGATTTTTCGTATTTGTTATGTGTGCCTGTGTGAATGCTTGGAGGAATGAATGTTTTCCTGATTTTTTCATAGTCCCGCATTGATTTCGTCCGGTTAACTGATGTTTCTGCCACATTTATGGTTTGTGGGGTTTTTTATTACTAACACATCGTTTTGTTTAGTTTCTTGTAAATATTTAAGTCATATTTTACATATTCATTAAGGGATACTTTTAAAAATTGTTGTTTTATGCCCCTCCCCCCCACGAACAATATCTGTACATAAGGGGACTAGTTAGGATTTCATAGAGAATTTGAGGTATTATGGTGGACGCAGTAAGAAAGGTAGGAGTGAATGTGTTGTTTTGGTGATTGGGACATTGTTGGTATGTTTGGTTCCGTGTCTGGGACTAGCTAAGTTTAGAATTAAGACAGAAGAAAACCGTCCTTCCCCAACCTCCTTTTAGGCCTTGTGCCACATTTTATACGATTTGTATAAATAAATATCGTTCAGTCCGAAGTCGGGCGACCGGCTGATCGGCTGATCTCTCTGCCTACGGGCGGGGAGGAACCCGAAGGAGGCTACGCCGAAGGGCGGAGTCTCTTTCGGGGTGGTAGACCGACCCTGAAC
Organism: Acanthosepion lycidas; assembly: GCA_963932145.1. Lineage (NCBI taxonomy): Eukaryota > Metazoa > Mollusca > Cephalopoda > Sepiida > Sepiidae > Acanthosepion > Acanthosepion lycidas. The sequence goes on from OZ010611.1 coordinate 15,348,410, forward strand.
CCGTTTATACGGGTTGAAAGGGCATATTTTTGGCCGAGCCCACGGGCTCGGAGTTCCCACGTTAAACCTGCCTTGTGCCACATGATGCGCTCGTGGGTGGGGGTGACTAAATACCGTTCAGTCTGAAGTCTGGAGTGAAGTACGTCAGAAGTCTGTCAGTCAGTTAGAGTGAGCGAGTCAGTCAGTCGAGTCAGAGGCAGTCCGAAACAGAGTCGCGTTCAGACAATTACTACTAAACCTGATTGTTCATACTAACACTTTCTACTTCTCTGTATATATTCCTGTTTGTAATATATCTGTGTTATTCCATATCCGTATTCGAGTTCTTCTTTATTGGTTGAGACTACATTGTTCTCCCTACTAAACCTGATTGTTCATACTAACACTTTCTACTTCTCTGTATATATTCCTGTTTGTAATATATCTGTGTTATTCCATATCCGTGTTCGAGTTCTTCTTTATTGGTTGAGACTACATTGTTCTCCCTACTAAACCTGATTGTTCGTACTAACACTTTCTACTTCTCTGTATATATTCCTGTTTGTAATATATCTGTGTTATTCCATATCCGTATTCGAGTTCTTCTTTATTGGTTGAGACTACATTGTTCTCCCTACTAAACCTGATTGTTCATACTAACACTTTCTACTTCTCTGTATATATTCCTGTTTGTAATATATCTGTGTTATTCCATATCCGTGTTCGAGTTCTTCTTTATTGGTTGAGACTACATTGTTCTCCCTACTAAACCTGATTGTTCGTACTAACACTTTCTACTTCTCTGTATATATTCCTGTTTGTAATATATCTGTGTTATTCCATATCCGTATTCGAGTTCTTCTTTATTGGTTGAGACTACATTGTTCTCCCTACTAAACCTGATTGTTCATACTAACACTTTCTACTTCTCTGTATATATTCCTGTTTGTAATATATCTGTGTTATTCCATATCCGTATTCGAGTTCTTCTTTATTGGTTGAGACTACATTGTTCTCCCTACTAAACCTGATTGTTCATACTAACACTTTCTACTTCTCTGTATATATTCCTGTTTGTAATATATCTGTGTTATTCCATATCCGTGTTCGAGTTCTTCTTTATTGGTTGAGACTACATTGTTCTCCCTACTAAACCTGATTGTTCATACTAACACTTTCTACTTCTCTGTATATATTCCTGTTTGTAATATATCTGTGTTATTCCATATCCGTGTTCGAGTTCTTCTTTATTGGTTGAGACTACATTGTTCTCCCTACTAAACCTGATTGTTCGTACTAACACTTTCTACTTCTCTGTATATATTCCTGTTTGTAATATATCTGTGTTATTCCATATCCGTATTCGAGTTCTTCTTTATTGGTTGAGACTACATTGTTCTCTCTACTAAACCTGATTGTTCATACTAACACTTTTTTACTTCTCTGTATATATTCCTGTTTGTAATATATCTGTGTTATTCCATATCCGTATTCGAGTTCTTCTTTATTGGTTGAGACTACATTGTTCTCCCTACTAAACCTGATTGTTCGTACTAACACTTTCTACTTCTCTGTATATATTCCTGTTTGTAATATATCTGTGTTATTCCATATCCGTGTTCGAGTTCTTCTTTATTGGTTGAGACTACATTGTTCTCCCTACTAAACCTGATTGTTCGTACTAACACTTTCTACTTCTCTGTATATATTCCTGTTTGTAATATATCTGTGTTATTCCATATCCGTATTCGAGTTCTTCTTTATTGGTTGAGACTACATTGTTCTCCCTACTAAACCTGATTGTTCATACTAACACTTTCTACTTCTCTGTATATATTCCTGTTTGTAATATATCTGTGTTATTCCATATCCGTATTCGAGTTCTTCTTTATTGGTTGAGACTACATTGTTCTCCCTACTAAACCTGATTGTTCATACTAACACTTTCTACTTCTCTGTATATATTCCTGTTTGTAATATATCTGTGTTATTCCATATCCGTGTTCGAGTTCTTCTTTATTGGTTGAGACTACATTGTTCTCCCTACTAAACCTGATTGTTCATACTAACACTTTCTACTTCTCTGTATATATTCCTGTTTGTAATATATCTGTGTTATTCCATATCCGTGTTCGAGTTCTTCTTTATTGGTTGAGACTACATTGTTCTCCCTACTAAACCTGATTGTTCGTACTAACACTTTCTACTTCTCTGTATATATTCCTGTTTGTAATATATCTGTGTTATTCCATATCCGTATTCGAGTTCTTCTTTATTGGTTGAGACTACATTGTTCTCTCTACTAAACCTGATTGTTCATACTAACACTTTCTACTTCTCTGTATATATTCCTGTTTGTAATATATCTGTGTTATTCCATATCCGTATTCGAGTTCTTCTTTATTGGTTGAGACTACATTGTTCTCCCTACTAAACCTGATTGTTCGTACTAACACTTTCTACTTCTCTGTATATATTCCTGTTTGTAATATATCTGTGTTATTCCATATCCGTGTTCGAGTTCTTCTTTATTGGTTGAGACTACATTGTTCTCCCTACTAAACCTGATTGTTCATACTAACACTTTCTACTTCTCTGTATATATTCCTGTTTGTAATATATCTGTGTTATTCCATATCCGTGTTCGAGTTCTTCTTTATTGGTTGAGACTACATTGTTCTCCCTACTAAACCTGATTGTTCGTACTAACACTTTCTACTTCTCTGTATATATTCCTGTTTGTAATATATCTGTGTTATTCCATATCCGTATTCGAGTTCTTCTTTATTGGTTGAGACTACATTGTTCTCTCTACTAAACCTGATTGTTCATACTAACACTTTCTACTTCTCTGTATATATTCCTGTTTGTAATATATCTGTGTTATTCCATATCCGTATTCGAGTTCTTCTTTATTGGTTGAGACTACATTATTCTCCCTACTAAACCTGATTGTTCGTACTAACACTTTCTACTTCTCTGTATATATTCCTGTTTGTAATATATCTGTGTTATTCCATATCCGTATTCGAGTTCTTCTTTATTGGTTGAGACTACATTGTTCTCCCTACTAAACCTGATTGTTCGTACTAACACTTTCTACTTCTCTGTATATATTCCTGTTTGTAATATATCTGTGTTATTCCATATCCGTATTCGAGTTCTTCTTTATTGGTTGAGACTACATTGTTCTCTCTACTAAACCTGATTGTTCATACTAACACTTTCTACTTCTCTGTATATATTCCTGTTTGTAATATATCTGTGTTATTCCATATCCGTATTCGAGTTCTTCTTTATTGGTTGAGACTACATTGTTCTCCCTACTAAACCTGATTGTTCGTACTAACACTTTCTACTTCTCTGTATATATTCCTGTTTGTAATATATCTGTGTTATTCCATATCCGTATTCGAGTTCTTCTTTATTGGTTGAGACTACATTGTTCTCCCTACTAAACCTGATTGTTCGTACTAACACTTTCTACTTCTCTGTATATATTCCTGTTTGTAATATATCTGTGTTATTCCATATCCGTATTCGAGTTCTTCTTTATTGGTTGAGACTACATTGTTCTCTCTACTAAACCTGATTGTTCATACTAACACTTTCTACTTCTCTGTATATATTCCTGTTTGTAATATATCTGTGTTATTCCATACTTGTGTTCGAGTTCTTCTTAATTGGTTGAGACTACATTGTTCTCCCTACTAAACCTGATTGTTCATACTAACACTTTCTACTTCTCTGTATATATTCCTGTTTGTAATATATCTGTGTTATTCCATACTTGTGTTCGAGTTCTTCTTTATTGGTTGAGACTACATTGTTCTCCCTACTAAACCTGATTGTTCATACTAACACTTTCTACTTCTCTGTATATATTCCTGTTTGTAATATATCTGTGTTATTCCATATCCGTATTCGAGTTCTTCTTTATTGGTTGAGACTACATTGTTCTCCCTACTAAACCTGATTGTTCATACTAACACTTTCTACTTCTCTGTATATATTCCTGTTTGTAATATATCTGTGTTATTCCATACTTGTGTTCGAGTTCTTCTTTATTGGTTGAGACTACATTGTTCTCTCTACTAAACCTGATTGTTCATACTAACACTTTCTACTTCTCTGTATATATTCCTGTTTGTAATATATCTGTGTTATTCCATACTTGTGTTCGAGTTCTTCTTTATTGGTTGAGACTACATTGTTCTCTCTACTAAACCTGATTGTTCATACTAACACTTTCTACTTCTCTGTATATATTCCTGTTTGTAATATATCTGTGTTATTCCATACTTGTGTTCGAGTTCTTCTTTATTGGTTGAGACTACATTGTTCTCCCTACTAAACCTGATTGTTCATACTAACACTTTCTACTTCTCTGTATATATTCCTGTTTGTAATATATCTGTGTTATTCCATACTTGTGTTCGAGTTCTTCTTTATTGGTTGAGACTACATTGTTCTCCCTACTAAACCTGATTGTTCATACTAACACTTTCTACTTCTCTGTATATATTCCTGTTTGTAATATATCTGTGTTATTCCATATCCGTATTCGAGTTCTTCTTTATTGGTTGAGACTACATTGTTCTCCCTACTAAACCTGATTGTTCATACTAACACTTTCTACTTCTCTGTATATATTCCTGTTTGTAATATATCTGTGTTATTCCATATCCGTATTCGAGTTCTTCTTTATTGGTTGAGACTACATTGTTCTCTCTACTAAACCTGATTGTTCATACTAACACTTTCTACTTCTCTGTATATATTCCTGTTTGTAATATATCTGTGTTATTCCATATCCGTATTCGAGTTCTTCTTTATTGGTTGAGACTACATTGTTCTCCCTACTAAACCTGATTGTTCATACTAACACTTTCTACTTCTCTGTATATATTCCTGTTTGTAATATATCTGTGTTATTCCATACTTGTGTTCGAGTTCTTCTTTATTGGTTGAGACTACATTGTTCTCCCTACTAAACCTGATTGTTCATACTAACACTTTCTACTTCTCTGTATATATTCCTGTTTGTAATATATCTGTGTTATTCCATATCCGTATTCGAGTTCTTCTTTATTGGTTGAGACTACATTGTTCTCCCTACTAAACCTGATTGTTCATACTAACACTTTCTACTTCTCTGTATATATTCCTGTTTGTAATATATCTGTGTTATTCCATACTTGTGTTCGAGTTCTTCTTTATTGGTTGAGACTACATTGTTCTCTCTACTAAACCTGATTGTTCATACTAACACTTTCTACTTCTCTGTATATATTCCTGTTTGTAATATATCTGTGTTATTCCATACTTGTGTTCGAGTTCTTCTTTATTGGTTGAGACTACATTGTTCTCTCTACTAAACCTGATTGTTCATACTAACACTTTCTACTTCTCTGTATATATTCCTGTTTGTAATATATCTGTGTTATTCCATACTTGTGTTCGAGTTCTTCTTTATTGGTTGAGACTACATTGTTCTCCCTACTAAACCTGATTGTTCATACTAACACTTTCTACTTCTCTGTATATATTCCTGTTTGTAATATATCTGTGTTATTCCATATCCGTATTCGAGTTCTTCTTTATTGGTTGAGACTACATTGTTCTCCCTACTAAACCTGATTGTTCATACTAACACTTTCTACTTCTCTGTATATATTCCTGTTTGTAATATATCTGTGTTATTCCATATCCGTATTCGAGTTCTTCTTTATTGGTTGAGACTACATTGTTCTCTCTACTAAACCTGATTGTTCATACTAACACTTTCTACTTCTCTGTATATATTCCTGTTTGTAATATATCTGTGTTATTCCATACTTGTGTTCGAGTTCTTCTTTATTGGTTGAGACTACATTGTTCTCCCTACTAAACCTGATTGTTCATACTAACACTTTCTACTTCTCTGTATATATTCCTGTTTGTAATATATCTGTGTTATTCCATACTTGTGTTCGAGTTCTTCTTTATTGGTTGAGACTACATTGTTCTCTCTACTAAACCTGATTGTTCATACTAACACTTTCTACTTCTCTGTATATATTCCTGTTTGTAATATATCTGTGTTATTCCATACTTGTGTTCGAGTTCTTCTTTATTGGTTGAGACTACATTGTTCTCCCTACTAAACCTGATTGTTCATACTAACACTTTCTACTTCTCTGTATATATTCCTGTTTGTAATATATCTGTGTTATTCCATACTTGTGTTCGAGTTCTTCTTTATTGGTTGAGACTACATTGTTCTCCCTACTAAACCTGATTGTTCATACTAACACTTTCTACTTCTCTGTATATATTCCTGTTTGTAATATATCTGTGTTATTCCATATCCGTATTCGAGTTCTTCTTTATTGGTTGAGACTACATTGTTCTCCCTACTAAACCTGATTGTTCATACTAACACTTTCTACTTCTCTGTATATATTCCTGTTTGTAATATATCTGTGTTATTCCATATCCGTATTCGAGTTCTTCTTTATTGGTTGAGACTACATTGTTCTCTCTACTAAACCTGATTGTTCATACTAACACTTTCTACTTCTCTGTATATATTCCTGTTTGTAATATATCTGTGTTATTCCATACTTGTGTTCGAGTTCTTCTTTATTGGTTGAGACTACATTGTTCTCCCTACTAAACCTGATTGTTCATACTAACACTTTCTACTTCTCTGTATATATTCCTGTTTGTAATATATCTGTGTTATTCCATACTTGTGTTCGAGTTCTTCTTTATTGGTTGAGACTACATTGTTCTCCCTACTAAACCTGATTGTTCATACTAACACTTTCTACTTCTCTGTATATATTCCTGTTTGTAATATATCTGTGTTATTCCATATCCGTATTCGAGTTCTTCTTTATTGGTTGAGACTACATTGTTCTCCCTACTAAACCTGATTGTTCATACTAACACTTTCTACTTCTCTGTATATATTCCTGTTTGTAATATATCTGTGTTATTCCATATCCGTATTCGAGTTCTTCTTTATTGGTTGAGACTACATTGTTCTCTCTACTAAACCTGATTGTTCATACTAACACTTTCTACTTCTCTGTATATATTCCTGTTTGTAATATATCTGTGTTATTCCATATCCGTATTCGAGTTCTTCTTTATTGGTTGAGACTACATTGTTCTCCCTACTAAACCTGATTGTTCATACTAACACTTTCTACTTCTCTGTATATATTCCTGTTTGTAATATATCTGTGTTATTCCATACTTGTGTTCGAGTTCTTCTTTATTGGTTGAGACTACATTGTTCTCCCTACTAAACCTGATTGTTCATACTAACACTTTCTACTTCTCTGTATATATTCCTGTTTGTAATATATCTGTGTTATTCCATATCCGTATTCGAGTTCTTCTTTATTGGTTGAGACTACATTGTTCTCCCTACTAAACCTGATTGTTCATACTAACACTTTCTACTTCTCTGTATATATTCCTGTTTGTAATATATCTGTGTTATTCCATACTTGTGTTCGAGTTCTTCTTTATTGGTTGAGACTACATTGTTCTCTCTACTAAACCTGATTGTTCATACTAACACTTTCTACTTCTCTGTATATATTCCTGTTTGTAATATATCTGTGTTATTCCATACTTGTGTTCGAGTTCTTCTTTATTGGTTGAGACTACATTGTTCTCCCTACTAAACCTGATAGTTCATACTAACACTTTCTACTTCTCTGTATATATTCCTGTTTGTAATATATCTGTGTTATTCCATACTTGTGTTCGAGTTCTTCTTTATTGGTTGAGACTACATTGTTCTCCCTACTAAACCTGATTGTTCATACTAACACTTTCTACTTCTCTGTATATATTCCTGTTTGTAATATATCTGTGTTATTCCATATCCGTATTCGAGTTCTTCTTTATTGGTTGAGACTACATTGTTCTCCCTACTAAACCTGATTGTTCATACTAACACTTTCTACTTCTCTGTATATATTCCTGTTTGTAATATATCTGTGTTATTCCATATCCGTATTCGAGTTCTTCTTTATTGGTTGAGACTACATTGTTCTCCCTACTAAACCTGATTGTTCATACTAACACTTTCTACTTCTCTGTATATATTCCTGTTTGTAATATATCTGTGTTATTCCATATCCGTATTCGAGTTCTTCTTTATTGGTTGAGACTACATTGTTCTCTCTACTAAACCTGATTGTTCATACTAACACTTTCTACTTCTCTGTATATATTCCTGTTTGTAATATATCTGTGTTATTCCATACTTGTGTTCGAGTTCTTCTTTATTGGTTGAGACTACATTGTTCTCCCTACTAAACCTGATTGTTCATACTAACACTTTCTACTTCTCTGTATATATTCCTGTTTGTAATATATCTGTGTTATTCCATATCCGTATTCGAGTTCTTCTTTATTGGTTGAGACTACATTGTTCTCCCTACTAAACCTGATTGTTCATACTAACACTTTCTACTTCTCTGTATATATTCCTGTTTGTAATATATCTGTGTTATTCCATATCCGTGTTCGAGTTCTTCTTTATTGGTTGAGACTACATTGTTCTCTCTACTAAACCTGATTGTTCATACTAACACTTTCTACTTCTCTGCATATATTCCTGTTTGTAATATATCTGTGTTATTCCATATCCGTATTCGAGTTCTTCTTTATTGGTTGAGACTACATTGTTCTCTCTACTAAACCTGATTGTTCATACTAACACTTTCTACTTCTCTGTATATATTCCTGTTTGTAATATATCTGTGTTATTCCATACTTGTGTTCGAGTTCTTCTTTATTGGTTGAGACTACATTGTTCTCCCTACTAAACCTGATTGTTCATACTAACACTTTCTACTTCTCTGTATATATTCCTGTTTGTAATATATCTGTGTTATTCCATACTTGTGTTCGAGTTCTTCTTTATTGGTTGAGACTACATTGTTCTCCCTACTAAACCTGATTGTTCATACTAACACTTTCTACTTCTCTGTATATATTCCTGTTTGTAATATATCTGTGTTATTCCATATCCGTATTCGAGTTCTTCTTTATTGGTTGAGACTACATTGTTCTCTCTACTAAACCTGATTGTTCATACTAACACTTTCTACTTCTCTGTATATATTCCTGTTTGTAATATATCTGTGTTATTCCATACTTGTGTTCGAGTTCTTCTTTATTGGTTGAGACTACATTGTTCTCCCTACTAAACCTGATTGTTCATACTAACACTTTCTACTTCTCTGTATATATTCCTGTTTGTAATATATCTGTGTTATTCCATATCCGTATTCGAGTTCTTCTTTATTGGTTGAGACTACATTGTTCTCCCTACTAAACCTGATTGTTCATACTAACACTTTCTACTTCTCTGTATATATTCCTGTTTGTAATATATCTGTGTTATTCCATACTTGTGTTCGAGTTCTTCTTTATTGGTTGAGACTACATTGTTCTCTCTACTAAACCTGATTGTTCATACTAACACTTTCTACTTCTCTGTATATATTCCTGTTTGTAATATATCTGTGTTATTCCATACTTGTGTTCGAGTTCTTCTTTATTGGTTGAGACTACATTGTTCTCTCTACTAAACCTGATTGTTCATACTAACACTTTCTACTTCTCTGTATATATTCCTGTTTGTAATATATCTGTGTTATTCCATACTTGTGTTCGAGTTCTTCTTTATTGGTTGAGACTACATTGTTCTCCCTACTAAACCTGATTGTTCATACTAACACTTTCTACTTCTCTGTATATATTCCTGTTTGTAATATATCTGTGTTATTCCATACTTGTGTTCGAGTTCTTCTTTATTGGTTGAGACTACATTGTTCTCCCTACTAAACCTGATTGTTCATACTAACACTTTCTACTTCTCTGTATATATTCCTGTTTGTAATATATCTGTGTTATTCCATATCCGTATTCGAGTTCTTCTTTATTGGTTGAGACTACATTGTTCTCCCTACTAAACCTGATTGTTCATACTAACACTTTCTACTTCTCTGTATATATTCCTGTTTGTAATATATCTGTGTTATTCCATATCCGTATTCGAGTTCTTCTTTATTGGTTGAGACTACATTGTTCTCTCTACTAAACCTGATTGTTCATACTAACACTTTCTACTTCTCTGTATATATTCCTGTTTGTAATATATCTGTGTTATTCTATATCCGTATTCGAGTTCTTCTTTATTGGTTGAGACTACATTGTTCTCCCTACTAAACCTGATTGTTCATACTAACACTTTCTACTTCTCTGTATATATTCCTGTTTGTAATATATCTGTGTTATTCCATACTTGTGTTCGAGTTCTTCTTTATTGGTTGAGACTACATTGTTCTCCCTACTAAACCTGATTGTTCATACTAACACTTTCTACTTCTCTGTATATATTCCTGTTTGTAATATATCTGTGTTATTCCATATCCGTATTCGAGTTCTTCTTTATTGGTTGAGACTACATTGTTCTCCCTACTAAACCTGATTGTTCATACTAACACTTTCTACTTCTCTGTATATATTCCTGTTTGTAATATATCTGTGTTATTCCATACTTGTGTTCGAGTTCTTCTTTATTGGTTGAGACTACATTGTTCTCTCTACTAAACCTGATTGTTCATACTAACACTTTCTACTTCTCTGTATATATTCCTGTTTGTAATATATCTGTGTTATTCCATACTTGTGTTCGAGTTCTTCTTTATTGGTTGAGACTACATTGTTCTCTCTACTAAACCTGATTGTTCATACTAACACTTTCTACTTCTCTGTATATATTCCTGTTTGTAATATATCTGTGTTATTCCATACTTGTGTTCGAGTTCTTCTTTATTGGTTGAGACTACATTGTTCTCCCTACTAAACCTGATAGTTCATACTAACACTTTCTACTTCTCTGTATATATTCCTGTTTGTAATATATCTGTGTTATTCCATACTTGTGTTCGAGTTCTTCTTTATTGGTTGAGACTACATTGTTCTCCCTACTAAACCTGATTGTTCATACTAACACTTTCTACTTCTCTGTATATATTCCTGTTTGTAATATATCTGTGTTATTCCATATCCGTATTCGAGTTCTTCTTTATTGGTTGAGACTACATTGTTCTCCCTACTAAACCTGATTGTTCATACTAACACTTTCTACTTCTCTGTATATATTCCTGTTTGTAATATATCTGTGTTATTCCATATCCGTATTCGAGTTCTTTATTGGTTGAGACTACATTGTTCTCCCTACTAAACCTGATTGTTCATACTAACACTTTCTACTTCTCTGTATATATTCCTGTTTGTAATATATCTGTGTTATTCCATATCCGTATTCGAGTTCTTCTTTATTGGTTGAGACTACATTGTTCTCTCTACTAAACCTGATTGTTCATACTAACACTTTCTACTTCTCTGTATATATTCCTGTTTGTAATATATCTGTGTTATTCCATACTTGTGTTCGAGTTCTTCTTTATTGGTTGAGACTACATTGTTCTCCCTACTAAACCTGATTGTTCATACTAACACTTTCTACTTCTCTGTATATATTCCTGTTTGTAATATATCTGTGTTATTCCATATCCGTATTCGAGTTCTTCTTTATTGGTTGAGACTACATTGTTCTCTCTACTAAACCTGATTGTTCATACTAACACTTTCTACTTCTCTGTATATATTCCTGTTTGTAATATATCTGTGTTATTCCATATCCGTGTTCGAGTTCTTCTTTATTGGTTGAGACTACATTGTTCTCTCTACTAAACCTGATTGTTCATACTAACACTTTCTACTTCTCTGCATATATTCCTGTTTGTAATATATCTGTGTTATTCCATATCCGTATTCGAGTTCTTCTTTATTGGTTGAGACTACATTGTTCTCTCTACTAAACCTGATTGTTCATACTAACACTTTCTACTTCTCTGTATATATTCCTGTTTGTAATATATCTGTGTTATTCCATACTTGTGTTCGAGTTCTTCTTTATTGGTTGAGACTACATTGTTCTCCCTACTAAACCTGATTGTTCATACTAACACTTTCTACTTCTCTGTATATATTCCTGTTTGTAATATATCTGTGTTATTCCATACTTGTGTTCGAGTTCTTCTTTATTGGTTGAGACTACATTGTTCTCCCTACTAAACCTGATTGTTCATACTAACACTTTCTACTTCTCTGTATATATTCCTGTTTGTAATATATCTGTGTTATTCCATATCCGTGTTCGAGTTCTTCTTTATTGGTTGAGACTACATTGTTCTCTCTACTAAACCTGATTGTTCATACTAACACTTTCTACTTCTCTGTATATATTCCTGTTTGTAATATATCTCTGTTATTCCATATCCGTATTCGAGTTCTTCTTTATTGGTTTAGACTACATTGTTCTCTCTACTAAACCTGATTGTTCATACTAACACTTTCTACTTCTCTGTATATATTCCTGTTTGTAATATATCTGTGTTATTCCATATCCGTATTCGAGTTCTTCTTTATTGGTTGAGACTACATTGTTCTCCCTACTAAACCTGATTGTTCATACTAACACTTTCTACTTCTCTGTATATATTCCTGTTTGTAATATATCTGTGTTATTCCATATCCGTATTCGAGTTCTTCTTTATTGGTTGAGACTACATTGTTCTCTCTACTAAACCTGATTGTTCATACTAACACTTTCTACTTCTCTGTATATATTCCTGTTTGTAATATATCTGTGTTTTTCCATACTTGTGTTCGAGTTCTTCTTTATTGGTTGAGACTACATTGTTCTCCCTACTAAACCTGATTGTTCATACTAACACTTTCTACTTCTCTGTATATATTCCTGTTTGTAATATATCTGTGTTATTCCATATCCGTATTCGAGTTCTTCTTTATTGGTTGAGACTACATTGTTCTCTCTACTAAACCTGATTGTTCATACTAACACTTTCTACTTCTCTGTATATATTCCTGTTTGTAATATATCTGTGTTATTCCATATCCGTGTTCGAGTTCTTCTTTATTGGTTGAGACTACATTGTTCTCTCTACTAAACCTGATTGTTCATACTAACACTTTCTACTTCTCTGCATATATTCCTGTTTGTAATATATCTGTGTTATTCCATATCCGTATTCGAGTTCTTCTTTATTGGTTGAGACTACATTGTTCTCTCTACTAAACCTGATTGTTCATACTAACACTTTCTACTTCTCTGTATATATTCCTGTTTGTAATATATCTGTGTTATTCCATACTTGTGTTCGAGTTCTTCTTTATTGGTTGAGACTACATTGTTCTCCCTACTAAACCTGATTGTTCATACTAACACTTTCTACTTCTCTGTATATATTCCTGTTTGTAATATATCTGTGTTATTCCATACTTGTGTTCGAGTTCTTCTTTATTGGTTGAGACTACATTGTTCTCCCTACTAAACCTGATTGTTCATACTAACACTTTCTACTTCTCTGTATATATTCCTGTTTGTAATATATCTGTGTTATTCCATACTTGTGTTCGAGTTCTTCTTTATTGGTTGAGACTACATTGTTCTCCCTACTAAACCTGATTGTTCATACTAACACTTTCTACTTCTCTGTATATATTCCTGTTTGTAATATATCTGTGTTATTCCATATCCGTATTCGAGTTCTTCTTTATTGGTTGAGACTACATTGTTCTCTCTACTAAACCTGATTGTTCATACTAACACTTTCTACTTCTCTGTATATATTCCTGTTTGTAATATATCTGTGTTATTCCATATCCGTATTCGAGTTCTTCTTTATTGGTTGAGACTACATTGTTCTCTCTACTAAACCTGATTGTTCATACTAACACTTTCTACTTCTCTGTATATATTCCTGTTTGTAATATATCTGTGTTATTCCATATCCGTATTCGAGTTCTTCTTTATTGGTTGAGACTACATTGTTCTCTCTACTAAACCTGATTGTTCATACTAACACTTTCTACTTCTCTGTATATATTCCTGTTTGTAATATATCTGTGTTATTCCATATCCGTGTTCGAGTTCTTCTTTATTGGTTGAGACTACATTGTTCTCTCTACTAAACCTGATTGTTCATACTAACACTTTCTACTTCTCTGCATATATTCCTGTTTGTAATATATCTGTGTTATTCCATATCCGTATTCGAGTTCTTCTTTATTGGTTGAGACTACATTGTTCTCTCTACTAAACCTGATTGTTCATACTAACACTTTCTACTTCTCTGTATATATTCCTGTTTGTAATATATCTGTGTTATTCCATATCCGTGTTCGAGTTCTTCTTTATTGGTTGAGACTACATTGTTCTCTCTACTAAACCTGATTGTTCATACTAACACTTTCTACTTCTCTGTATATATTCCTGTTTGTAATATATCTCTGTTATTCCATATCCGTATTCGAGTTCTTCTTTATTGGTTTAGACTACATTGTTCTCTCTACTAAACCTGATTGTTCATACTAACACTTTCTACTTCTCTGTATATATTCCTGTTTGTAATATATCTGTGTTATTCCATATCCGTATTCGAGTTCTTCTTTATTGGTTCTACCTTGGACTATCACCGTGGTACAAGGAATCCGACCATAACAGTAAGTTTCCTTTATTACTGAATAAACTTTCATATTTCTCTCGTTCTTTAACACAGATCATCAACCAGTCTTCTGTAGTTTCTTGTAGTTACTGTGGTTTTGTAAGACAGTTCTAGTTGAATTAATCCTCTTCCCCCTTCGGATCTGGACACATACAGCCGATCAACATCGGTCTTAATATGAGGCATAGCTTAGATGAGGCACGAGGCCGAAACACAGTGAGGATCAAACTCACTACTAAGTCGTAAATGATCCAGAGAGACACGTTTGCTAACCATTATAGGACGTCTCGTTTTGATATCCATCGCTTTATGTCTGCTATTGTTCAATTAAAAATGTTGAAAATGTCTTGCTCCACAGGGACAGCTAAAGTGTTTATGGCTGATATTCTGTTTTGTGAATTCATCTCGATATTTAACAGCAAATGCACAAGCCTGTAGTATTATTTTCTTAATTTCGCCTTCAATTTCATATACTGTATCTTATCTTCGCTGACTCCTAGTTTAAGTTCTCTAATATTTTGACATCTAGATCTATTGGGTGTATTTATGCAATAACTCCTTTCTTAGTACTTATTACAATGTTACTTTTGAACATTTATCTTATTAGAAATCCATACTTATATCATCACTTAAAGATTTTACAGTATTAAGGAGACCTTTCAACTCACTTTGGTAAAAAGGTGGCGATCAGTCATGTAGAATAAATGATTAAATAATTTCTTGTTTATTTTGTATCCATAGTCATTACTGTTAAGTTTATGAGAAAGGAGGTTTAAGGACAAACAGAAGGGTGGCCAGATATTCAAGCGACTGGAAGTGATGGTGACTTTGGTAGGATTTCGGGATCATGTAATTTTTCACAATCCCATGCAATATTGGAGGAAATTTACTGTCACAAATGAGTCTTTGTATATTTCCAAAGATTTAAGAATCTAAGGGCGGGGTGTTACATTATTATTATTATTATTATTATTATTGTTGTTGTCGTTGTTATTTTAATATATATCGGTGTATGAGTACAAGAAATCGTTAGAATTTGTTAGAACGAAGAATTATTTTATCCAATAGTAATTATTACATTAATATTGAGCTGTATTGATATTTATAATAAACGCCTTTAAATACACATTCTTTGTCAACGACAAATATTATTTTTATATCAAGAATTATTATATACTAGCTTAAAATCCGGCCTATCAGGCGACATTCACTCTATCTCCTATGGAGGGCTCTTGATTGCGCCTTCGGCTTGTCTAGGAGTTTGAGAGTCCCTAATTCCTTGCATTCGAAGCTCTCTTGTTTGCTGTTTGATCTGGGTTTTCATTTGCACGGGACTTTCTTTTCTTCGCAGCAGCTTTGGCTCTTTTGATTTACAATCTGGTCCTCTGTTAGCGGATAATTCTTTTAGCGAAGCATACTGCTAACATATGCGATAGGCAACAATAAACTAGAGGAGAACTCAAAATTGATAGCTGCATTTCAGCATTGCATTAATATTTAAGCTTACCTTTTAAAAGTTCAACGATAATTCTTCTGCTGCCACTTAAAGACAATTTGATGTGCGTAGGTCCTTAATTTCCTTGCAAATATCTCATTTTATTTCAGAGGCGATTGTTGCTGGATTTGGCAATTAATTTCGATTACCCCCAAACTTATTTCGAAATTATAAAAATTGTTATCCTACAAAAATTCGTCGCAAAAATTCACGTAAAATACCGCCGAAAACAATCGCAGTACTGAAAAATTCTGAATTCAAAATTCTGTAACATTAAGTTAGAGAGTTGTGTTCCTTTAACTGAAAAAGTGTGGCACGATGACACACAGACCTTCGTATTTTTTTATATAGATTAATATATATCTGTATCAATATTATATGTTTATATGCCACTCTTAATAGATGTATTTTAGAATCAATAATTAAAACTACATTTTAAGTCAAAATTATGGTCAGATTCATTGCAACGATCGACTAATGCGTTTAACGTGTTATCTTGTAAAATGTCCCTTTTTGTTCATATAATATTTTATTTAAATTTTTCGATGTTTCACACACGTATTTCTGGCGACCCTTTTTACAGTCTAAATTTATGAGATGAAGAGTTATCCTTATTTACCTTGTTTATATTCGGACTCATCTTTTGTCATTGTCACGTTTAGGTTGTTGCTGGTCCGGATTTCATCAGGTGCTTGTCAATCCGAGTAACATTCAGGAAATTTCGTACTGAATCCTATACATAACTCTTCTGCTTTCTCCTACCAAAATATGTCTATATTAATACAAGAATTTGTTAGAGGCAAAAATTATTATCTATTGGTCTGGACTTCTGTATTATGAAATGCTTAAAAGTTGTCTTCATATGTCATCACCCATACGCCGAAATAAATAACGAAACTCTGCACATTTAATAGAGATGTCGGCATCTATGGAAATGTAAAAGAATCCTTAAAAATGATCATTTAAAATTTGAAATTCCCCTATGTATACTTCAAAGCAATTTTAAATTCATATTTTCCAAATAAGTGACAAGAGGTATGTCATGGTAGTAGTCCCTACCACCATGACAACAAACTTTGCAAAATTAGTGACTAGATGTAACCGTAAGTTTTATGCTAAGAGTTTCTTCTCTCTCTTCTCGCTTACGGAACTTTCTTCCGGCTTTTTGCTTTCCAGTCAACTTTGACCCTCAAAAATTTAAATGCAATGGCAATCGTTATCTTCTGTCTTCTTAATTCCCGTTCTCTTAGAATTTTGCGGTACCTTTGTACTAGTGAGCCAACTAAAATGAGCTGACTCATTTTATAGTCCACCATGAGAAGGGTTAACCAATCAGAAAGCTCAATTCGACGTGTATAAAGGCGGCCATTTTGTTTTTTCTCGAAAAATATCTTCACTGCCAACCTCTGATATCGAAGACCTGAAGAATTACTGAACAACTCCTACTAGTAATATTGGCGTTGTTCCATTGAGCACATTACCTACTGCACTGGATTCTATATTCAAAGACTACGGCAAACATGGTCAACACTATCTTCTTAATGAACTTTCCTCAATAGTACCCAGACTTTATGAATTTAAGTAAAATACTAGAATTCCGGTAAGGTCTCATCACTTTACCTGTTGAACTTGCTATAAGTAACCGTAAGTTTTATGCTAACAGTTTTTCTCACACTTCTCACTTGTGAAATTCTTTTCAGGCTCCATGTTTTCCTGCAATATTGGTCTGAAAAAAATTTAAATGAAATGTCAATCGCTATCTACTGTCCTCTTGGTTACTCTTCTTTTTCCTCGCTCCTTGGTAATGTTTCTGATTTCTAATTCTTCCACACCTCTTGTATCTTAGTGGCATTACTGCCTTGGTTGGGCTGAATTCGATTTAAAAAAAAAATAACCTTCGACGAGAATGATATCATGGCTTCAAACTTTCTAAGAAAGATGAATTCGTCCTATCAAGAACCCGAGTAGAACAAACCTATATGACTCGCTTATTTCTCGTTAAAAAATACTCCTGAATGCGCAACATGTCAGAAGGTAACTGTAAAATATATTCTAACCAATTATAATGACCTTGTATTCATGGTTATTTGTGTTTAATCAATGAATTTTTGATATGTCTAGTCTGGAGGGCGTTTTCAAAAAGATAAATCACAGATCAATATCCTCACCTACTTGAAGGAGGTTGGTCTGTACCACAAATGATAGCACTAAATAAGTCCATTCTGGAGGCATGAAAAGTGATAAAACCATTGACACAAAGGATTGTTTACAAGCTATATATATTTTTTATATTTTTCTGCTTAAAATAACCGACAGTTGATACGCTGTCAAAACGGAAGAATTAATCTGTTATTTTAAAAGAATTGGTAATTGTTGGAGTTACTGGAAACACCAAACAATGAAAGCAAAACAACTTTAATTTTTTAACTGCTATGCAAGTCCAAGTATCTTATTTATAATCAATTAGTATCTGATATACTTTTTTATGCAATCATTTTATTTCAGAAATCTGTTATTTAAACTCAGCTTGTATCATCTGTCTTTATTGTGTGCCCATATAAATTAAATGTTACTAAAACATATCTGCAGAAATGGAAAATCTGACATGGCAGCAAAAGAATCCCTAAAATTGAATATTTCAAATTTGAAAATCCCATATACAAACTTGTAAGCAACTATAAAGTCATACATTCAAAACAAGTGGCAAGTGGAAGGACCACCCAAACAGCAAACTTTACAAAATTAAACCCATTCTATGAAAATGGCATGAGGGCCTCAGACTTTCTCAGAAGGAAGAAGTCCTATGAAGAATCCGAATAGGACACAGCTCTATCACTTGCTGATATCTCTTAAAAAATAATTATCCACCTGAATTCACAACATTTCAGGCGGCGGCGGGGGGAGCATTAACTGTAAAACCCAATACATCAACTATTCTGTAGCAAGACTAGTCTAGATGACATTTTCGAGAAGATAAAAGCAGAGACTATCATAACCTGCTTGGAGGAGGTCGCATTATACCACAAAATTGTAGCACTTAATAACTTCGTTAAGAGGCATAACTGGAGAGTGGTAAAACCAATGACCCAAAGAATTGTCGATATGCCATTTTTTAAATCTTTTCGGACGCAAATAACCAACAATTGTTATGCTGTTAAAACAATTAATCAATCAATAGACACACCTAGCACTGAAAGCATAACAAATTTTATTTATTTATTTATTTATATCTCTCTCTCTCTCTCTCTCTCTCTCTCTCTCTCTCTCTCTCTCTCTCTCTCTCTCTCTCTCTCTCTCTCTCTCTCTCTCTCTCTCTCTGTGTGTGGATGCGCAGGTGATGTAATGGTTGAAATGAAAATCATCGATCTGAGTTCACATTCTGGTTGATATCCTTACATTCACTTTTGCTCAAATACGCTTGGGAAAGAGATGAATACACCTTTTCTCCCATGCTTCGGGTTAAATAGCAAGCCAGAGTGATTGGCAACCAGTATAGGAAAAGGACAGCTCTAAATTCAAAAGGGTATGATTTTGACTGTATCTAATGTTCACTCAGCAATTTTGTGATATAACGAGTCTAGAGAACTTTTTCGAGAAGACAAATTATCCTAGCCTAAACGAAGGTGGTTGGTCTACACCACAAATTTATAGCGATAAATAACTACGTTTTAAAAGTATTACTGGACTGGAATAAACGATCTAAAGGATTGTTTATACGCTATATATATTTAAAAAAAAAACTCTTTTTGGATTTAAATAACTTTTGATATGCCTTTAAAACAGAACAATTAATAAATCTGTCACCAGCTTACATCGGGAAAACTTCATTTGTATTAATGACAAAAAAAGCAAGAAAGAATAACTTTTAATAGATTTCTTCTCAGGTAATGTTATTAGTCATATGAATTCAAGAATAGTTCTTTCCGTTTTTCTTTCAATTCATTCTTAGCGTACCTTGCTTGAAGATTTCCTTTGTTCTGATCCGTGTTGAAATGAGGTTTGTTTGTTTGTTTGTTTGTTTTTTTGTTTTTGTTTTTTTTTCATTCTACAATTTGACGTCTTTGCGTTTCTTAAAATATTCAGCTGTTTGGACGTGTGTCTTGATTCGCTTCCTTAAAGCTTCCAACTTAGGGAAATTCCTTAAAAGATGTTCATTATCAAGCAGTGGATTTTCCAAAGCACAATAACACATCATATCACACATCATCACCTGTTTGGAGAAAAAAAAAAAAAGAAAAAAAAAAAGAAAATATGATAATCTCTCTTTATTTCTGAGATGAAGGATTTAAATTATTTACACTATTTACATTGTTCGGACTGTCATTGTAATCATTGTTGACGTATTCACGACGTTTCAGTCGTTGTACGTTCCGACATTCTTCAGGTGATTGGAATTCTAAACCGAACCCTCTATTTCGTCCACGGGGATAGATTGCTCTAGTTCCATGTGCCATGCCTCTTGCAGATTAAATCTCAGTAGCAGTTATTTCCCTTTAACTAAACTCTCCAACTTCTTTTTATTTTTATTTTTTTTATTTTTATTTTTTTTATTATTGAACTCGTACCTCTTTGGGTCTAGTCACGAGATGACTTCAACCAATGTCTTTATCTACTATGGACATCAGTATATGAATTTGGGGAATTTATAAACCTAATGTCTCAGTAACAGTTTTTTAAATTCCCTTGTTATTATTTTTCTTCTCTAGCACTCCATATTACTGGTTCCGATATTTTATTCATGTCTACGTCAAAAATCTCCTAAGCCGGCCACTACATGACCCAGTGGATGAAACCATTGGTTGAAGTTATTCTGGATAGATTGCTCTAGTTCTACTAGCCATACTATCTCAGAATCAGCTATTTCCCTTTATTTACAACTTCATCCTTGACGATACCGCCCAGTGCTCACTGACATAGAGCAGGACAGATATCACGTGACAATTTAGTACTATTTCTTGGTTTGTAGCGAAAGGAGGAGGAGGAGAATGAAAAGGCGAAAATGAATGAGAAGAAGGAGACGTAAAAGCGGAGAATCAGGAGCAGCAGCAACAGAAGAAGAAGAAGAAAAAGAATCACAAGGAGGAAGTGAAGGAGGAAGAGGAGGAGAATGAAAAGGAGAAAATCAAGAAGAAGAAGGAGGCGTAAAAGCGGAGAATCAGGAGCAGCAGCAACAGAAGAAGAAGAAGAAGAAGAAGAAGAAGAATCACAAGGAGGAAGTGAAGAAGGAGGAGGAGAATGAAAGGGAGAAAATCAAGAAGAAGAAGGAGGCGGAGAATCAGGAGCAGCAGCAACAGAAGAAGAAGAAGAAGAAGAAGAATCACAAGGAGGATGTGAAGGAGGAGGAGGAGAATGAAAGGGAGAAAATCAAGAAGAAGAAGGAGGCATAAAAGCGGAGAATCATGAGCAGCAGCAGCAGCAACAGAAGAAGAAGAAGAAAAAAATCACAAGGAGGAGGTGAAGGAGGAGGAGGTAAAGGAGGAGGAAGAGAATGAAAGGGAGAAAATCAAGAAGAAGGAGCCTGAAAAGAGAAGAAGAAAAGAAGAAGAAGAAGAATCACAAGGAGGAGATGAAGGAAGAGCAGGAGAATGAAAAGGAGAAAACGAATAAGAAGAAGGAGGCTGAAAAGAGAAGAAGAAGAAGAAGAAGAAGAATCACCAAGAGGAGGTGAAGGAGGAGGAGGAGAATGAAAAGGCAAAAATGAATAAAAGGGAGGCGAAAAAGGACAGAAGAAAAAGACGAAGAATCAGGAGCAGTAGTAGATCATTGGATTACTTCAACGTTTTAAACCACTGGGCTGTCTATGAATTTTGGGCTCTTCTTAACACTTAATGGCTCAGTTACAATTTTCACACTTTGTCGCCATAGCCACAACAATTACAACAACAGACCGAACAATGTAAATAGTGTAAAGAAGATGATAAGCATTTGTAATTGTCATTCCAAAAGAGGAAATAATATTTTTTGTCATCGTGAAAATAAACAAAGACATCGAACCTGCAATCATTTTTTTTCTTTTTACTAAATACCCATCCAGTATAAGTTTTAAGAATTCCTCAAGGTAGAGGTTTACTGAATGAGGTAGTTGTATAGACGTATGAAACAGTAAGATAAGGTGTCCTGGATAAAAAGATAAACTACATCCGGCAGCAAGGCCTCTCTCAAGACGTTCTGGGGAGCGTGGAACCACTTCTTAATTGCTGTTATTACCAGCTCCATCCTGACATATATATCGTACCACCTGTGAGGACCCAATAATTGGCAAATAATTAAGCCCCAAACTGGGGTCAAAGCGGTGCGAAAGCGTAAAAAATAGATTTTAATAACAGGAATTAATTTTTGAGGAAAAATTATTATCAGCAATACATTTTTGATGGAAAAATATTAGCAGCAAAATATTTTCGTAAATAATTATTACAATCAAAACATTTTGGAAGAAAAACTTATATTGCCAAAAATGCATTTTTGAAGGAAAAATATTACCAGAAATACATTTTTGGAAAAAATATTACCAACAATAAAAAAATTGGTGGCATTAAATAACTCATTGAGGTGTTGATATGCCGTAAAACAAAACAAAGAAAATGACACCAGTAGTAGAGGAAAAGTAAAATCATGACAATATGTAGGATAGATTAATATTGACTCTGGACTTGAAGAGGTTAAAATTGTTGTGTGCTAGATGAATTCTCATTTGGGGATAATTCGATTCATCACAGTTCGATATTAAATAACCCAACAACCATAGGTCGGGAAATCAGCCAACAAACAATTCGCGTCGGGTAATGGTCATAGACACTGATTTCTTTAGCCTTTAATACCGAGTAATGATTTCGATGCTCACTAGGTGATCCATGCACAATTCAAAACTAAATAAATCTAAAAAGGCCATACGTCATGAAATCAGCCAACCAACAATTGGCGTCGGGTAATGGTCATCGACACTGATTTGTTTGGCTTTTGATACCGAGTAATGATTTCGATCCGCACTAGGTGATCCATGCACAATTCAACACTAAATAAATCTAAAAAGGCCATAGATCATGAAATCAGCCAACCAACAATTGGCGTCGGGTAATGGTCATCGACACTGATTTCTTTAGCCTTTAATACCGAGTAATGATTTCGATCCGCACTAGGTGATCCATGCACAAATCAAAACTAAATAAATCTAAAAAGGCCATACGTCATGAAATCAGCCAAGCAACAATTGGCGTCGAGTAATGGTCATCGACACTGATTTCTTTAGCCTTTAATACCGAGTAATGATTTCGATCCGCACTAGGTGATCCATGCACAAATCAAAACTAAATAAATCTAAAAAAGCCATGCGTCATGAAATCAGCCAAGCAACAATTGGCGTCGAGTAATGGTCATCGACACTGATTTCTTTAGCATTTAATACAGAGTAATGATTTCGATCCTCATTAGGTGATCCATGCACAATTCAACACTAAATAAATCTAAAAAGGCAATACGTCATGAAACGAGCCAAGCAATAATTGGCGTCGGGTAATGGTCATCGACACTGATTTCTTTAGCCTTTAATACCGAGTAATGATTTCAATCCTCATTAGGTGATCCATGTACAAATCAACACTAAATAAATCTAAAAAAGCCATGCGTCATGATACCTGCCAAGCACAATTGGCGTCGGGTAATGGTCATCGACACTGATTTGTTTGCCTTTTAATACCGAGTAATGATTTCTATCCGCACTAGGTGATCCATGCACAAATCAAAACTAAATAAATATAAAAAGGCGATGCGTCATGAAATCAGCCAACCAACAATTGGCGTCGGGTAATGGTCATCGACACTGATTTGTTTGGCTTTTAATACCGAGTAATGAATTCGATCCGCACTAGGTGATCCATGCACAATTCAGAACTAAATAAATCTAAAAAAGCCATACGTCATGAAACCAGCCAACTAACAATTGGCGTCGGGTAATGGTCATCGACACTGATTTGTTTGGCTTTTGATACCGAGTAATGATTTCGATCCGCACTAGGTGATCCATGCACAATTCAACACTAAATAAATCTAAAAAGGCCATAGATCATGAAATCAGCCAACCAACAATTGGCGTCGGGTAATGGTCATCGACACTGATTTCTTTAGCCTTTAATACCGAGTAATGATTTCGATCCGCACTAGGTGATCCATGCACAAATCAAAACTAAATAAATCTAAAAAGGCCATACGTCATGAAATCAGCCAAGCAACAATTGGCGTCGAGTAATGGTCATCGACACTGATTTCTTTAGCCTTTAATACCGAGTAATGATTTCGATCCGCACTAGGTGATCCATGCACAAATCAAAACTAAATAAATCTAAAAAAGCCATGCGTCATGAAATCAGCCAAGCAACAATTGGCGTCGAGTAATGGTCATCGACACTGATTTCTTTAGCATTTAATACAGAGTAATGATTTCGATCCTCATTAGGTGATCCATGCACAATTCAACACTAAATAAATCTAAAAAGGCAATACGTCATGAAACGAGCCAAGCAATAATTGGCGTCGGGTAATGGTCATCGACACTGATTTCTTTAGCCTTTAATACCGAGTAATGATTTCAATCCTCATTAGGTGATCCATGTACAAATCAACACTAAATAAATCTAAAAAAGCCATGCGTCATGATACCTGCCAAGCACAATTGGCGTCGGGTAATGGTCATCGACACTGATTTGTTTGCCTTTTAATACCGAGTAATGATTTCTATCCGCACTAGGTGATCCATGCACAAATCAAAACTAAATAAATATAAAAAGGCGATGCGTCATGAAATCAGCCAACCAACAATTGGCGTCGGGTAATGGTCATCGACACTGATTTGTTTGGCTTTTAATACCGAGTAATGAATTCGATCCGCACTAGGTGATCCATGCACAAATCAAAACTAAATAAATCTAAAAAGGCCATACGTCATGAAATCAGCCAAGCAACAATTGGCGTCGAGTAATGGTCATCGACACTGATTTCTTTAGCCTTTAATACCGAGTAATGATTTCGATCCGCACTAGGTGATCCATGCACAAATCAAAACTAAATAAATCTAAAAAAGCCATGCGTCATGAAATCAGCCAAGCAACAATTGGCGTCGAGTAATGGTCATCGACACTGATTTCTTTAGCATTTAATACAGAGTAATGATTTCGATCCTCATTAGGTGATCCATGCACAATTCAACACTAAATAAATCTAAAAAGGCAATACGTCATGAAACGAGCCAAGCAATAATTGGCGTCGGGTAATGGTCATCGACACTGATTTCTTTAGCCTTTAATACCGAGTAATGATTTCAATCCTCATTAGGTGATCCATGTACAAATCAACACTAAATAAATCTAAAAAAGCCATGCGTCATGATACCTGCCAAGCACAATTGGCGTCGGGTAATGGTCATCGACACTGATTTGTTTGCCTTTTAATACCGAGTAATGATTTCTATCCGCACTAGGTGATCCATGCACAAATCAAAACTAAATAAATATAAAAAGGCGATGCGTC
Organism: Acanthosepion lycidas; assembly: GCA_963932145.1. Lineage (NCBI taxonomy): Eukaryota > Metazoa > Mollusca > Cephalopoda > Sepiida > Sepiidae > Acanthosepion > Acanthosepion lycidas. The sequence continues at coordinate 15,374,015 of OZ010611.1, forward strand.
ATGAAATCAGCCAACCAACAATTGGCGTCGGGTAATGGTCATCGACACTGATTTGTTTGGCTTTTAATACCGAGTAATGAATTCGATCCGCACTAGGTGATCCATGCACAAATCAAAACTAAATAAATCTAAAAAGGCCATGCGTCATGAAATCAGCCAACCAACAATTGGCGTCGGGTAATGGTCATCGACACTGATTTGTTTGGATTTTAATACCGAGTAATGAATTCGATCCGCACTAGGTGATCCATGCACAATTCAAAACTAAATAAATCTAAAAAGGCCATACGTCATGAAACGAGACAAGCAACAATTGGCGTCGGGTAATGGTCATCGACACTGATTTCTTTAGCCTTTAATACCGTGTAATGATTTCGATCCGCACTAGGTGATCCATGCACAATTCAACACTAAATAAATCTAAAAAGGCCATACGTCATGAAACCTGCCAAGCAACAATTGGCGTCGGGTAATGGTCATCGACACTGATTTGTTTGCTTTTTAATACCGAGTAATGATTTCTATCCGCACTAGGTGATCCATGCACAAATCAAAACTAAATAAATCTAAAAAAGCCATGCGTCATGAAATCAGCCAACCAACAATTGGCGTCGGGTAATGGTCATCGACACTGATTTGTTTGGATTTTAATACCGAGTAATGAATTCGATCCGCACTAGGTGATCCATGCACAATTCAAAACTAAATAAATCTAAAAAGGCCATACGTCATGAAACGAGACAAGCAACAATTGGCGCCGGGTAATGGTCATCGAAACTGATTTCTTTAGCCTTTAATACCGAGTAATGATTTCAATCCTCATTAGGTGATCCATGCACAATTCAACACTAAATAAATCTAAAAAGGCCATACGTCATGAAATCAGCCAACCAACAATTGGCGTCGGGGAATGGTCATCGACACTGATTTCTTCAGCCTTTTATACCGAGTAATGATTTCAATCCTCACTAGGTGATCCATGCCCAATTCAAAACTAAATAAATCTAAAAAGGCCATACGTCATGAAATCAGCTAACCAACAATTGGCGTCGGGTAATGGTCATCGACACTGATTTCTTTAGCATTTAATACCGAGTAATGATTTCAATCCTCATTAGGTGATCCATGCACAATTCAACACTAAATAAATCTAAAAAGGCCATACGACATGAAATCAGGCAACCAACAATTGGCGTCGGGTAATGGTCATCGACACTGATTTCTTTAGCCTTTTATACCGACTAATGATTTCAATCCTCACTAGGTGATCCATGCCCAATTCAAAACTAAATAAATCTAAAAAGGCCATACGTCACGAAATCAGCCAACCAACAGTTGGCGTCGGGTAATGATCATCGACACTGATTTCTTTAGCCTTTAATACCGAGTAATGATTTCAATCCTCACTAGGTGATCCATGCATAATATAACACTAAATAAATCTAAAAAGTGCCATACGTCACGAAATCAGCCAACCAACAATTGGCGTCGGGTAATGATCATCGACACTGATTTCTTTAGCCTTTAATACCGAGTAATGATTTCAATCCTCATTAGGTGATCCATGCCCAATTCAAAACTAAATAAATCTAAAAAGGCCATACGTCATGAAATCAGCCAACCAACAATTGGCGTCGGGTAATGGTCATCGACACTGATTTCTTTAGCCTTTTATACCGAGTAATGATTTCAATCCTCACTAGGTGATCCATGCACAATATAACACTAAATAAATCTAAAAAGTGCCATACGTCACGAAATCAGCCAACCAACAATTGGCGTCGGGTAATGGTCATCGACACTGATTTCTTTAGCCTTTAATACCGAGTAATGATTTCAATCCTCATTAGGTGATCCATGCCCAATTCAAAACTAAATAAATCTAAAAAGGCCATACGTCACGAAATCAGCCAACCAACAATTGGCGTCGGGTAATGGTCATCGACACTGATTTCTTTAGCCTTTTATACCGAGTAATGATTTCGATCCTCACTAGGTGATCCATGCCCAATTCAAAACTAAATAAATCTAAAAAGGCCATACGTCACGAAATCAGCCAACCAACAATTGGCGTCGGCTAATGGTCATCGACACTGATTTCTTTAGCATTTAATACCGAGTAATGATTTCAATCCTCATTAGGTGATCCATGCCCAATTCAGCACTAAATAAATCTAAAAAGGCTATACGTCATGAAATCAGCCAACCAACAATTGGCGTCGGGTAATGGTCATCGACACTGATTTCTTTAGCCTTTAATACCGAGTAATGATTTCGATCCGCACTAGGTGATCCATGCACAATATAACACTAAATAAATCTAAAAAGGCCATACGTCACGAAATCAGCCAACCAACAATTGGCGTCGGGTAATGGTCATCGACACTGATTTCTTTAGCATTTAATACCGAGTAATGATTTCAATCCTCATTAGGTGATCCATGCCCAATTCAAAACTAAATAAATCTAAAAAGGCCATACGTCACGAAATCAGCCAACCAACAATTGGCGTCGGGTAATGGTCATCGACACTGATTTCTTTAGCCTTTTATACCGAGTAATGATTTCGATCCTCACTAGGTGATCCATGCCCAATTCAAAACTAAATAAATCTAAAAAGGCCATACGTCACGAAATCAGCCAACCAACAATTGGCGTCGGCTAATGGTCATCGACACTGATTTCTTTAGCATTTAATACCGAGTAATGATTTCAATCCTCATTAGGTGATCCATGCCCAATTCAGCACTAAATAAATCTAAAAAGGCCTTACGTCATGAAATCAGCCAACCAACAATTGGCGTCGGGTAATGGTCATCGACACTGATTTCTTTAGCCTTTAATACCGAGTAATGATTTCGATCCGCACTAGGTGATCCATGCACAATATAACACTAAATAAATCTAAAAAGGCCATACGTCACGAAATCAGCCAACCAACAATTGGCGTCGGGTAATGGTCATCGACACTGATTTCATTAGCCTTTTATACCGAGTAATGATTTCAATCCTCACTAGGTGATCCATGCACAATATAACACTAAATAAATCTAAAAAGGCCATACGTCATGAAACCAGCCAAGCAACAATTGGCGTCGGGTAATGGTCATCGACACTGATTTCTTTAACCTTTAATACCGAGTAAGTGATCCTTGCACAATTTGACACGTCATAAAACAGCCAATTAACTATTGGCCTCAGGTAATTGTTACTGAGTCGGATCTTGTCACCATTAATACCGAATAATGTTTGATCGGTGGCCCAATTTGACATTACATAACCAAGAAGAGTTGTTACGACCTCAAAAACACCCAATCGACCTGAGGTCGTTGTTTAATAAATCTAGTCTGAGTGACCATTACGACTGAGGAATGAACTTTATCTTAATCTCATCAAATATGGCCTGTCTTATAAATGTTTCGTGAGGTTAAACAAGATGTTTTTTTTTTCTTTTTGGAAACAAAGTATTTTTGTATGAAAGGACGGTGGAAACATTGAATTACTACCTTATCTCCGACGAACCATCCGTTACCACCGTTGTTTATTTTGAGTGTTTCCTCCATAAAAGGCAACACTTTCTTGCAGGTCTCCTCATAAACATGGCGCAGTTCCCGCTGTAACGACATGAAGATAAAATCAATAAAAGCGTTTCAAGAGGCGGAAAATCTGGTTGCTTTGATCTTACACTAAAGGTTAAAGGTTTCAGGAAACACTGCAATTCTACAAATATATATATATATATATATATATATATATATATATATATATATATATATATATATATATTTATATAAAATATATCGGCCCCCATCTGTTCATATCTATATATTTATCTAATCATTCTCTCTCTCTCTCTCTCTCTCTACATTCATTCATATATATATATATATATATATATATATATATATATATATATATATATATATATATATATACATATATATATATATATATATATATATATATATATATATATTATAATAATATTTTTTGTTTAAAAATATGATTCCTTCGCTACATAAGAGTTCTCATGTTTCAAAAACATGAGCCGAAATCATCCAAATAATTAATAAAATTAAGTTGGATTGAGGTGTTTAGTCACGTTTCATCTTCAAGCGAAATTTTAGGAATAAGCTATCTCTTGGTTTACGTGTATTTTTACAGAATTTGTTATTGTGGGAGTGGCTATACTATTTTTCTTTTTTTTTTTTTTTTTTTTTTTTCTTTAAGTGGTCAGGGAGTTAATTCTTATCAGTAGATTCATCATCCTCTGAGAGTATATATATATATATATATATATATATATATACATATATATATACATATACATATATATATATACAAATATATATATATATATATATATATATATATATATATATATATATATATATATATTCTGTGTATTTAGGCAGCATCTTTTCATTCATACACGTTTCATTAAATAATATAGACATGTGTTGTCTATTTATTTCATGTACATTTTTTTTCGTTTTTGAACGAAGAAAGAAATTCACAAAATTGATCCATATTTTTTTTTAATACAATCTAAGCTTTCGGCTTACATAAGCCATTATCAAAGATGTCAATTACAACATATTAAGCAATATACGGACAAGACAGTGATGATAGTCTGTCAATGTCTGTCAATAAACACGCACATATAAGACGCTAGAAGCATCTCATGACGTCACACATGACCACACGAGAGTGAATTGGAGAAGTATAAAGTATGGGACGCCGTTGGTATAAACCAATAGCTTCTGTTACCAATTATAGACGTTTAAGAATATTTGTAGAGATGCCATAATTGATTTTGTTTAGGTTGGGTTGGGTTTCAATTTTATTCACTTTATATATATATGGCACCTGAAAGAAAAAAATAGGACACCTAAAGTAAAATGGAAAATCATTAACAGGACTAGAACTTGCAAAACTTGGGATGACCCATGCCCTTTGTGCCTCCATGAGAAACTACACATTATTAAGCTCCTAAACAATAAAAACCTATTAAACAACCGGCAAGAATTAACGGTTTTCTGCCGACACAACCGAACTTACGCTCTGAATAACTAGCCTAAAACACCCATACAAAAAAATAAATTTTAAAATCCATAGCCCATATACATAGTTTTAATTACCTACAAAAATTGATAACCCTTTATGAAGTCGTCAAATAACAAACGTTACGGCCTTTTCATATACACAAAATCCCTTTCATAAAGAGATATAATAAAAGAATAAAATAAAAATAAATAAATCTCCGTAGACGCTCAAGCCAGAATATGCGAAAACTTCCTCCGTCGTAAATTTAGCCACCCCCACCTTACCGTGACCCGACATCTATGAAAGTAACTCTATACTGATACAAATTATTAACACCCCACCCCTGCCGATTCTAAACAATCCACCCTTGATGTTACCATGGAAATTTTTGATTTCAATTCTGACTATACTATTAAAACTCGTAAATTTCAGAAATAAGTCATTCCCAAAAAATTTCGCTTGAAGATGGAACAGAGCCTACTTTAACTCAAGTTAATTCAAATATTATTTTGAAGTTTTTGGCTCTTGTTTTAAAACATGAGACCTCTTATGTAGCGTGTTGGAATCATATTTTTAAATAAATAATTATATTTATGCTCTACTTTCGTATCGAGCACTATTTTTTTAAAAATAATTACAAAAATACTAAGGAACTTTGGATTATTTACCAAACCAGTTTCTTTCCTATTTTCTACAATATTTCACACACCGACGGCTTAGTGGTAGAATCTCCGACTGACCCTAATTCAGTCGAGTTTCGATCCTAGCTAGAGGCAACCGGATGTCTAGACACACTGATGAGCTGTGAAATAGAATATATATAGAATAGAGGAGTATTGACATTTTGACTCTCTTATGAAGCGGACCTCTGTCTACCATTTTTACTAAAAGTAATTAATATTTGTTATAATTCAGATTAATTAATCTTTAAATCAGTTAATCTGCCTCAAATATATATATATATATATATATATATATATATATATATATATAATTTTTAAAAGATTTTTGACTAAAGGGAAATATATTGTGTTGATAGATTGCAAATATGGCCAATTTTAGCGATTTAAAAATAATCATTCGAATCTATTTATATTTGGTTTGCAATACAGCAAAGTATTTTGCTCATTCGAAATATGAAATTTAATCTATTATCTTAGAATTAAATCTAAAAGGAAAGATTATTTAATTTTTTTTAAATCCATTTTGAAACGCAGGAGCTATTTTTGGAGGTACTTAATTTTTGGAGGTACTTAATTTAGTATTTTACAAATGGCTGTAACATTTTTGATAACATGAAAATAAATTGTTTCCTTTAAATACTTCGATATTGAATATTATGTGCGGCAAGAATTCAGAATTCGAAATCTATTTCTAGTATATTTCGCTGTTTTATTTATGTTTTCGGTTTTCCTGATGGGATAGGTCGTGACAATAAGGATAATGTTTTGCTAGGACGGGCAAATACATCAACACATCCCTTCGACTTTTCCCCCTACCAACTCTCAGACCAGCTCAACATCGCGACGCATGGCTGGCAGCAAAACAATGATGACATCGGAACAACTCGATGGATAGTCTGTATCCCACCAAGCGTCGATTAGATCTCTCTACTGTAATTGTTAATATAGACCCAGAACCGGAAATTATCAATGTCCGGTGTGTTGTCGCTTTACCCTTATATATATATATATATATATATATATATATATATATATATATATCTTTAATATTTTTTGTTCCCCTCAGATCAAGTAATTACCACTTAGAAAACTTGATTTCAAAGACACCATCTGCCGGCCAAAACCATGAAACATTTGACATCGAAATAAAATCTCACGACCACCTCATTTATTAGGGTGACCCAGTAATAACATCAAAGTATATAACATTATTCAAAATATAATGAAGACATAGATATCCTTACAGATTTTTACATGAAATAAGCTTTAGAAGAAAGGTCTATCAAAGAACGAAAATACTTTAGATACATTCTAATATACAATAACAATTTTAATGATATAGTGTAAACATATATTCTTCAGGGTTTGTACATGAAATAAGCCTTAGAGCAAATGTCTATCAAAGAATGAAAATACTTTTTTATACATTTTTATATACATTATATATTATAAATATAGTGGAGACATATATCTTCTTACGGGTTTCTCCATGAAATAAGCCTTAGAGCAAATGTCTATCAAAGAACGAAAATACTTTTTTATACATTTTAATATACATTGTATATTATTAATATAGTGGAGACATATATCTTCTTACGGGTTTCTACATGAAATAAGCCTTAGAGCAAATGTCTATCAAAGAGCGAAAATACTTTTTTATACATTTTAATATACATTGTATATTATAAATATAGTGGAGACATATATCTTCTTACGGGTTTCTACAAAATTTATTTCGTTCTTAGGACGTTCTTCGAATACTACATGAAATAAGCTTTAGTGAAAACCCCTGTAAAAGAACGAATACATTTTTTATACATTCGATTATATACATGGTCCGACTGAAAAATTCATTGGCTGACCAAGATACTCCCACGAAATTGTGACCAAATGAGATTTATTTTTTAATATATTCCGCCTTGTGTTCTACACACTTCTTCGATCGGTCTTGGATCTCATTGGTGAAGAAGCTTTAATTCTATTGGTCAAAAAAGTCATTAACATCAGATATAATGTCATCATCACTGCGATAGTGTTTCCCAGCCAAATGTATTTTTTTTTACGTTGAAGAACATATCGTCTTAAATGACCAAATGTGGAGAATAGGGACGCTGATTAACCAGTTCAACGCTACAGTCACGCACAACAGGCATTAAAACTAAAACGTATGTGCGAGAGCATTGACCTGATGTAACAAGACCCCATTCGTCAGTTTTCCTGGGCGTTAGATCTTGATAACCTTTCGTAACTCCCTCAACAAGTTGGCATAGTTCTCTCCATTGATGGTGTGGCCCTTTTGAAGACAGTCCATAAAACACAATGCCTTTTGCATCCCAAAAAGACATTCCTGCAGATGAAATGATCTTGGCCTTGTTTGGAACAGGTGAGGAGGGGTGTTTGTCATTTTGTCTCTGGCTCAACCTCATCCTAGGTTTGGAAAAGTACAAGGGAACCATCTGGATCTGCCTGAAACGATGTCAGATTTTTCTGTGATGTGATCAGCTTGATAGGATTTTGATCATATGCCTGAAGACGTGTCACCCACCGAGCGGAAACCTTCGTCATGTCAAGTTCATTGTGCAAAATATTCTCAAATCTCTCACGGGATATGCTAATAGCATTGGCTGTTTTATTTAAAACAATCGCCCGTCATCTGTCATCATGTGGTGAATATGATCAATGTTTTCCTCGGTCGTGGCAGTTGCAGGAAGATCTACGGTCATCTTCAAGATTTCTTACCCCTTCTAAATTTAGCAGCCAACTTTTGCACTGCTGATAAATCTGGAGAGGCATCGCCCAATATAGCAACCTTGTCGGCCTGAATGTCCTTGGCTGTTAAAGCAATTTTCTGCATGTGCTACATAACACCACAATGCCAAATTTTGTTTGTTTTCAAGAGAAATCGCTGCTAGTTATTTTCAAGTCATACGTTAGTTTACCCGGAAATAAAAAGGCAGTTATAATCAAGAACAGTTAAAATTAATGCATGCAAGATTCCACAGCTTTAACGTCGCTCCTTTAGTCAGCCTATGAACTTTTCAGCTAACCATGGAAACTAGAAATAAACAAGGCATTTATTAATAAAAAAAAAGAGTTGAAATTAATGCATGCAAGATTCTACAGTTTTAACATCGCTCCTTTAGTCAGCCTATGAACCTTTCAGCCCACACTCGTAACTGGAAATAAACAAGGCACTTATTAATAAAAAAAAAGAGTTGAAATTAATGCATGCAAATTTTTACAGTTTTAACATCGCTCCTTTAGTCAGCCTATGAACTTTTCAGCCCACACTCGTAACTGGAAATAAATAAGGCACTTAATAAAAAAAAGAGTTGAAATTAATGCATGCAAGATTCTACAGTTTTAACATCGCTCCTTTAGTCAGCCTATGAACCTTTCAGTCCAGACTCGTAACTGGAAATAAACAAGGCACTTATTAATAAAAAAAAAGAGTTGAAATTAATGCATGCAAATTTCTACAGTTTTAACATCGCTCCTTTAGTCAGCCTATGAACTTTTCAGCCCACACTCGTAACTGGAAATAAATAAGGCACTTATTAATAAAAAAAAGAGTTGAAATTAATGCATGCAAGATTCCACAGCTTTAACATTTCTCCTTTATAGTCAGCCTATGAACTTTTCAGCTCACCCTCGTAAATCAAACGAAATAATTCAGGCGAATTGTTATTGATTTTCATAATTAGAAATGGTAAAATCTGAATCACTTACCGCTTTTGACGGATCCTTTTCATAATCAAATCTTATATAATCGTTTACAATGTCATGGAAGTTATCACTGATAAAGTCAACCCTGGCTTGTTCGATATTATTCTTGCCATGGAATCCTGAGAAAGAAATTAAAATAATATTAGGACATTTAAAACGTTAATAGCATAGAAAGTAAAATTGACGAGTCGAGTTCAAAGTGCGGTCGATTCTGTTTTGGGTTGCTTGGTATTAATACCTTAGAAAAAGCTATGAATCAACAGTCCCTCCATTCATTAGTTAAACAGCCGCGTCTCTTGCACTGTGATGCCAAGCAAACTAGGAGAAAGAAAACTCTGACCCCCCCCCCCAAAAAAAAAACGTAAAAAGAGATAGACTTCAATGGGTTCTCATGTCCTAAATAAATCAGTGCTAGTGCGGTCGCATCGCAAGTGTAGACACTTTAACCCGTCTGGGTTACGCGGCTTTGGCTGTTACGAAAACGTTAATTCTGATTTATTGCCAGATTGCATTTGAAGCGTTTATTTTAAAATAAATTTATTGAAAAAGATCATTGTGATTGCAGCAGACATGGCGTATGTTCAACGGCCAGGACTAACGACTCTTCCGATGGATTCAACGAGAACGTGTTCGAGATCAAGGTCTTCAGTTGGGCTTTGACCTGGAGAGGGACTGGTTCCGTCAGGTCTACTTGCTCAAAACACGCATGGGTGAATTCCTCTCCGCTTTCAAACCAGATATACGGAGTGAACAGGTCAGACGCTCAGGCGGCCATTGGACTGATGATGATAATGATAATGACGATGATGATGATGATGATGATCGCAATAATGATGCTAGTGACAATGATGATAACAATGATGGTTAAGACGATAATGATGTTGGTAATAATGATTATCGTGACCATGATGACGTTCACGACGACGAAGATGATGATGATGATGACTGACAATGATGATAAGGATGATGGTGACGACGATGATGATGATAACGATGATAATAGTGACGACGATGACAATGATGGTAATAATTATGATGGTGACAATGTTTATAAAGATGATGATGACGACGATTCTCGCCTGTGGAATTCCGGCTTCTTACTTTCCAGTAAACTTTGATCTTCAGAAATTTAAATGCAATATTAATTGTCATTTTCTGTTTTCTTGATTCTCTCTCCTTAATAATGTTTTTCTGTTTCTCATATCCTCTTAGACTCAATAACCCATTGTGTCTTAGTGGCTTTATTGCTTTGCAAGAGTGACATTATTAAAAAATCCTCAGACTATAGAACCTTGTGTTGGGCAACATCTGTGAGAAAAAGAGCACTATAACTTAATTCAATCCGCCAGAAATTTGGAAACGGCATGCTGTACTGCTTGGCATTCGCTCCGAAAGTTCCAATACGAACATTTCAGAGTATCTGGATGTCACTCTGTTATCGTGAAACACACCTATTCTATAGTTAATAGACTCTCCCACCTATAATAAGTAGTAGTAAGAGTAACGAGGGAGTCTCTCAGTGGGTCGGTCAGTCAGTCGATGTCGGACGACAGTTAGTCGAATAGTAAAGTATCAGCGACCACAACGAGATTATTCTGCGTCATTACCTATTATATCAAGTTCCTAACGTTTTGTACGTCGAACCTATTTTAGGACCGACTTAGTACAAATACAAGCCTCCACAGAGAAACCACTCCATAACACACTCTCAGAACACTGCAGAGTTGGATGGGTTTAATGGTACAGTATTTACATTAGTCTACTATTGTCCTCATCTTTGTCGCCATATTTGTCACAACGTTTCGGCCGTTGTACGCTCCTTCTTCAGGTGGTTGGAATTTCGAACTGAACCCTTTATTTCGATCACTAGGGTAGACTGTTCTAGTTCCACGTGCCATGTTTGATGGATGTCAGTTATCAGTTATCTCCTGCTAATTTTCCCTCTGAAAGTTCTCCACTGCCTTAACCGGGTATTGAACTCACACTCTTTGGGTCCTGTCACTGGATCTAACTAACGCCTTTATCCTTAAGGACACATGGCACAGTGGCGACAAAGATGAGGACAATATGGCGACAAAGATGAGGACAATAGTCCGACTAATGTAAATACTGTACATAATACCTCATCTCAAAAATATAGACAGGGTTTAATGGTGTTTACGAAGGAACTTCAACCTGATCGTTCTGATAAGAAAAGATCTCCCGAATTTGTTGGTTAAGGTCTCAGACTCAGACGGAGGCCTACATCAAGTGACTTGAGGAGATAGTACTACTCTGGGTCAAGTGAGTGGATGCTGGATGTCCCTATGTCTGGCAAAAGGACACTGTACCATGTCACACAAGCAGGAGAATCCAGACATGGCTGTCAGAATTTCTACGAACACATCACCCCTTACATCTGGCCACCTAACTCCCCAGATTGCAGACCCCTTTGATTATTATGTGTGAGGCGCAGTTGAGCGAGACACCAACAAAACTCCTTGTAGCAACAAAGATGAACTGGAGGCAAGGATTATGCAGCATTCACCAACATAAACAAGGAGACTGTCCAGAAGAGTTGCAAGAGATTCCGAAGTCATTGATAGGCCATGGTTCACTTTAAACGTTGTTTAGTGGCTACACCTATTTAGGTAAATGCCCTGTTTATTTATTAAACAGTAGATTTATTTATTTTTGTCTACCTGCCTGAATGTTTGAGAGATCTTACTAAAGAAAAAAATACAAAGTCTGGCTGAATTCGAGCCTGCATCGCTCTGGGCAAAGGGAGCTATTGTTAAATCCGATACGTTCTGAGCAACAGAGACACAAAGAAACAATAAATCAAAAAATGCCGAATGGTCCCTTTAAGCGGAAACGTCTCCCATCACAGATACCCCGAAATTGGTTTTAGAATCTGCCCAGTTTCGTAAATAAGCGGATTTTAGGGAAAGTAATGGATTTTTTTAAAATTCAACATACTTTTTTTTAAACGTTATTTTTAGTGGTTACTCGTATTTTCAATTTATTTCGCATTACGCTATCTATCTATCTATCTATATATATATATATATATATATATATATATATATATATATATATATATATATATATATATATATATATTAATTAAAAGGTGCAATTATAACTTATAAAATTCATGAATCATTCATACAAAAAACAAATATAGAGGTTAATGATTTAATTGGCGAGAATACATCGTCGCAAACACATAAATAAGATACATCAACCCCGAACCTGTATATGAATGATATGATCCCTATTTATAAATTCCTGTTGCATAAGGTCTTTTTAATTTTTTTAGAAGCTTTCGTCTGTTCCTACAGACATCATCAGGTATGGAAGTAGATTTTGTTCTTGTTTTTACTTCTCGGTAATAAGAGGATAACGAAAATAGAGATGTTATCCGAAAAAATGCTATGAGAAATGTGTTATTGTTTTGGAACGTGCGATCGCAACGCTGAGTTTGAATTTTAAATTTTAAGGCTGTGCGTTTTTGTACAAATATAGTAATGAGAGAATTCATTGTTCAATAATTACAGTAATGTCACACTTATTATCCGAAATTTGCACGTTGGATCATTTATTTTAATTTCAATTAAAAGGTGCAATTAGAATTTATAAATTCATGAATCATTCATACAAAACCGAGAAGTAAAAACAAGAACAAAAACTAATTCCATGCCTGATGATGTCTGTAGGAACAGACGAAAGCTTGTGTAAAAAATTAAAAAGACCTTATGCAACTGGAATTTATAAACGGGGATCATATCATTCATATACAGGTTCGGGGTTGGTCTATCTTATTTGTGTGTTTGCGACGATGTATTCTCGCCATTTAATCATTAACCTCCATATTTGTTTTTTGTATGAATGATTCATGAATATATATATATATATATATATATATATATATATATATATATATATATATTAGGGTGGTGCAAAAATAATGACGTAATAATGTCGTTTTTTGACGTATTTTTTAACGTCAAAAAACGACATTATTACGTCATTATTTTTGCACCAACCTAATATATATATCCAGCTGTCCGGAACTCAACTGAAGGCACTGTTGAATGCAAAACTGTTGATAATGCCTGCACAATCCTCTTGGGTGATCGCTTCAATCTTCTCAGTGATGGCTGACTTCAATACAGGAAGGGTTGAGTTGGTAGATGTTGTCTTCTAGGTACTCTAGGAGAAAGAATCTGGGGTTGGGGTTAGATCTGGCAAGTCAGGTACCAATTTTACTTCAGCTTTGCGGCTCATGATCCGCTTGCAAATATTTCACTGAGGCATGCCATGGTAACATTAGCAATGTGAGAAGGAGTACCATCCTGCTAGAACTACTTTTCCTTCTCATCAAAGTCCTCACGCTCCTCTAGATCTTCCCACCTGAGAGGCCGCTGCTTTGTCCCAACAACTGTGAAACAACCGGCATATATATATATATATATATATATATATATATATATATATAGGGTGTTTCCTGTGTTTATATATATATGTGTGTGTGTGTGTGTGTGTGTGTGTGTGTGTGTGTGTGTGTGTGTGTGTAAAAATATATAGAAAATAGGAAAGAACTCGTTAGGTAAATAATCCAAAGTTCTTTAGTATTTTTGTTATAATTTTAAAAAATAGTGCTCGATAAAAAAGTAGAGCATAAATATAATTGTTTATTTAAAAATATGATTCCAACACGCTACATAAGAGGTCTCATGTTTCAAAACAAGAGCCGAAAACTTCAATATAATTATTTGAATTAAATTGAATTAAAGTACCAAGCTCTGTCCCATCTTCAAGCGAAATTTTTTTGGGAATATTTAATTCCTGAAATGTACTCGTTTTATAAGCATATTCAATTATTGAAATCAAAATTTCTATGGTAACGGCTAGAGCAATTGTTTAAAGAAAAGGGGTGTAAGGTGTTAATAATTTGTATCAATATCTCAGTTACATTCAACAGATGTCAAGTAAGGGTAAGGTAGGGGTGTCTAAACTTAAAGCGGAAGATGACATCGTCTAGTCTGGTTAAGTGTCTATGAAGATTTATCTATTTTTTTATTTTATTTTTTATTTTTTTCTGAAAGGTTTTATGTACATAAAAAATCTGTCATAATTCGCTAACATTTGCTTTTTGACGACTTCATAAAGGGTTATCTTTTTATCTTTTTTTTTTTTGGTAGGGCATTTAAACTATTTATTTAAACTATGGAGATTAAAATTTGTATTTATTATTTTATAGCTTGGTACTTTAATTCAATTTAATTCAAATAATTATATTGAAGTTTTCAGCTCTTATTTTGAAACATGAGAACTCTTATGTAGCGTTGGAATCATATTTTTTAAATAAATAATTATATATATATATACATATATATATATATATACATATATATATATATATATATATATATATATATATATATATATATATATATATATATATATATATATATATATATATATAAGTTATTTCACGATATTTGAAAGAAAATGATCGGACACAAATCAAGGATCACAAATGGCAGAGTAATGGAAATTATAATTATGGAAAAATAAAAGGAAAACATTTTAGGATCTGCAACCATTTCATCTCAAACATGATCCAAAAATATCAAGAGGAGCCGTAGAGTGACATGGTCCATCTGTCTGCCATTCAGCTGAAGGTACCTCTAGAATAAAGTTGTTGATAACGCATTCACGTTCACCCCGGGTGATCGGTTGCATCTTTTCAGTGATGGCTACCTTCAATACACCAATGATGCAAGTGTTGCTCTGTGAAATGTTGTCCTTGAGGTAATCTAGGAGAAAGAAATCTGGGGCGGGGTGTTCAGGTCAGGCGAGTGAAGTGCCCATTCAATTTAGCTTTGCGGCTGATGAGATGCTCCTCAAATATTCCAGAAAGTAAAGCCATGGTAACATTGTGAGGAGGAGGAGTACCATCCTGCGAGAACCACTGTTCCTTCTCTTCAAAGTCCTCACACTCCTCGAGATCTCTCCCCATCTGAGAGGGGCCGATGCTTTGTTTCAACAATTATGAAACACCCTATATATATATATATATATATATATATATATATATATATATATATATATATATATAGTTAAGTTATAAGGAACTTGGTAAACCGAATTGGTAAATCCAAAGAGGATGAAATCCTGAGAGCTCAATGTTAGGACAGAGCTAATATGTAATGAAAAACAAATCACTTTAATGTACCATTACGATAATTTATTTCACCTAAATCCTTTTTTAAGGATTCAGGATCATCAGGTAAATCTTCCAACAACGAAATGAGAAAAAAAAAATATATATATATATATATTTCTTTCCTTAAATAAATTTACAAATTCTTTGAAAAAAATATTTTTATCACATTATTCACTGACAGAAAACGTAGGACATATTTTAGCTGGCATACTTACCAAATTCCCTGGCGAGATAGCGCGCAATGGCCATAGTCTGTGGAATCTGCACTTTGCCATCAATCTCCAAGATTGGAAGAACAGATCCCGGCATTTCTATAAAAAATAAAATTATTTTAGATCTTGCATGCAACTGCATTCACAAATATGTCGACTATAGAAGTACTACATTATCCCGTAGATTAAGTTCTTTTCTTCGACAACGGATTCTTCTTTGTATTTTGTGTTTCTTAAGTGTGTCGTGAAATACTGTCACGGTATACATAGTAAAGACGTTCTAATGATACAGTGTGAGTATTTGGATAAATAAATAAATATTAAACATTTTATCCTACATTGGCTAAAAAGACCTTATCAGTTTTATTGCAATTTTCTACTTCCTATTTATTCTAATAAGGCTTCTTAACATCAAAAAGCGAGAATGACTATACTCAACTGAAAAAGAAATGAGGGTCTGCTTATTGCACATTCGCCCAAACATTGAAGACATCACGAAAAAACACGAGGCAAAAGTTTCACTAAATAAGCTATACAAATAGTTGGAGTGAAACACTGAAATAAATTAAGTTCATATTTTTTTACAAATAATTCCTTTCCCTATTATTCGATTATGAAGAAAAATTGGCCATCATTTCTAATGAACGAGAGCTCAAAATAAAACATTGGATGGTATCCATTGACGTCTGGCGTCTCACCACCAACCATGCTGTCTCCTGCTTTGAAGATACCTGCAGGGGTCACTCATGGACAAGAGGCAGTGGAAAAAGTACTGCAACGCAGTCCGGACTTTCAGCTACAACTACTGCGACCGTGTATGCCTGTCCAGCAATGGACTTATCAGTCTCCCTCTTGATCTTCGTTTTGCGAAGCCAGGTCATAATTTGTGTGTGTGTGGAAGCAGTAACATTACAGCGTTAGTATTTGAATAAATTAATAAGTATTGCCTTTTTTTTCAAATAATTCTTTCACTATTCTTCAAGTCATCCTATCTGAATTAAAGGAACCATCCCTATTATAGTTACCCATCTGAAATCGCTCGACAAAAACATTGACTACTATTTTGCACCAATGAGTACAATGACAGGATTCGAAATCCAGTAATGGACCTTCCCTTATGGGAAGAAGAGGGGTCAAAATAAAACATTGGATGGTATCCATTGATCCATTTTGGATTTCAATACAAAGGGAATAATTCCACATTAGCTAAAAAGGTTTGATCACTTTTAATGGAGTTTTTTACTTCTGAAGAAGAAATCGGGGTCTGCTTATCGAACATTCGACTAAACATTGAAGAAATCGCACAAAAATCCCAAGACACAGGTTTAATATTAGGTTGGTGCAAAAATAATGACGTAATAACGTCGTTTTTTGACGTATTTTTAACGTCAAAAAACGACATAATTACGTCATTATTTTTGCACCAACCTAATATTAACCATTTAATCTCATTCCTTGAAAATATTCCCTTCTCTTTTACTCTTGAATTCTTCCGTCCCAATGGCATCCTCTGCAAAAAAAATACCCATACCTTGAATCACATATTTTAGCAGTTCCTCATCACCAGGTACTCTCCGCTCATTTGAAAGTAACACAACTTTGACCACTTATAAGGTAAAAAAAAAAAAACTTTATCAGTTTTATTGCAATTTTCTACTTCTTATTTATGCGAATTAGGCGCCTTAAGCCTAAATAGCATCAAAAATAAGAAAGGGGAATGACTACACTCATTTGAGGAATAAATGGGGGTCTTCTTATCGCACATTCGACTAAACATTGAAGAAATCGCACAAAAAGCCCAAGGCACGGGTTTCACATTGACCATTTAATGTCATTCCTTGAAAATATTCCCTTCTCTTTTACCTCTTGGCCATATATGGTACGACATATTTTAGCAGATCCTCACCACCAGGCACTCTCCGTCCCTTTTCAACACAACTTTAACCACTTATAAGGACTCTCGCACCATCCTTTCTCTTTACATACAATCTGCTCACGTTTGCTTTAGAGCGAAAAGCGCCATGCATAGTAATCATCTTCCTTGTCATACTATCAAGTACAATAATTTCTTTCTTTTATCACATTGGGTACTGTTGTCATATCTGATCTTAAGCCCCAGCTGTTCATTTCGAGGTTCTCGACAAAATCCAAAGAATTTTCTGCAATGTATTCGATCCTGGCTTGGCATCTTGACTCCAGTCATTTTCTTATATGGCTTTCCTCTTTTCTACAAATATTTTCATGGAAACTGCTCTGTCGATCTTTTTTTCTCTGATGTTTCGACTACATAAATTTAAGCGTGATACTAGACTGGCAACTAGGTCCCACCCTTTTACCGTTAAAATAGCTAAATGCAACCGCCACTTCTACTCCAACAGTTTCTTTTCTCGCTCTTCTCGCCTGTGGAATTCCCTTCCGCTTCCTTGCTTCCCTGGTAACTAAAATCTTCAAAAACTGCATTCATCTTTTATCTTTTCCTCATTGTACAGTCTTTCTCTCACCTTCACTCTATGTAACACCCTGTGAACCAGTGGCACTCACGCCTTGCATGGGGTGAAAAAAAATTAATGGACGAAACTATCCACATGTCTATTGCTGTAACTAAATTATTTGAATACAAACTAGATTTCAAGATTTATTATTATTCAGCCACGTTAGTCAGTTAGTTCTTCACTCGGTTAGCACGATCGTTACGCCCTGCCAATACTTCATAAACCGTTCTGTCGGCATGAAAACACAAACCTGACTTATAAGGTAGACTGTTCTAGTTCCACGTGCCATGTTTAATGGATGTCAGTTATCAGTTATCTCCTGTTAATTTTCTCTGGAAGTTCACCACTGCCTTAACCGGGTATTGAACTCACACTCTTTGGGTCTGTCACTGGATCTAACCAACGCCTTTATCCACTATGCCATGTGCCAGGACAAGCGAAATAAATGGTCCAGTTCGACTCGACATTCCAACAAAATAAAGAAGGCCGGTGTGTACAACGGTCGAGACATTGTAATAAATATGGCGACAAAAATGAAGACAATAGTCCGAATAATGTAGTGTAGATAGATACGTATGAACATACCTTGACAGAGACTGAGAAAGGAAGTGAAAGAGATAGCTTGATATATATATATATATATATATATATATATATATATATATATATATATATATATATATATATATATATATATATATAGTTTATGCAAACTTAGGTAATCCGTATGGGTAGACCCGAGGAGGATGATATC